>CM077113.1:11614791-11651403 GCA_039619505.1 Cimex hemipterus
TCTCTCTCTCTCTCTCTCTCTCTCTCTCTCTCTCTCGCACCCATTTAAAACAAAATTATTTCATTTTTTTTTTTATTTCTTTTTGTCCTTTCCTTCGTCTTTCTTCCTTCGTTCCTTTTCTCATACTTTTTTAATACTTTCTATCTTTTTACTCTCATACTCGTTTTTTCTTACTATCATATCGACACCTACTTTTATTTTCACACGCTTTATTCGTTCCTTTACTCATACTTTTTTAATACCTCTTATCTCTTTTCATTTGCGTTTGTACAAAACGGTCAGACACAACGTTTAATTTGTTAGTTAAAAAATGTTATTTTTCCTAAAATATTTTATCATACAATTGTCTATAAGTTAAATTATTTAAATATTTGTTGATTTGATTGATTGGTCTTGCCCTCTCACTTTATTTCAGTTTCTTTTCCACTTAAGGAATCGTGAGATGCGGTCTGGTGTGATGTAGATTTCAGAAAAACATTTCTTTATCCTGCCTACGTTTCGGTCTTTATTGAGATCATCTTCAGGATCATTGTGTATAGTAACAAATGTTTGAAAACTAAAATTAAATCCGTTTGTTCACCTGAGTATACAGTTGTTTATTCTGGAATAAAGTACAGCCTTAGCATGTCTATAGGGATTTGGAGTTAATCTTTATATTTACTTTCCGAAAAAACGTATGGTGATAGAAAAAAGGAAACGCGTATCCTACTGAATGTTTGCAAATACCATCTGTATCCTGCTACGTTCCGTGCGTACACGTATAAAACATGCCATTTTTGTCGATTTGTATTTCTGGGAGGCTAGATCAATGAAAAAAAAAAAAAAAAAATTCGATGTCAAAGGATTCTCCGAGTGGCTCCGAGAATTATAGAAGAAACTCTTGACCCCGGAAATCCGAAGGAATTGAATTTAGTTTCCAGAAAATACGCGCACTTAGATCGTTTAATCTGTTTTTTTGACAAAGAAAATTGAAAGATTTGATATTGAGTAATGACAGTACGGATTTTTACGGGGCTGACAAATAATGGTCAAAATGGAAAATAATATAGCCTTTAATCTAAAGAGAATAATCAAAGGATGATACAAAAGGATGCTTCCCTTTTTGAAAAAATCCTTACTCCACAACAATGGCCAGAAAGAAGAAATAACGGGTCGGGAAATGACAATGAAAACATTGATTTTGTACATCTTGCCTTACAGGTTAAAAAAAATTTACGTGCTTGATATTTAAGCCTGTATATAAACAATCGTCATATCAAACACTTTTAAGGATGAGATCATTTCGTACAGATTAAGTTGATATTGGGCCCGTTAAATCTTCCGGCCCTATCATCGGAAGCCATCACGTTCTATCCATAAAATATGGATGCAAAGCGACACCCCATGTTACGCACTTTGCCTAATATATTTTTGATTATGATTTATCGAATGCTTAGGAACTACAAATTTATTTGTAAGTCGGTAGCAATTAGGGAGTGTTAAATGCATTCTGCTCCGTTTAAACTTTACTGAAAGTTAAACTTCGATCTGTCCTCGTGAGACTAATGGAAAGCCGTGGTGAATGACACCACAAGACTTGGCGACTCCAAAGATATACTGTTATAAGGCTGGATCCTGTATAATAAAAAAATATATATAATAAAACCAGAATAATATTTTGAAAAATAGATTCCACGACATTTGAAAAATGTCAAAAAGGAGAAGTTCAAAAGGTGGGGTTGATATGGGAAGTCACTGTCACGAGCGGGATTCGAACCGACGACGACGAACTTCAACATTACCGAATTAATGAAATTTGAATAAGAAAGGAAGACATTGAAAGGTGTGATTTTTAGATAAAAGGGAAATCTTAAAAACGTATGTTTTTGAGTGTCTAATGGAAGCAGTAGCTAGTTGGGCTCGTAGGACAATTAGACTAATAAAGAATCCAGCAATCACTCAATTAAAAGAACCGTCGCGCCACATGTTAACTAATTTAAACGCCGTCGCTCTCACATCCTCAGAATAAAACGAGCCTCTATTCAGGAAAGGAAACAGCTTAGTTTAAACCAGAATGAAAAATGCTGAACGTTTTTAGGACCCGGGATTGTCGAAATTTACGGCCGAATTTACCGCTGTTGGAAAAGATCGGCCGCGACCACTTTTTAAGTGTCGGCTGCATGTATCCCTCGGGGCCGGGAATGGTGGAAAACTCAGCCCGGAGCTGAAAGGGAACTTTTAGGCGGCGTTTCGTTTTCCTACCTTAATATAAATTTTTTTGAGATTTAAAATCTTCTCGGTGTACGAATTATCTGACTTCATAGCCCAAACAAATTTTATGCAACACTATTTATTACAAATACAAAATTTAGCGGTTCACAGTGATAAAACCACGTCTTTCCCGACGGTTTCTTGAACCGTTTTCTTTTGATGGGTTAACAAGTGTCCCAGAGAATAGTGAAGATGATCAGAGAATTATAAAACTGAAAACCGCAGAAACCACCGACAGATAATATATAAATACTTGTACAAATAAATAACCACCAATATCATATCAAACATTGAAATACAAATATACAAATCATTTTTGAGATAGGTAAACACCTCATCAGATGAAAATGACTCACTAATCTTACCAAGCTTTTGAGATTTACATCAATTTTATATGACAGAACACTTCATCATAAAAATCTGTAATCCAGTGTAGAAATAAACTGACAATTAAGGAGTACAGATATAATTATTACACAAATTAAAAACTTTTTTTCGTAACTTTAAAATAGCCTTCAAAAATTATAAAACTATTCAAAGTGATTCAAAAATCGTAAGATGCGGTCTGGTATGATGGCGGTATCAGAAATACTATTTCTTTATCGTGCCCACATTTCGACCTTTATTAAGATCATCTTCAGGGCTCAAAACGTTTGTCTTCTGTGTAAGTGTGCCTTTCTTGCGTGTCGTCGACGGCACTGTCAACAAGACACGCAAGAATGTCACAATTGTACAGAAGGCAACCTCTTTGATCCCTGAAAATGATCTAAATAAAAGATAGAAACGTTGGCACGATGAAGAAAATGTTTTTCTGAAACCTGCATCACACCAGGCTACATCCACGATTTCTGAATAATTATTGATTAGCGGTTACTAACTACCAGCAGACACATGTAACCTTAGCCGTAGCTATGCTACCATCATAAATCAAATTCGATGTCAACAACATATTATATAACAAAACATATTATATATCATATCACAATCATTACACTCTACACTTTACAAAATTATAGGTAGATTAAATCCCCAACAATTTATATCTCTTTTCTCTAAAAATCCCGTTTATAATAATCCTGAAAGCCTAACTAGGCCTGAACGACAAGCTATTACACCTTTTTTTTCTACTATCGGTC
This sequence comes from Cimex hemipterus, assembly GCA_039619505.1. Taxonomy (NCBI): domain Eukaryota; kingdom Metazoa; phylum Arthropoda; class Insecta; order Hemiptera; family Cimicidae; genus Cimex; species Cimex hemipterus. The sequence goes on from CM077113.1 coordinate 11,618,178, forward strand.
CCTTTTCAATTCAAAATAGCACTCCTCACAGAAAAATGAATTTATATCCCTACTTCCTTCCCTACTCCTTCAAAATCAAACATATAAAAAAATAATAGTATCTCACTAACACTTTCAATACTAAACCTAAAATTTTTACATTGTGTATTGGTTGATAAAAAAGTGAGTGTCACGAGCGGGATTCGAACCAACGATCTCCGGCTTGATACGCCACTGCTCTACCACTGAACCATCGTGTCTTCGATCAACTCGGACACTAACTTCTCATCACAACCCTACCCAATTTTTTTGGTTTGTACTTCTGGAAGGCCCAAAAATTTTGCTAGTTTTTTCAAAGAAATGGAAAATAGCTGAACCTTCCAGAAGTGCAATCTAAAAAGGTATACCGCTGGATAGGATGGAAATCGAATGTGGATTTTGAAGGGAAATTTGTAAAGAGTTTGTAGTTATTAACAATTGCAAATCCAACATTTTCGGCAAATTCCAAATTTCACCATTATTATTTTACTGAATTTTTTGTGCAGAACTTTTCCATCAATTCAGCAACGTAAATAAGCCATTTTAAAGAATAGTTAACGTTCTTTCAGGTGGCAGAAATTATGACGTATTTTTTCAGACAGTAATTATGAAGTTTATAAGCAATTAAGTGGACCTAAGTCAAAAAATAGAAAAAAACCAAAACCTGTTATTACTTGTTAAAACTTTTATTGAGATTTGAGCAGGGGTATGGGAACTGTTTTGTTGCATATGGTGATTAGAAACACCTTACATTTTTGACCCTTAATGTCATTCTCCTGTATATTTTGAATTATTAAATAATCATATGCATCTACTTAAGGCCATTCTTATTCGTATAAGGACATAAAAACTGCGGGTGCACTGTGGTTCGGGCGTCCATATCGTGTTATCACCCTATAGGTTCGAATCCTGGCACATTGCATTCTTCTTCCAAATCTTCGTTTTTTTATTCCAAGAAATACAAAATGTCTAAAACGTCTAAAATTTTAGAAAATGACCTGTTCAATGCGAGAAAGTGCAACTACTGGGTGAATACTTTTACAAAACAGTTGCGCTACCATAGTTGACCTGTTGAGACTAATAAGTCGTAATTTTTTAATTAAAACGGTATAAACAAATACAACAATAAGGAAAAAAACATAATATTATAAATTTCAAAGAAAGGTTAGTAGTTCATTTGTCATAAAAACATTTGATCTTGGAAAATTTATTTTGAGCTAGTAATGCCTTAACTAATCAAGTTGTGCCAATAGGAAAAGATCGTTTTGTAAGGAAAGAAAATTTCATCTGTTCAGTGTTAGACTTATTCGGAACGAAAGTTGAAGTAAGTGCATTAGGAAAGAAATTGGGTTAATAGAGCCATGAGGCAATTGTTCCCTGAGCCCTATCAACATCTTTTGAATATTCCATTTCCATTCCCGTTTATGTTCCCCCTTTTTTACCGGCGCTCCTTTTAAAAGCCCCGACTCCACAAGAATTGCGGCACATTGCATTGAAATTGTTTTCCGTTAAACCTCCAGGCCCTTCATTGTCCAGGATTTCTGGCTTCCTGAGAGGCCATTGTCAGCCCGCCGATCCTGGTTCACCGTACGGAAATTCCAGGGGCTGAATGAAACGTTTCAATCCGGTCTGACCGCTGTGAAATATTTTATTTAAAACGGTTTTTCAGAGCTTATTGTCCATGGGACTTGTATACATTGAAATACATGTTTACTTCTGAACAAAACAAGTATCGTGTAGTATTGTTTGTATGATTGAGAACAGTTGAAAATTCGAGAGTCCCAGCTTATCCCGGTCCGCCTTGTTTCGCTTTATCGACTCTTTCAAATGTCCTGTCACTATCATTTGTTTTATTGAATTCTGTCATTCTCGGTTAAACTTTTTTTAGTAAAAAACGTACGGCTTAGTGATCTCAACGGGTAAAAATAATAAAATAGTTTTTTGATCAGTAGTGACACAGTGGACGACTTTACTTTCTCATTGATCAGGTCAATTTCCGAAAAGCTACTTGCTATAACTTTTATCAAATATGATGGAATTCTTGAGAGCTAAGATGAGGAATAGACTCTGATCAAAATTTATTTTATTTATCGAGATCTGGGGCAGAAGAACGTTAATTGTTTGGTTTGAAACGTGAAAAAATCAGTAAGGCTTTTCGATAAGAATATACATTCGAAAAATAATAACACGGAACCCACTTACTCGACGGGGCTAGAGATATACATCTGACCGACAGAAACGATCAAAAGGACTAAACTTCCGGCTCATCCAGGCAGATGCCAAGGGGAAATCTATTTAAAAGACATTTAACTTTTGACACTAGACCACAGATAAAACATACAAGTCAGTCAAAAAAAAAAAAAAAAAAAAATGTGGGATCCGTTTCCAAAATTTTCTTTCTGGGACGCCTCCTTGAAGCGTTATTGTCCCTGAGAACTCGATAAACTTTGAAAGAATAACTAATTACGGTTTTTAGTTGAGATGAAAAAAGTTAATGGCACGAGAGGGATTCGAACCCACGACATCAACTCCGCATCCCAACCTCGCCTTACGAATTTTCCCTCCTCTAGCCATATTTCAACTTTTTTTCATCTCAACTAAAAACCGTAATTAATTGTGATATATTAATTGGTCGACCTTAAAATCTTAAAGGATTGTCGTTCTGTTGTGACCTTACCGAAGATAATTTTTTTTTCAAGTTATAACTTAGTTTGAAGAGAGATCCGGGGACGTCGGTGGCCGCGAGGTTTCGTCTTTGACACGGCGCTCATCACTGTAAGGTCAAGGTCCCGAGTTCGAATCCAGCGGCCCTGCGTTCGATCCCGGCATACTTACAAATGGGCTTTTTTTTCAAAAACACCGGCACCCCGAGGACTTCTGCTGTTGCGAACCCTCGTTAAAAAAAAAAAAAGAGAAAAAAAGAAGAGAGATCCAGTGCAGATTTTATAAAAACTTGGGTACTATTGTATTTAAAACTGTACTTGTTCATTGTAAATATAAAGCTCACCTTTTGCCTTACTCTCGTTAATGCACCTCCAGAATGTCGTCTGAAACAACGAAAACAAACCAAAAATTAGAATATATTCAATATTGCTCTAATTTTATCATATATGGAAAAAATAGAATTGCTATTTATTTGTGCAATTTACATAAAATTTTACTGTCCTCGTGAATAATTCATTTTTATTGATTTATTACATTAAATTGTCATTGGGCTGAATTTATATTTTGAGTGACTGTTTTCGTGTAACCGAGGAGTGCTCGTGAGATGGTGTACGCTAGGGTTAACGGCGAGTTAAGCCTGGAGGACACTTACCGATGCAACGCCTACGCTACCCTACTCTATGCTCTGCGATCCCCACTGTCCTGATTTTCGTCGGTAGCACCGAGTACAGTCGAAGACGAAAGAACCGGACCCTGATATTTTCATTTAAACTACATGTATTACGGTCGTTATATTAATTTCATTAAACTTATTTTAATATAAACCAAATTAACAGATACCAAAAATTCATCAGTTCTTATTTTTTTAAATTAATTTTAACGGTTTGGTAGAAAATGGATCAAAACACAGGAATATCACTTTTTCATATACTCAATTTAACTAACAATTTATTAGACAGTTTTGCTCATAAAATGTAACTAGCAATTTATATCATGGTTTTCCTAGTTAACCGAGATCAAAAATTCCTTAGTTATTATTTTTTAAAAATTTAAACGTTTGGTTAAAATTTCAAAACAAAGAAATTACTTAATTTAAAATAATTAAATTTAACTAACTATTTATTAGATTTGCTCATAAAAATTTGACTAACAATTTAATTCCCAGTTTTCCTCATAAAATTACACCATTTTTGTCGAGTAGCATCAGAACAGGACGCACATATTTTTTGTAGTTTATTTCAAACTATGCATATGTAATTTTGTCGTTATATGAATTACAGCACACTTGTGTTAATATAAAGCAAATTAAAGAAATCAAAAATTCACGAATTTTTGTTAAAATGATCTTATTTTGATAGGCAGAAAATTTATCAAAAAACCGGAATAACTTTGTTTAAAACAATTAAAATAAATAACAATTTATTGCATGGTATTGCTCAAAATAATGCGTCAAAAACAAAGAACTCGTTGCAATTGAGATACGGATTTGTGGTACATGCCGTGTGACTGTAGGTGGCGTGCGCTTGACGCCGCATAGATGTACAAAACCTAGCAAGCGTTGCACGGGTAAGTGTATTCCCAGCTTTAGGTTAGCATATAATTAGATACAGCTAGGGTTAAGTTTGATAGTTGGTCCTTGAGTCAATGTTTTTCCTTAACGAGAAGGAGAAAATATCAGGGATCCGAAACTGAAGTTTCCTAGTTTGGTGTTCTCAAAAAATTTTATTTTTCATAATTTTTACTTTCTTAGACTTACAATTTATCTACATTAGTTTAGTTCAATTACTCAGTCACTCATTTATGAAATAGTAGGACTGGCATTGCTTTGGCTCTTTGTCTCGTGTCTTATTTGGTATCGTTTTAGGGTTGGATATTGTTTTTTGTTCATAGATAATAGGAAGTGATAGTTTCCTCTTCTTTATTGCATATCGTTCATATTTGGCCATCATAGTATATGGTTATGTTGTGTTCGTGCTTTACAGACCCATATCTAGTCATCTGGGCTTGCGGAGTACATAAACATCTGTTCATTCCGAAAACTTTCTAAGATGTGAGAGACATGTTCGTAATAAAGGATCTAAATGATCTTGCAGATCCTCCATTAGCCAATTTATCTGTTTATACAAAACTGAGAAATTTTGTGTCCTGCTGCTCAAATTATTTTCCGGATTCCGTATTCCCAGGTTTATATACTTATTTTAAGTGACATTGTTACATGTCGAGCTGGAGTTTCGTGTCGGCCTAAAACCCCAGAAGATTTTCTACAGCCCAAGGTTGATAGTTTGTATTTCCGCTTGAAAGACCCAGGTGTAGTTCCGAATGAACATTGATCATACTTTGGGCACGCAGAGGTGCTCAATCAAATCCCTCCCAATTTCTAGGAATGGTAGTATGATTGTATTTGATATTCTTTTATGCACTAAGTGTTTAGTTTTCGCGAAATTTCATTTTTTTTGTACTGTACGTGAACCTTTCCTACCTTTTTCCTTGTTCCTATGCTTCCAATAGAGGTAGGCTTAATAATATTTCTAAAGCACATGTATTGCTTTTTTGTGCATAGTTGACCAATTTTTGTACACTGCCAAAATTTCTGGCAGTTTGGTTTTGGTTTAGTCCATCAGATTAGAAAGCCAAAAGATACTTTGGTTTGGGATTATGTTGTGAGGATTATAAGTTAATTTTTTATGTATGATGATTTCTAGATAAACCCTTATAGCAGAAAAATGCTATTTTCTGTTTTTTGTAAAAATGTATTCATTTTTTCAAAGTATTTTGTGTTTTTTAATGATAGATAAATTCAGTACTTATATCATATCCCCGTTAATTTATGTGACATGTGTATTATGTTTATCTTATTTGAAACAAGTTAAAAGAAAAAGCAACACATAATTTTATTAGTATTGAATAAATGTCGCCTGTTATAGAATTACATTTCGAAGACAAGAAAGAGATTAGGATTAAGATAAGTAATTGGAAATCCCCATTTACATTTTAATTTAATCCCTAGCAATTAGTGGACAGTTTAGTAGCCGGATTTTATTTTACGAATTGTTTAGACTGCAAAAAGAAGCTTTTACCGTTTCAACAATTTAAAAAAAAAGTTACTTAGCTTCAAAGATATTTTTTTGTCTAGGATGTAAAAATTGAATTATTTATCTATTTGTTTTCCATTGCTCCATTAATATTTCATATTTCAAAATGTTTTTTTCTACTAGGTTGTAAAAGGAAAGCTAGAGACTTGGGATTTCTTGAAATATTTGGATAATCGGACATAAAATGTTAAATCGATTTGATTAATATAGTTCCGATTTATATTTTTTTTTAAATAATTGTCGGTGCATATAGGCAAAATTTGGTATAAGGCATGGGTGCCTTTCAAGTCATACACTTTTTACTTTTATTTCTCGATATACTGCTGAGACCCGACCCCCTATACAAAAATTATGTTAAACCTAAACAAAAGGTTGGGAGCCGGGGGTTTTTTCACTTTTCACGACAATAATTACGTTCTTTAATATTAAAAATCACCAATTTCCATGTTAATCTGGTAATCCACAGACCTTGTCCATAAATATTATTTTTATACATATTTTCATGCAACCATAGTAGCCAGGATGGCATTGACTACACACTTATTTTAGGGAAAATATATATGAAAATAAATACCCTAGATACTTTGGTGTGTATACTTTATACAAAGGCAACATTTGCAATTCAAATAATTAAGGTTTCTAGTTTAGATAAAAAAGTCAATGTCACGAGCGGGATTCGAACCCACGACCGTCGGCTAGATCTCAACCCCACCTTTTGAAGTTTGAAATGGGAGTTGATGTCCGAGTGGATAGAGGTCACGATAGCTCGGTGTATCTAGCCGAAGGTCGTGGGTTCGAATCCCGCTCTTGACACTGACTTTTTTGCCTCAACTACAAACTTTAATTAATTGATTTATACATTTTAGCTTTGATTTAATCACTGTAGTTAATATGTTATGACTGTATTTTATTATTTTTATTTATATTTATCTATTTCGTTCGCATTATGGTTGTACTTTTACTGATTTTGTGATTTTACTCTGGTCAACATTTTTATCTTCTCTATTCAACATTATGTTTGATACATTTTTAAATTTAGTATATAATCCTTTTAAATTAATTAATCTTTATTATTAATTGGTCAAACGAGCCAGGAAAACCAGTGAATTTAAAATTTGTAATTTTTTAAGCCAATGCCAACAATAATCTTATTCGTGTTCGTTTTGGGAGGAAGGGTATCGTCAAATAAAGGCCGTAGGAAATCGTCCGGACGTTTCGATCTTCTAAATAAGAATACATACACCTGATCAATAAAATCTCAATAATACTCGAAGAATTTTTACCCACAAGGTACTTTAGTATTAAGAAAGTTAGTACGAGGGAAAACTTTTGTGAAATAGAAAACAAAACCGTCGCATAAAGATAAAACATTTCTATTGAATTTGTCACAGAGTGTAACGTCCCTTTCTTTGAATGTCCATCTCGCCGAGAGGGAAAAGAAAGAGAAAAAGCGTAATATCATGATTTGGGGAAAGACCAAGAATTATAAGATTAAAAGTTGAAGGGAGGGAAGTTTTAAAGCTTCTCCCAGGGTCGTTTCAGACCATTTAATCTCTAAGTTTTCTTATAATTTCGTTTTAACCGGACTCTGATCCATAATCAAAATGTTTAGCTTTTCCGCGGCGGATGAACAAAAAAAAGTTTCCCGTGGTCTTCCCGACGCGGAAATTGCAACTGTCCTGTGACACGAAGGTGAATTAAAAAGAAGAAAAGTAAAAAAAAAAAAAAAAAAAAAAGAGAGAAAGAAATTCTTGAGGGGTTGTGCCTTATTTCCATCGGTAAAAAATCCTTCTTTACTGTTTCAATCAATTCTTCCGAACGTTTTAAATTAGATATTTAATTGTAAAGACATTTATATAAATTTAATTCAAATGTAATAAATTTTCCCATAGGTTTTATTCATAAATACCTATTTACGCAGGATGTTATTGTTCTCGAAGTAGCATTTAGAATTATTGTTAATACATTTGAGGCTTGGGGCAATCGATGTCGTAAATGGCGATAATCCACCTACGTTAGTACAGAAAGCCAGCAGAATAGAATGTCAACTTCACGGCTATTAATGATTTCATGTTCAAACATCAGACAACAGGACGTAGACAATAAACAAGCAAACTCGAGTGGGACTATTTTGCTACATTGTAACAATTGTTTTACAATGGAAAAACGTTCATTTTCTCTTTGATCAATATATACAACAATAAGACTAAACTCGAAAACAATTCAATTTGTTTATAATGAAATTTAAATTTGTCCCGTGGATTGTAGGGAACTTTGTTTGTGACCTTTGGAAAATTGAGCCACCTAGAAAAACTTGTACAAATAAACTAATAAAGTAAAATCCATTGACAGAATTTTCCTTTTTCTTAAAATCTTAAATAATTTTCAATCTAATTTATCTAAAAGAAATTTGGTATTTTATGAGATAACTATAGCAATCGTTTTTCAGTGGGTACTGGAGAGGAGCAAGGGTGCTTCTTTGGCCTCTTATTGTTTTCTCTTTACACTGACGAAATTTAAAATTTTACAAGTTTACTTCTCCTAACGACATTTCCCAAGTTTTAAAACTTACATAAAATTAAATTTCTGGTCTTTTCATTTCGGATATTTTAAATTATGCGTGAATGACAATTAATCAAATAATGTAAAGCCCATTGATGGAATTTTACGTTTTCTTAAAATCTTAAAAAAATTGTAATCTAATTTATCTAACAAACAATTTTGTATTATTTGAGGTGACTGTTACAGCATACGCTTTTTCAGGGCGTATTGAAGTGAGGTGTGTCTTGAGCCTCTTATTGTTTCACTTTACACTGACGAAACATAAAATTGTACAAGTTCACTTCTCCTAATACCTTTCCCCGAGGTTGAAAACTTACACAGAATTGAATTTTCTGGTCATTTCTTTTCGTATTTTATGAAAAATTAGTGTTACGAGCGGAATTCTACGACCTTCCGATTTTCATTTCGACCAAAAACTTTATATCAAAATAATAATTAATTGTTCATAATATCTCAAATAAATTTTTGTATTAATTTTTAGTAATTATAGCTAACGTTTTCCTACTGGACTGATAATAGGGCGTTTTTTTGAGCCTTGTATTGTTTTTTCTGTGCGCTGACTTTCTAAAATTGAGCCATCTAGACGAACTTATAATTCTACAAATTCACTTCTCCTACCACCTTTCCCACAGTTGCACCCTTACATATACATAAAATTGAATTTATTAAATTGAATATTATAAATTATTCAAATTAATTATTCTTTTCTTTTAAGGTTTTTGGTTGAGTTGAAATATCAGTGTTAGGAGCTGGATTCAAATCTACGACCTTCGGCTATACCAAAGACCTGATGCGAAATGAATAATTAATTAAAATAACTAATTTGGTCAATTATTGCCAATATGGATTAATTATAAATTATCCTTCTCCAAGTGACAAATAATTTAACATAACGTTAAGTGCATTGATGGAATTTTAACATTTACTTAAAATCTCAAATAATTGTTAAGGTAATAATTTATCTAAAACGAAATTTTGTAGTTTACTAGGTAATTATACCTAACGTTTTCCTAGCGGCAGTACTGGAACGAGGCAAGGGTGTTTCTTGAGCCTTATTTTGTTGTCATTTTGCATCGACGACCTGACGCCTTTTCTGAGAGTCTACGATCTACTTTTATTTTACTTTTTCTTTTCAATGTATTTTCGTGCATTTATTTACATGTTCTTTAGGTTAGGGTTCTTGATGCTTTGTCTCAAATGTTTGCCATTTGTGTATAGTCGCTTTTGTGCAGGTTTTGGGCGTGATTTCCTATAGACTGTTTCTCTCATGGAAGTTTTTGGTGTTACATTGGTTTTGTATGTACTTTACTTATTTATAGGTAGTAAACTATGTTATTCGTGGTTGTTTCGAGTTTGTGTCTGTCAGTATCATTAGTTAGCCTTCATGTTTCTGAGTGTTTATGTCACAAATTGCTGCAGTTTTGGGAATTTTTGGACTGTTTCACAGCATATTGATGTTAGGTTACAATGTCATGTTTTATGTTATTAAATTGGGTAATCTCAAATCCACCAGGAGAGACTCGATTATACGAAAAAAAATTCCAGACCACCCGCACGAATGGACAATCATGGCAACAAGTACCTCGTGAAGAAAATGATGCAATTTGTTTTCTCAGGGCCACCTAATTCAGGGGGAAACGTGTAAGGAATTTAATTAATTAGCCGACGTGACTAATTAAAAATCGAGGGGTGCCAAACCACCCAGTACGGTTTGGAAAGCCGCGTGTTCTGCCCTCTGGCCGTAAAAACGAACGTGAATAATCAACATGTATGCGACTTTCAGGTAGATATACCACCTTTGGGAAATAACTCAACCGAAATATTATTCCATATTCACAAGAGATGGAAGGTTCCATTTCGCGTCAACAGGCAACAACTAATTAACTGTGATAATAACAGGTTTTTTAATATTCACCATTATCAATTTTCAAGCGTTTTGAAAAACGAACAAAATATTGCAGTGCAAGACTTCTGCCCATTAAAAACATATAAGGTTCCATCGGTTAATTTATCCCTGTATATCAAATGCAACCAAACAAATTGTACTATTATGTACTGCATTGGTCAAAGTAATTTTCTTTAAATTTAAAACTTGATTTAAACTCTATACTATTAAGAAGCTAATCTACTCACATCCATCTGTTCGAAGCACGACAAATTATACAAACTTGAAATATTTGGAACGTTTCAAACCATCAATTTCCCATTGTTAAAAAGTTTCAACTCTTTTATCAGTTTATTTGGGGTTTGTGTTTTAGCTGGTAAAGGTAAGATAAAAAATAGTATTAAAACCCAAAGAATTTATCAGAGCAACAAAATGATACAAATCGCATAAACAAATCGTTCAAGTAAGGAGTCATGGTTATGTTTTGTGTACGAGGAAGAGTTTTATGTTTTTACCAGACTGGCATAGAAGCAACGTTGAGTATGGTATCGGCCCATAATGAAAAATAATAAAGCTAGAAGATATGTTTTCATGGTTTAATGTTTAATCTGGCTTATTATCAACCCATCAATGGGCTCAACGTCTAATTCCAAAGTTAATTTCTTGTATTTAATTAATTAATGTGAGTTTATTTCATTGCTATTGAAAAGTTCTTCCACGTATAAAGGAAACATAAAAGCCAATTTTGTTTGATAGCAGGTAAAAAAATATACTAAATTATTCATATTACAATAAACTAGATGTATGATTTCCGCTTTTTTTTGCTTTTCTGTCATGTTCACAATTTAGATTTTTTTTTAAAATTCTAGTGGGTTTTTTCTGTTTACACGGAAACACAATTGTTTTGTGCGACAATTGCTGTGTCATACAGCGTTACTGCACACGTAGAGTTAGGCAATGTTAACGTTAGAGTTACAGTTAGCGTTAGGGTTAAGTACAAGTAAGTAAGGTTAGTTTAGGTAGGGCAAGGTTTAGGGATAAGTAATACGAAGTGAGAAAGTTTAGATTTAGAAACGAGTAAGATGAGATAAATTAGAGTTAAAATTAGTTTTAGAGATATAGTATAGGTAGAGTTAGGGTTATAGCTAGGGATAAATTAAGTTACATTATGTAGGACTAGCGTTAGCGACAAATACGGCTAGGTTAGGAATGGGTAGGGTTAGGGTGAGGGGCAAGTATAATTATCTTACGTAGGGTTAGTGTATGGACATATAGTATTAGGTATGGTACGTGTTAAAGGTAAATAATGGGTAAGTTTAGATTTAAGAAAAAGAAATATTAGGTAAATTTCAGTTAGGGTTAGTGTTAAGGATATATCATATTAGGATAGGTAGGGTTTGGGTTAGAGCTAGGGACAAATAAGTTTATATTATTTAGGATTGCTGCTAGAGACAATAAGGTTATGTTATGTATGGTTAGTGTTAGTAACAAGTAAGATTAGCTAGGGAAGGGTTACGGATAAATAATGCAAGGTGAGGAACATAGGATAAGAACAAGAAAGATAACGTAAATTGAGTTAGGGTTAGTATTAGGGACATGTCAATTTAGGATAGGTAGGGTTTGGGTTAGAGCTAAGGGCAAATAATTTTGCATTATGTAGTACTATTGGTAGGGACAAGGGGATTAAGTTAGGTTAGGATTAGAGTTAGGGTTAAGGACGTGTAAGGTTTTGTTTTGTAGGGTCTGTGGTAGTACCAAGTCGGGTTAGGTTAGGTAGGGTTAGAGTTAAAGTTAGATATAAGTCAGGCTAGGTTAATAGGGGTTTGGGATGAGTTAGCTATTTGACTCCTTCCTGTAATGCACCTTCATATTTGACAAGTCTTGTACAGGCTGACTTGTACCGCGATTATAATTTTAAAAATTAAATTGACTTGATGAAAATAAAATAAATATAGTATGATAAACTAATGCGTGTGATTTTTTAACCGAGAAATAATAAAACAAGAGTTGTAAGCTCCATCATAAATATGGCAGCAATGCGGCTAACCAGGAAGGAAATCATACTTCCACTGCCATGGAAATCGATTTCCCTTCCATAATTTATATTTAGAAGATACCATAGAGAGAGTTTTTTTATTATTTGTTCTGATAATAAATTGAACTGAAAACCTACGAGGTTTCGCTTCGAACAAATTGACGTTTGACGGTATGAATAAACTAATAATTGAATACCTTCAAGGAAAAGTTACATTTTTAGAAAATATCTTATTTTACAACTTTATTTTCTACTATATACTCTACCTAATCTTTTCCTTTCATGAGTTAATTCAACTTTTTTTAAAAGAAAAAAATTGTTCAACAAGCTCCTTGCTTTGTTTTTATTTAATGAACTCCGTTTTACCTTTTTTAATGCTGCAACATAAAGAATTGGGCCCAAGTACTACGAGGAAATTATTTCTTTGTTGTTCAATCCCAACTAAGTAAATTGAACAAAATAACTTTTTATAGTTAAATAGATCTTACTCATAAATAGATATAAATTATATTTCGTCAATTTAATAAATAAGAACTTCCACTGTTGGCTTTAATATTCCAAGAAGTGGAGTCTGAGAGAATTATGAGGAGAAGTGAATTCAAAAGAGATATGCTTGGTTATTGCCTGGAGGGTCTTGAGTGGACTAACAAGAGGATTCTTGCGCATCGTCTAATAATCTTTTTAGGTAAGGTAATAAAAATAAAATTCTGACAAGGCTTAGAAAATTTTTATGATAAATAGGGAAAATTATTGTCGGCACAGCACAAAATTGTCCTATTTTTTAACAAGTTCATTTGATATTATGGACAATAGAATTTGAAATCGGTTCAGAAAAAATATGTCCCAACATGTGGTGATTAGTGACCGTTAATCGATAATTATTCAGAAATTGTGAGATGCGGTCTGGTGTGATGTAGGTTTCACAGAAACATTTTCTTTATCGTGTCAACGTTTCGGTCTTTCTTGCGATCATCTTCAGTTTGCTCGTGTGGAAATGTGTGGCGTTTAGTGAGTGTTACTTGATGATTATTTGGAGGGCGTGAGATGCGGTCTGGTGTGATGTAGGTTTTGGAAAAAAAATTAATTGATCCTAAAAGAAATTGATGACTTTTTTTTTTGCAAATGAACAGATAATTTTTCGTGCATTGAAAAAATCCAAATCTCTTATAAATATTTTAGATTTATTATACGGATATTAAGGAGTGTCTTTCCGTTCTGTATAATATAGAATTTTCAAAATTATATGCTATGAAGTTATTTTATATAAAATTTTCAAAATTATACCAAGTAATATAAATTTTCATGCCCGTGGTATAAATAATTTTTCTTGTATTATAGCTAATTGTTTTAATTTAATTTTTCTAGAATAATAAAATTTCTTACGTAGGACAAATAATGAAACGTTTTTGTGACAAGTAAACATTTTACATATTTCGTTTCTACAAATAAAAGTTTTTCTCAGCTCCAGGCTATTTTTTTAAATAAATTGCTCGGGACAATTGTTTTTCTATTATCGTCCAGCATGATGAAAGTAGAATATGATGAATGGTTGCAGAGAAACTTCTACCGAAAATTGTGGGGGGGGGAATTGACTTTCCAGAAGAAAAGGTTTTCCAATTGACCTCGATTTTTTTGACCAATCTTCACCATAAACACGTTATACGATTTCCATTATCCAATAGGAAACTGTTCCAATTAGACAAGAATTTATTGACAGAAAATAAACAAAAACACATAAAAGAAGACGACTTGCAAGTTCAACCAGACCAAGACTCACTAACACACTTGATTCGTAATATTTAGAAAAATGGCAAAAAGGAGGGAAAACTCAAAAGGTGGGGTTCAGAAAGGCAGTTGATGTCCAAGTGGATCGAGATCACGACAGATGGAGATGGCCATTGTGCTGCGCACAAATAACTGTTAAGCATTTGCAAACCGAATGCGAACTATTGGCGACGCACAGAACAGTGTGGCCTTTCCTTGAGTTTGAAAGAGGTTTTACAACACAGTAATGACCCTAGGAAGAAAGTAATCAAATATGTGAAGCAAATATGGTCGCTTTAATGCTTTTCCACACGTGGATTTGTTTTCCTTTCCTGAAGTGAGTGTATTTATTGGCGAGAATGTGTGAGTGTATGGGTGGGTAGTGGTCGGAATATCGAATACCACGCAAACTAGGATAGATATCTCTCTGTGTGTTTTGGGTAGAATGGATGTATTTATAGGCGCGAAAGTTAGTATGTATGGGTGGGTGGTGCAGGAATATCAAGTACTCCACAAACCCACTAATTTAGGTTAGTATTAGGTTACATCTTTAAGAGTGAATGGGCGGAGGCACTGTTGTAATATTAAATGCGCCAGTGGCTCCGCATTTTTTAAATTTGTAAATACAGAAGGATTGGTTACTGCTTGAGTGAATGTATTTATTAGTGCGATAGTAGTGCATGCATGGGTGGATCTATGGTGGAATATCACGTTCCCCATAAACCCATCATCTAGGATAATATGTTGGATTAATTGTAATTTTAATTGTACACAATGTATGAATGTATTTATCAGCGTGAACGAGGGCGAGCCTTCAGAGGAATATCGAGTACTGTGAAACCCGCGCTAGAATTGAATGTTAGTGAATGAGTTAGTTTCAGAAACTTTTGACCACGTGTTGGGAAGGGTAAAAATGCGGAAAAAAAAGTTGAAATTGTTAAAACTTAAACGGTGAGATGGAATAAATGTGGGGATCCGGCATAGCCCAGGGAGCTAGCCGGCCGGTAAATAAATAAAAAAAAAAAAACAGACAACAGTTTTTTTACACTTATATATTCAAGTTTACTTACACTGCTGCTGAACTGTCTGTTACATATTTGAGAAAGGCGACTATTTTATTTTAAATTTCACAGAATACATCACAAAAAACTCACAACTACAATAAAAGGTTAAAAAACACTTTAAAACATGACCCTCATGGGTTTTTTTCTTTGTTCGTCACAAAAAAGATTAAAAATATACTCCATGTTCTGTTTTTTTTTTTTTTTTTTGAGAATTTTGTCAAATAGCGCACAATGGTCCTAAAGTTCTGTGAAATTGATAAAAAAGTAGTTTTTCGCAAATATGTAACATACATTTCATCAGAAGTGTAAGTACAGTTGAATATATAAATGTAAAAAATTGTTATCTGTTTTTTACAAAAATAATTTAATATAGATTTATTGTTTTATAAAAGTTTTATAAACTTATTTAAAAGAAATTGTAATTTCAAAGTTTAATGTATGTTATTGATCGTGGCATTATATGTCGCTAAAGTTGGGCGAATTGTTGGCATAAATTTCTAACTTCATTCAAGACCATAAACCTGATCCTGTTCAACATCAAAAATCCTTTTTATATTTTTACGTTTCGCTACGTCCACGAATCTTTAATTGGCACACAACAGCATCTGTGCACAGATATTTGGAATATCAAATATACGAACCCTTTCTTGGACTCTAAAAACCCGCTTACTCATAACTTTTATCAAGCAGTCAATCTGTGGTTTATGTCCTAAGTTCCCTCTTATTTCCTAGCGCACTGGAGAGGAATTAGAAGAGGGAAAAGCCTCAATAAAAGAAAGATTTTAATTGAAAGCCAAATGGGCAGTTCCGCGTTGTTTTTCCCCCTGCATAGGCGTGCATTTTTCTGTTCATCTTCTATATAAATAAATCGTGTATGATAGGGTGTCAAAAGTAGGAGCTAATATTCAATAAATATTTATATATAGTAAATGACAGTATTTACAGACTCCAGAAGGTCTTTAGACCGGGACTTTTTTTTTTCCGAAGGTAACAATAAAAACGCAAATGAAACAAGATTTGTAACCCTTTTTTGTTAATGTCATCAAATCTACCGTAGGGTTAACATTATACGAAATATGAGGGCTTTCCGGTATAAATTTATGTATGTTTGAAGTAGCCCGAAAATTGAACTATCACAAACACAATTGAGAATTAGTCTTTGGACTGTTTGGACAACAACGGCTGTTGGGCCAAATTTAACAAGTATGAAACCTCCTGAATTATTGACATCTGTTCAAGGGATTGTTTGATGCTCAGTGTTGTTCTGACCATAACATCATGTAGTAATCAAGTTTTAATTTTTAATGAAGTCGTGAATTAATTCTCTGAACTGTATGACACTTAACAGTTTTTTTTTTAACTTTTATGTCGATCCAGTCTATATGTAGTTTAAAACCGGACGTTTGATGAATAGTATAATGAAAGTTGAGTCAAAAATCTAAAAATAAATTCAATATTTACGCCTTGGATTCTTTGGCTAAGTTATTTCACTAAATTTCCTTCCACCATAAAACATTTTGATAGCAAATAATTAATTTTATGTTGTAATTTTTAGTTTATATTTTAATTTTCCTGTCTAGTAAGGTCCATTTTAATGGGTGTATTAGGATTGTAGTGAGATTTAGTTTTAAAAAAAATATCTCGTCTTAGGCTTAATTTATTGTACTCGCTTTTATTTATAGTACCAGTCTGGTTGTTTGCCAGAATCGTCTTCCCGTTAGGCGCCTATCAAGGTTCAGGAATATATGATATACATTGTTTTTAATTAGAAACTCAGAAATCTGTAAAAATCCAGGTTTTTTCTCAGCGTGTCAATAATTCTTAAGGTTTTTTTTGCAGAATTCCGGATCTACCTCGACGATTTAATTGCAGGAAAATAAATCCAGTGTAAATAATGTATTAAGTGATTGCAAAACAAATTAGCAAAGATTGTCGGGATTGGTAAAGTTCGAGGGGTGTTCGTAGAGGGGGTGGAAAAGTGTTTTATCAAGACGAAGAAACTTTTCCACCGCCCCTACGACTTTCTACCGTTAAGTTAGAATTTTATAACTGTCCTTTTCTCAGATTAATGAACAATTGCTCTGCGGGGGTGGATTGGCTTAAATTTAGACTAGTTTATTAAAGCTGCGACGCGAGGGTGGAAGTGCGAGGGCATTAAACTTTAACTGACGTTTCGTACGACGCGGTTTCTCATTGATCCCAACTGACGATTAGAATTGTCGAAACAATACATTACCGACGTGATGATGATCGTCATCATCAACGTCCAGTCGAAAGTCACGATAAAACCCTATAACTAGGATTTCACGCTAGAGCACCTATCGGCACATTTCCAACCCTACGTATGACCCATAAAAAATACGCTCGATTTAGATTCTGAAAAGTGGCACCGTAATAAAAATATGGTAGGAAAAGATAACAAAAAGATATAACAATACGATAGTTATAATGTAGGTTTTGAACAGAGAGTAATTTATTTTTTTTAAATTTTTATAAAATAACGAAAATTTATTCTAAACATTTTGCCAACCGAATTTATAAACCTTTGCTAACGTAAGTAATAAGCTAAGTTTTGACCGAAATTTTTCAAAATTTGAATTCGTAGAAAGAAATACGATGAAAATCTAATTTTAACATATTTGATTTGGTAAGTCCTCACTCTTGTAAAGTTCAATTAAAACTTAAATCCATTATATTTACCGGCCTACTGACCGAAATACTACTTTCAATTAAATAATCTTTCTATTTAAAATTTTGATTGAAATGGAAAATTTATTGTCACGAGCGGGATTCGAACCCACAACCTTCTGCTCAAGACGCAGCTGCTTTAACAACTTGAGCTATCGTGATTACTGAATTCGAATTTTCCCTCCTTTTTGACATTTTTTAAGGAAAAAAGACAAAGATTATACAATCAAATCTTTTGTATAATAGATATCAGTGAAAAGTATTTATTATAAGCCATAAATTGGACTTGAGGATTTAGGTTTGTACATGACATGTATTTGCAATTTTGTTGTACTTCATTCATTTGTATCTACAACTATACATGTATTATATACAACCAGCAGATTTGATTTCAATTTATGTTTGTGTAATTTTTTATACGGGTTTTATACAAAAAAACTACTTACTGATAGTATCTGGAATAACGAAATGTTATCCCTTACAATTCTTCTTTTCAGACACGTGGTATTTTTGAATAATTGTACTTGTGTATCAGTGTGATTTTATAATTTACTATGAAAACGTCTGTAATTGTTTTGATGATGAAAAAACTGTTGGTATGTGAAGATCTGTGAAGTGTGTTACTGCTTAAAAAGGGGAAGAAATAATTAATCTTCAAAGTTTGGATTGACAACTTAGTAATCTTTGAATATTGAATGTTTGGCCGATACAGAATCTTGGGATCCTTACATCCAAATAGGTTTGAGTGGATATGTGATGTCGAAAGTTTTGATTTTAATGTGAATTTTGGCTGTCGCTTGAGTAGGAAAAAATGCATGTTAAATAGTTTGTTCACTGTCTGTTATTTTAATCGTGCGTGAATCAATACTTCATGTTTGTGGCCATTTTACATATTTAAAAAAAAAATTAGTGGGCTAGTTGAATTATTAGGACAAAGACGTTCGAGAAAACCAAAATTTCAAATTTTCCCGTTATTAAACCTGTTTATTTTGTAATATGCCAATCCATAATTTTTTATGGGATCATTTCTTGGGAAATACAAAATGTTATATAGTGAACCAATTAAATATTGCTCACACAATATCATTACAAACAATTAATATTAATGAAAGGTGTCGGTTGAGATAAGACAAGTCAGTGTTACGAGCGAGATTCGAACCCACGACCTTTTGCTAAATACGCCGCTGCTCTACCACTTGAGCTACCGAGACTTCGAACCACTCGGACACCAACTATCGATCGCAACCTTCAACTTCAGAATTCTCCCTTTGTTTTCCATTTTCAGCGTAAACTAACGCTTTGAGCTTTGAAGATGATTTCAATAAAGATCGAAACGTTGGCACGATAAGGAAAGTGTTGTTCTAAAACCGACACCAGAGCGCATCTCACGATATCAAAATAATCGTTAGTAGCGTAAATTTCAAATAGCGTGGGACCGAAAATGCTCCCGTGTAGGACATCTTCTTTTGACCTGCCTATTCCCACCTAACTCTGACCCAGCGGGCAGTTAATTAGGATTACATAATGCGGTAGTAAAAGGTGCGTAGGAAGCGTATAAATTTATACAGGATGCGTGCGTACCAGAACCTAACAAAAGACTAAACTACATCTGAGAACGGATCCTGGGCAATACCCTTTTTTCTTTTGAACTGAAGAAATTGTGTCAACGTGCAGAAACTTTATTGAATCATTAAAAAAATGATTTCATGAGTAGGAATAATTTTATAACAATCTGGAATAGTATTAATTTATGTAAGGCGTTGGTTGAGATAAAAAGTCTTGAAATTAAATTAAAGAAATGGCGAAAAGGAGGGAAAATTCAAAAGGTGGGGTTGAAATGGGACGTTAGTGTACGAGCGAGTTGAAGTCACGTTAGCTCAAGTAGTAGATTAGCGGCGTATCTAGGCGAAGGTCGTGGGTTCGAATCCCGCTCGTGACATTCACTCTTTTATCTCAACCAATACCTTACATAAAGATGAATTAATTGAAATAGGTCACTTGGTCAATCATACCAAGAAATCTAATGGCTTCTATCAAATGTTTCCTAATTTTCCAAATGTTTCAAAGTCCTAAACATTAACTATGTCGGATTGAGGAACATGTTTACTGTATGGTAGGACTAGTCTCACGACGGACAATAAAGTTGATCTGTCGTGACTTTGAGTGGTTACACATTATTTTCCAAAGATTGCTTCATTTTTCAATTGTTGTTACCTGGTTTTGTAGCATAAGTTAATCCTGTGTACAAAAGGGATGACTCGTTAATATAACGCCAACTGCGAATGTGGCAGTAAGTGCAGTCTCATTTCAGGGCATATCAGAAGTTAAAACCGTGAAAAAAGCGGAGCGAGTATTGACCCTTGCGGCACAGCTCTCAAACACTTCTTTTGTCTTAGAAGTCTCCCTACCCTAGTTTACTGCGAAAAATTCTCTTTAAGGTATGATTATATAAGCAGATAATAAGCCTGGGGCAAAAATAATGTTACTTTTTTGTATAATAGTTCAAAAGCCAAACTGGAAGATGTTTGAATTAATAATAAATATAATTCTTTTGTAAATTAATTTTTGGAATAATTTAGAAAGAATTTGTAATAAACTTAGAAGAAAATATGATGATTAAGCCTGCGAAAATAAAACAAATTTTCAAAACCTGCCTTAATTATGCTCCAACCAAATAATTTCAATATTTACTCATATATATATAAAACATTGTCCGTTTTAAACAATAATTTAAATTCTTTGAGAAAGATTTTTGATCGTTATTTATTTGTAAGAAGATTTTTGTTATATATATAAAAAATCTTTCTCAAAGAACTTAAATTATTGTTTAAAACGGACAATAATTTATTGCAAGGCCATCCGGTGTCGAACAATTAGTTAAACTGCCTTAAACCGAGATGATCGGTAATGGACAAGAGGCAAGCAGCCAGGATTTTCTGCAAGAGCTGGTATGCCGGTTAGTTAATTAATGGAGTAACTAAGGTCGGACTTCTCATCATTTTCACCAGATTAACCTTTCAGTAGAGGTCCTTGCCTTTGACTTTGATCAATGGCCTTATCAAGGATCTATGTGGCAAACGACCAGAAATCCACCGACAGAATAGAGGTTTTTTTCCTCCTCTTCTATTGTCACGAAGCCAACGGCGAAAACTTCTGAGGTTAACAGTCATAATACTTAAGAAGAAAAAAAAAACATTTGCTATGTTTCAGTTTTTAACAAAAAGCAAATAAAGAAACTTAAATAAAATTAAGCACCTATCTGTGTACTTGACAAAAATAACAAAGTACGAGATGAGTTACAACGAGGAATTCCACAATCTCAACTCGTTAATTGAAACATAAACTCATAGCAGTACAGACAAGTTAACAATTATTAAAAATACGTCAAATGTACAAAACAGTCTTCAAATGACTACAAACGACCTCAGAACAGACCTCAGCGTCAACATAAATGACATGACATGTTTATGAGCTTAGTAAGACACAATTTATTATGTGTTTTCTGATCAATGCTTTACTCACTCCTTAATTATACATGATTTAAGCCAGAAGTACTATTGCTAAGGCTTTATAGAGTATTATCAATGATGAACATTTTGTTGCGTGTTTTCTTTGTTTTGTAATCCTTCTCTCATGTTTGATTAAAACATTAGTTAACTTCAAAAACAAGTGGGACGAAATTATAAAAATAGCGAAAAAATGTATGTATATGTATCGAGAGGATACGTGTATAATATATTTGAGGATTTATTTATTCATTATGATGATTGAACATATATACAGGTTGTATCCACGTGACTGTACCAAAAACGTTATTTTTTATTTAACGTTAACCCCCGAAGCAGACTTAACAGTGTTTTATCATCTAGATAGGAAATGCCAGTAACTTGGTTATTTTAAATAAGAATTCGATTCTAGACCTTATATTTTGCCATTTTTACTGACAGAATATTTTTGATACGTTCGATCATGAGTGATGTCTGAGGGAAGAAGCGAGGGGTATTGCTTTCTGGCCTACTCCTTTTAATTCGAAAACTATTGCCTTTAGTAAGCACTGGTTTATACAAACCGCCAATTAATTTTGGCTAATAATCGAGTGGTGGTAACAGATTTAATTATAACTTTCCCATCTACCTGAAAAACAACACTAATTTTGTTATTTTAAGTAAGTACCTCAAATTTTTATTCTGCAATTCGATTTTAGAACTTATTTAATGCCACTTTTATTGAGAGAAAAATTTTGATAGGATCGACCATTTCTGAGTTTTGTCCGAGGGAAGAAGCGAGAGGGGGTATGCTTTTTAACAATATGGCCCACCCCCTTTATTTCGAAAACGATTGACATTAGAAAAAACTAGTTTTGTACAAACCCCAAGTTAATTTTGGCTTGGAATCGCGTGGTGGTAACAGATTTAACATTAGTTTCTCATTCTCCGTTCGAATTTAGATCTTTTACTGAAAGAAATTTTTTGATAAAATCAAAAGGGAAGGAGCGTGAGGGGCATGCTTTTAGTAATGACAACTATTACACATTTAACTTTAGATTTTTTATGACACAATTTTATTCTAAAGTTAATCGTTTTTGAACTCCAAATTAATTTTCGCTAGGAATCGCGTGGTGGTGACAGATTTAACACAGTTTTATTATTCTAGCTGGGAAACGCCACTAACTTGGTGCAGTATGCTCGGACCCATTTTTTCTTCACAACAGGGGGTGAACACCACACGAGGGTTTACAACAGCAGAGGTCATATAAACCGGTGGTTTTGAAGAAAAAAGCCCATTTGTATGTCCGGTTCGAATGCAGGGCCGCTGCACAGGACCTTTACCTTACAGTGATGAGCGCCTTGTCAAAGACTGTACCTTGCGGCCACCGACGCCCCAAATTTGTTATTTTAAATAAGAATCCGATATTTTTATTGAACAATTCGATTCTAGACTTTATTTTTGGTCATTTTTACTGAGAGAAAATTTCTGATAGGATGGAACATTTCTGAGTTATGTCCGAGGGAAGAAGCGTGAGGGATATTTCGAAAACGATTTATTTTGGCTTAGGTAATTGATCCATTCCCATCCAAATTCTGGTATAAACGCAGGGAAAAGATTATTAGGGTTTCCAGTCCGCATTCCCCCTAGTCCTGTTCTAATTTAGAAGGAAACAATTAGTTCCTGCGATGGTTTCTTTTGCTGAAAAGGGTTCAGGTTTGATAGATGTCCTAACTTAACTTGCCCTTGACTATTTTGTCTCCTTTTTTGTTGCTTTTCTGTCCTGTACGCTTTGTTGCTTTATAAATGACTAGTGCACAAACGAGGGTGATTTTATTGTTTTCCCTACTGTGTGGCCAGGATTTCATCCGAGCAAATTATTGGTTCGAAATGCGTTTTTCTTCAATTTTTCGCCTTAACTGTGTAATTTTTTGATCAATTTAAAATTCGATTGCACCATTGTTTTCAGCGTAAAACCTGCTTTAAAATGGTTTGCCAGGATGTATAGGGTAGTATTTGAAATTTTGAAGTTGAACTGTACATGATATACCTTGTAAAATCTTTCTTCAAAAGAATGGAAAAACTTTAAACCTGGACTAAAAAAATTAACCCCGTATTTTTTCTATAGCGTCGTTGGTTCAAGAGAAATTTAATCTTAAAAACGACATCCTGTATATAGCACAAACAAGTTTACTTTCAGCCCTTAAACTTGAACCACTTTTTGGAAAGATAATACTTTTAATCGAAACTTTTAAAAATAATTGTGTACTTATAAATATTTCTAAATTTATAATTCCACCTTTGGTACATATGTTTAGTTTAGCTTATTTACTTAGTCAATATTCTCCTTTAAAAATCCCTAGAACCTTTATTTCAATTTGGTTCAAAACTAGTGGTTAATAACTATAGGCCTATTTCATTAATCCATATCCAAAATTTTTGAAAAAAATTTAAAAATAGATTATTAGACTTGTTTATTTAAAATAGAATATTTTATCCAAAACAGTGGCATTTTTGGGGGAAGATCATTTGGGCAGGCTTTTTAATGTTTCCAATGTATACTTAATAAATCTATTAGATTTCGTGGTCCGATTCACCAAAAAACTTCTTTCAATTAATTAATTTTTATGTATGAATAGGTTGAAATTGAAAGCCAGTGTCACGAGCGGGATTCGAACCCACGAATTTCGGCTAAATATGCCGCCGTTCTACCACTTTGAAAAATGGCGAAAAGGAAGGAAAATTTGAAAGGTGGCTTAAAATGGGAAGTTGGTGTCCGAGCGGATCGAGTCCGTTCGCGTGGGTTCGAATCGCGCTCGTAACACTCACTTTTTTTATAACAACTTAAAACCTTAACATTAATTGAATTATATTAATTGGCCAAGCGAACCATGAAAAATATTGAAGTTCTGGAATAAGTTGTCCAAAATTAAATCCGATCGGGTGCAGGTCCCATTATTACCAAGTAATTTTTCATTATTTTTTATTCGACTCTGTTAGGTTCCGTATGACCATTGTTTAATATTTTACCCCTGTCTCAATTTCATTCCGATTTCAATTCCGCATCGTACGTTGTTTAATTAAGGTGGGAAAAATGCCTCTGTCGCGCATTAAGACGGGTCAGATCCCTCATGGCAAAGCTGACTCATTAATCAAGCCCCATTGCGGCTTTGTGCCCCTGTCAATATTTATCACACCGAGGCTCCTCTGTGACGTTTTTAACTAATTAATCAATTAATACATTGAATTTTCATCGACAATTTTCTTGTATTTGGCTATCCAGTTTAGCCTTTCAACATTCAATTTAATTCCAAGCTTAACGTCCATCACACAATTATGACCGAACCAAGAAATAGATGTTTAAAAAAATTACAGAAATGATTCTAAAATAGCAAAAAATGATTATTCGTTGATCGTGAGGTGCGGTCTGGTATGGCGCAGTTGTAGAAAAAACATTTTCTTTATTATGCCTAAGTTTCGATCTCAATAAAGATCGAAACGTCGGTACGATAGAGAAAATGTTTTTCTGAAACCTACATCACACCAGACCGCATCTCACGATTCCTTAACTGACAAACACGACAATCATCCAGTTGTTATAAACTTGCCTAAAATTTTAAATTTGTAAAAGAACTGCAACGGGAAACCAAAGAATCAATATGAAACTTATATCTGAAATTTGAAACCAATGCCACTCCATGTTATGTCACACCATAAGTAAAACGATAGGCAAGCAAGAACACACATAATTACCATCAAAAGTATGAACAAAAATTTAAATTATCAGTATTTATTTTTTTCTCAATGAAATGTGTAGTATATTACATATTTGTGTGAAAAGTGGAAAGTTTGAGTTTAACCAATAATTATTTACTTTCATATCATTGTTTATAATTTCAATTAAATCAATTCAATTATGGCCTGAGAAAATGATACAAGTATTTTCTGCATAGATAAATATTTTTGGAGAGAATTAAATTTTTTATAAATCGTTAATAAAAAAAAGAAACAAATTGGGCCTAAGACTGTACCTTGTGATGCTCCCGATTCATCGCGGAAAAAAGAACTGTAAACTGGTCCAAATTTTGTGAGTAGAGTTCTGATGGGTAGGATTCAAGGAGTCTAACGGAATATTAGAGATACCAACGCACACATGTTTCTTATCATCAAACTTTGATAAAAGTATTAGTGACTTCAGTAGTTTTCTTGGTCCGCTTGAACAATCAATATTGTTGCTGCGAGAGGTATTCGAACCCACGAAAAATGGCAAAAAAGAGGGAAAAATCAACAGGTAGAGTTAAGATAGGAAGTTTGTGTCCGACTGGATCGAGGTCACGGTAGGTCAAGTGGTAGAGTAGCGACGTATCTAACCAATGATCGTAGGCTCGAATCCCGTTCATGGCATTCACTTTTTCTTCTCAACTAAAAACTTTAATTAATTGGATTATTAGTAACTTTACTGTAAGGTATTGGTTGAAATGAAAAACATAGCGTGACGATCGCGATTCGAACCCAGGACCTTCGGCTTGACACGCCGCTGCTCTACCACTTGAGCTATCCTGACTTCGATCCCCTCGTGCACATTCTTTGATTTGATTCCTTTTGATCTTTTTTGACTCATTTTAAAAATCAAAAAAGTACAAAGTAAATTTTATTTTGTGGAACATTCACAAAATTTTCAATTAAGAGGGTTTATATGTACAAAGAGATTTACATTAGCATTAGGTATAAACGAAAACGCAGAACGCAGCAAGAATATCCAAGTCTTAAGGAGCAGTAATGTTGATAGGAATAACCTTATCAACCAGACCGATCTCAAATTAAGTGAAAACCTCCATTTAAGCGTGTATTTCCAAATATTTCAAAACAAACCTTATCTTAACCGGCCATGCAAAGTGGGTAAATTTAAAAGCACAAGGTACACAGTAATTGTGTTTAACAACGTCAGTTTTATCCGAGGAGAAAACCGGGCGGACTAGGCGAAAGATGACACGGTAATCCGCACACCTGGTACCTCTGGATTATTTAAAACGACAGACAAAACCTTCTCTGACATACTAAAAATCCAATGTTTTACTTTTTCAAAATATATAAAAGAACAGAGAACAAAGAAAACCATGTGACATTTAATTACACCTCTTACAATAATGTTAAAGGTTTCCTTTTATTTTATAAAAATAACTAGTTCGTGGCGTATACATATTAATACATAATGCAAATTTGCAATTAATATAGAGTTTTTCTCGTGGTCATAACACTGATAACATAGCTAATACATCAGCTGAAGGACACACGTTATGTTAAATCACAAACCGATACTCGATTTAAGAATTTACGAGGCAAGGAAGATTTAAGTTTGTCGTCGTTTAAAAACATGGAGATACATAGAGATTGAGAGGTAGAGAAATAACTAGAGAGTGAATGATATTGCAAGAGAGAGATGAATGGATGGATAGATAGATAGCGATTGATTGAGTGAGCTACTGAGGTAAAAAAAGATAGATACATAGATAGAAAGATCGTCAATAGAGATAGAGAGAGCGAGAGACAGAAAAATGGCAGATAGAAAAAGAGAGAGAGAGAGAGAGAGAGAGAGAGAGAGAAGAGAGAGAGAGAGCGATAAATAGAGCTAGATAGATGGATAAATAGATAGATAGAGAGAAAAAAGGTAGATAGATAAATAGAGAAAAAGAGAAAAAGAGAGAAAGAGAGAGGAAGTTAAAATGAGAAAAAAAGATAAAAACAGAAAAGAGATGGGGAGGGAGACAGAGAGAGAGGGAGTGAGTGAGTGAGTGAGAGAGAGAAAGAAAGAAAGAGATAGATAGACAAATAGATGGAGAGAGAAAAATGGTAGATAGAGAAATAGAGAAAGAGAGACAAAAAGATAGAGGAAGTGAAAGAGAGGAAAAAGATAAAAAATATAAAAGAGGTGAATAGATTTATGGATAAAGATAGTTAGCGATAGAGTGAGAGAAAAAGATATATTGATAGACAGAAATAAAGATAGTGATGGAGAGATAGAAGGAAAAAGAAAGAAGTAGATAGATGGATAGATAGAGATAGTGAGAGGGAGGTAGGGGGAGAGAGAGAGAGAGAGGCAAAACAAAGAGACAAGCAAAACAATTGTTCTGTATTTTTTAGGTGGAAGCTCTACTTAGTAACGAAAAATACTAGGTAAATATTGGGCTAATCAAATTTTTATAGAGAAAAGAGGAAGAAAAGGAAGTGAGACAAGTGGTCAAGAAAGAAGAAATTTTTCTTTTAGATTTTTACGGTGGAAAGAATATAAATCTTAACAGAAGTTAAATTTTCATATTATTGCACAAGACAAGTGTCCACAGAGAGTTTTTACAATTTATTATATTACAAATTTATTATATTTATATGAACCTATAATTCATAATATACTTGATGTCACTTGTAATCTACGCAATCCCCCTGAAGGAATATCAAAAAGATGCATATCAAAGAAAGCCTTGTGATTTATTAGCTCCCCCGTAACGGTTTCGTCCATGATTATACAAAATCTCTTCTCAAACTGAGCCAATGAATAATAAAAAGCGACAAAAAAAATCGAGGGTTCAGAAATCGCCCACCCAAAAGGATTTGTCTACTTGGCCCCCTACGGTCGCCTAATTTATACCTGTTTGTTTAAGGATGGCCGAGGAAATCCAGATAAAGGGAGGCATATTTATCGCCTCCGGTCATTTTCAATGCCCAGGTTAAAGCTTACCTGTTGCCTTTCAAATGCTGACTCCGAGGAAATTCGTTCAAACAAATTTAGGATAAGGTACCAGAAGTAATTTCAGCCATGTGCATTTTATTTAATTACCGCCAAGCATGTTGGGTCAGAAAGGACCGAATATTGAAATGAAAACAAAAACAAAACGGAACTTTCATTTACCGATAAATACTGTTAATAATGTAATCACAATGATTATTAAAGATAAGTTGATAATTACTCAAGGGTTTTTTTTTCGATTGAGCGTGGTTTTCACTGTGGCTCATTTATTAGTTGGAGATCGAGAGATGCGGTCTGGTGTGATGTAGGTCTCAGAAAAATAATTTCTGTAACATGCCAACGTTTCGATCTTTATGGAGATCATCTTCAGAGCCTGGGATTTACAAACATTGTTTAAATTTGATACATGTACATACATATGTCTAATAAATGTAGGATGTGGGGGAAATATTTTACAATGCTAGAAAATTTTAAATTGAAAAAAAAAATTATACAATGCTAGACAATTTTAGATTAAAGAAATACATTTATCCAACACTAGAAAATTTTAGATTAAAAAAAGGATGAATTTATACGATGCTAAAACATTTTAGATTAAAAAATTGATTTATACAATGCTAGAAAATTTCAGATTTTTAATTTTTTTAATCAAACATTTTCTAGCTATATACAAATTTTTTCACATCCTACATGCTTTGTCAAATTTAAACATAAATTTTATGTTTATAAAGTTAGTGAATTTTTATGTTTATAAATTATAAGTTTATAAATCAAATACGCTGAAGATGATCTCAAAAAAGGTCGAAACGTTGGCATGATAAACAAAATGTTTTTCCAAAACCCACGTCACACCAGACGGCACCTCGCGAACTCTTAATAATCCTTGGCTACCATTGGTCCCTCAACACCACACATTACGCATTTAATTAAATTAAAACTCTACGGAAGGATACGCGCAAAATCACGAAGAGTTCCTCCACATTTTTAGTTCGTTTTGTGTCTTGGCGTGTGTTGAGGGTTGATGTCAACCCCAAATCCGTTGATATCAGGAACTCAACTTCTGTGGTTGGACGGACAAGACCGAAGTCATCATACCGAGGTGGACGATTCTCGACGTCTGTCGGTAATTTATTGTAAATTATAAAGTCTTGAATAGCCAGTGGAATGCAAGAAGTGATAAGCTCCGTTCTCAATCTTTTTCTCTATGTATGTACATGCGGTTTTGCGTATATTATTTAATATTCCGGATCTTAGTATAACTTAGTTAAAAATTGATCATTTTTTTCCCTATGCATTTTTAAATCATCGGAACTAAGGGTGAAGCAAGTGGAGAACTTGGACTGTATTTTATGCCAGGCCTAGGCGGAGAATCTTCTAAACTTCGGGAAACAGCTTCAAACTCAAACAAGTAAGAAAATAAAAAAAGTACAGTATAAATAAACTGAAAGACAGGTTGTGTTCATGGTAAATTAAAGTCAAAGTTCAGACCTATTTTAACGCTTTTGCGATGGGAGAAGAAAAGGAAACGGGGAAAATTGAAAAATGATGATATATTAAAATATTCCTAGTTATAGGCTTAACTAAATAAACATTTTTCAATTTTAATGACAGATTGTATACACAGCACAAATAAAAAAGGAAACAAATTTTGTTTTTAAATTAAAAAAAAAAAAAAAAAAAATGGTAATCCTAAGTGCCGCAAAAAAGCCAGTTGGCATCGCAGCAGATAACTTTCTGACAAGAAAATGTTCATCTAAATTGCTCTAACATGAAAAGGGATATTGCCTGTTTTGTAGTATTTACATTCCTTAGCATATTTTTTGTTTCTTTTTATTATAAATTGCGTTAAAATGCATTAGAAATTATTATGTTTTTGTGTGGTGTTTAGCGACCGTTAGTCAGTGATTATTCGGAGATGGTGAGATGCGGTCTGGTGCGAAATAGGCTTTAAAAAAACATTTTCTTTATCGCACCAACGTTGCGAACTTTATTGAGATCATCTTCAGAACATGGGATTGACAAATTTAACAAATGCATGTAGGATGTGGGAAAAATGGATGTGTAGAATGAAAAAAAATCAGTTAAAGTATCTGTACGCACACATGTTTACTAAAAAGACAACACTTTGGGTGAGTACAAATACTTCAAATAAAAACCTTTTTTTTGCATGTCGGTAGGGTGGTTTTTATAGAGTTATAAAATGAAGTTCCAAGGGTTTTTCTCTACCCTAAAATTGTCTATTTTGTCTTTTTCTTGACGGTCGTATAGGGTTCCCTGTGTTCCCGTATTTTAAGGTTGATATTATTAGCAATAGACGTGTAGAGCCATGTGTTTGGTTAGGAAGACGAAACTTAAACTTACAAGAACTAAGTCCAGAGCAGTTTTGGACGGCATCAGAGCGATGTCAGGCATTGTGGATAACAACAAAATTGAGGTGTCCTTG
This sequence comes from Cimex hemipterus, assembly GCA_039619505.1. Lineage (NCBI taxonomy): Eukaryota > Metazoa > Arthropoda > Insecta > Hemiptera > Cimicidae > Cimex > Cimex hemipterus. The sequence continues at coordinate 11,648,621 of CM077113.1, forward strand.
AAATCGCGTTCCCGCATCAATCTTCTTACAATTTGGCGGGGAAATTTCCGCCATCAGTTTCCCAAACAGGGAAAATGAAAACTTTGTAAAAATCCGTTGAAAATAATTTTTTATGAACGATGGAAATTTTAGACTTGTTTGACCCGAAAGTAGTGTGTTAGCCACTTTGTTCTCTGATTACTTGAAATCGCGTTCCTGCATCTATGTCCCCAAAGGTTTAAGCATTGATACTGCACTCGTCTTTGTGAGATAAAGGTCTCAGTTTCGAACCCCATAAGCTTACATATGAGCGTTATTTCAAAAACGCACCTCGCGGCGGTTGATATGGAGTTGCTGTTGCAACCCGCAAAAAGATTAACGTTGTCTGATTATATGGGTGAGTAGAGCGCAGGCGGAAAGAGAAGATGGAAAAATCAACTAAGAATAGTTTTATCAGGAAACCGATCTGCTCGTTTTGCGGCATGCCAAAATACCAAAAGCCCAGATTAATCAAAAATTGGATAAGGAAATGTCCTCGGCTCATTGGGAATATAATTCAAGACAGTGGAATTCGAAAAATTTCACCAAACAGCAGAAATTGACGGCAAAACTACAAGAAGATTACTAGAACGATCGCTGGTGCGCTGAATCAGAGCAGCAGAAACATGTCTGTTCATATTTTGCCAGAATGAACAAACCAAAATGAATAATAAATTGAATTATAGGGCAGCGACGTTCCAAATTTAACCTAATCCTACTATTACAAGTTAAGTCCTAAAGACAATAGTTTACCTTCCCCTACGTAATTCCGGCCTTGCACGATTCCCGATATAGATAATCCCACTTCAAATTAGCCAACCACCTCAACTATTTAATTAAAATCCCTCTACATGGATCCTTTCCAATAATCCGTTCGGTGATTGAACTTGAAATTATTCTAAGGGATGACAGCACTATGAGACTTGCGTTGACCGTCGCATTATATCCAAAAGATAAGATTCAATAAATGATTTTCTGTGTAAAAAATAAATTATAAAAAATTATTCATGTTTAAAATTAGAGAAAAGGGTGAATTTATAAAATGCTAAAAATTTTAGTTAAAAACATTAATCTATAGAGGCTAAAATATTTAATATTTAAAAAATTACTTGGATTTTACAAGTATAAATTAATACAATATAATACAATATAGTCCAATATAATATAAATTTATACAATGCTAGAAAATGTTATATACAAAAAGAATGAATTTATGCAAAACTAGACAATTTTAGAGGTAAGAAAAAATTTAAACTTCCGTAGAAAATTCTAGATTTAAAAAAATTATACAATGATAAAATATTTTTTTAATCTAAAATTTTCTAGCTATATATAAATTTTTTTCACATCCTACATGCTTTATCAAATTTAGACATAAATTACCACACATTACACATTTAATTAAATTAAAACTCTACGGAAGGATACACGAAAACTCATGTAGCATTTCCCCACATTTTTTGTACTGATAGTTTTGTGTGTTGGCGTATGTTGAGAGTTTATATATTTATTTGCGTGAATGTGTTAGCGTTGTCTGTGTATCTGGGCGAGTAGAGCGCAAGCGGAAAGAGGAGATGGAAAAATCAGATAGATTAAATTTCAATAAATTGTTTCATGTGAAATTATAAAACATTGTTCATGTTTAAAATTAAAATAGAGGTTAAATTCACAAATCTCGTGGTCCCCTTGGCCAATTAACAGTTATTAATAATTAATAATTAATTAAGGTTTTTTAGTTGAGATAAAACAGTTAAACGTCAAAAGGAATTCGAGAAAAGGGGAAAATTCAAAAGGTGGAGTTGAGATGGGAAGAAGTGTCCGAGTGGATCGAGGTCATAATAGCTCAAGTGATAGAGCAGCGGCGTATCTAGCCGATATTCGTGGTTCGAATCCCGCTCGTGCCATTGACTTTTTATCTAAACAATCTCAATTAATTAAAATAAAAGGTTTTCATTAGTTTATTTTTAAATAATAGTTAATGTTGAATTTGTAACTTTTCTACATTTAGTCAACAGTTTTTTTTTTGTTGTTTTTTTTTACCAATGTACGGTAAAGAGAAATTTAATATAGAAAAAATCTGCCGTGCTTGATAAAAACTAACTTAAAACCCCGGTGGAACAAGGCGAGCACGATGTGCTTCGCTGCGCATATTTGGAACCGCAGAACGGAAGAAAACACTGTAAGCAAATATTGAATGAAGAATATCCGGGCAAATAACCGTGGAGCCGGTATTTTTCCCTCGTTCTGAGGAGGCCGAGAGGGGAAAAAAAACATCCGAGGATCCTTTTCCGGGCCGGGTCCCAATATATTTGAGCCTATTTAGAGGCACCTACCCTAATTAAATATCACCCGTCTGTCAAACGGAACAGAAATAATGAGATTGGTGCTGTTCCACCCTTCCAGGGTACGGACAAACTAAATCTTCAAAACTTCTGAAGAGGATTCCTGAAAGGAATCTTCCTCAGGAATTATTACTAGAGAACATTCTAAGAAATAGGAAGTGAATGTCGCCATGTATACAAATAGAACAGATAAATATTAGAAATTTAATTTAGTTGAAATAGTTTATATGTGTATATTTTCTATAATGTCTTTTCCCTCTCTCATTTTATTACTATCTCTCTCTTTTCCTCCCCCTTCGCGCTCGCTCATATTCCCTCTCTCTCTCTCTCTCTCTCTCTCTCTCTCTCTCTCTGTCTCTCTCTCTCTCTCTTAGTATTTTTTTTCAATTTATATAAATATTCAATAAAATCTCTAAATAAAGC
>CM077113.1:11651803-11671955 GCA_039619505.1 Cimex hemipterus
AGAGAGAGAGAGAGAGAGGGAGAGGGAGAGAGAGAGAGAGAGAGAGAGAGAGAGAGAATACACTATTATATCGATAGATAAGCAGTGAGAAGAAAAACAAAACAAATGTTCACCTTCATTTTGTTCAGTTATGTTTAATTTCAAAAACAAGGACTAACCGATAACATGACCCTAACAAACATAATTATTATTATCCTAACTCCGAACACAGCCTTTCTTAACCCTACTTTTTGTAAAGATTCCTTACGCAGCCATAACTAACCTAACCGCACCTGATCTACTCCTAACTATAACCACACTGCTTTCTATCGTTAAACCCGACGACAAAATGTAATATACAACGTGATAGTGAACGATGCGTGATAATTGGCGAAAATCTGCTGGAAAGGATTTCGTCGAAAACTAGAAACACATTTCTTCTAATTAATACAACGGGTTAGATATATAATTAATGCTTAATATAAAATTCCAAGCGAAACAGAGGACAGGTACCATGTGATCACAGATTCCAAACGATCAAATTTTTCGTTCCACGATCGATAATAATGAACATATAATGTCTGAGGATGTGAAAGCATTTTATAAGTAAAACATTACTTATGCCAATAAACAAAATAAACCGTAAAAGGAAACATAATTTTTCAGAAATTGTGAGACGCGGTCTAGTTTGATATAGGTTTCAGAAAAACATTGTCTGTATCGTGCCAACGTTTCAACGTTTATTGAGATCATCTTCAGAGTTCAAAGAGTTTGTCGTCTGTATAATTGCGCCATTTTCGCGTGTCGTGTTGAGAGTGTCACACACGCAAGAATGGCACAATTACGCAGAAAACAATCACTTTGAGCCCTGAAGATGATCTCAGTAAAGCTCTTAACGGCGGTACGATAAAGAAAATGTTTTACTGAAACACGACTTCTGAATGATTATCGACTAACGGCCACTACCACCACACATAATTAAACATGTTATCATATTGAAAAATTTCATAATTATTATTAAATCGATTAAATTTTAATCATTAAAATTAAAGAGTTAAGTTTATGTAATTTATGGTATTTGTTGCTTAAATTATACTCAAAATCTGGACCAGGGAGATTCATTTTACAGTTTTAAATTGTTCGTTTAAACTCGATTCATACCTAGAAAATTCATTCACATTCATAGGTTTGAAACCAGAAAGGTCCTAATGAAGTTGATTTACTATTCGAAAATTTGCCTAAGGAAGTGAGCGTTTTTCTTGCCTTTAAAGTAGTCATGTTTTTTAGTAAAACCAATTTTTTATTATATCTTAACTAAACGCTCGGTAATATAAATATGACATAGACTTTTATAAGAAAAGCGGCTTTTTACAGTCTTAAATTTTGCCCAAAGAAGTCAAGCCGGGAGAAAAGCAACAGCGTGAAATATTAAAACTTGCTAAAAGGTTCCTACTGGATGTGCAATGTCGTTAAAGCTGCTCAACACGTTCACTTTTTGTTTTAAAACCTTCCACCCAAAGCTAAGGCAAATTACTGTTCGCTTTTAGTTCTAATAAAATTTCTTCTTTAAGAAAAAAAATTAACAAAGCGTTAAATGGAGACGAAATTAGGCAGACACAAAGAAGGCGAGAAGGGAGTTTAAATTTAGTTAGAAAGGAGACAGTGTAAGAAAAACGAGAGGGTCCTCGAAAAAGCCCTACAAAAGACAGTACAAATTAATCAAATGTTTTAAATACATAAAACTATTTTCACAACGTCGAACAAACTTGAAAAATTATATGTTTGTTAGAATATGCCATTTTTAAATTATAACATTCACTCAGAAAATACACACCACTGGATAATGTAAGAACATAGATAACGTTTAAAAAATCACCTAAATTGTTTAACCTTTTAGGGTGTTGTTACAAAAGTTTTTTAATGAGAAATTAATAAAAATACTTACGAGACTGGGAGAACAGAAGTTTCGAACATCCAGCGATCTTTGCTGTTTCGTTTCCAAATCGGCTATGGTCCCCAAATATAGCTGAAAAAAAAGACAACATATTATTAACAGTATTATATTATAAATAATTAGCAGTTTTAAGAATTTTTTGAACCAAAATTAATGTGTCAAAGTATATCTAGAAATATAAGGAAAAATACGCGTAATAAAATTAATTCTGTTTGTCCCTTTAGCTTAATTGTATTTTTTAGGTACAGCATTTCCAGTTCTTATATTTTTTATAATTTATTTAAATAATTAGGTAAACTACTCAAATATTTTTTTTGCTTACAAATAGTTCTTTAACTAACTTATGAGTAGTGGTTATTTCATTGTTTAAATAATGAGCCCAAATGTTGTTATTCGTATAAACTCCTGAGATGAAAATTTTAAACTTAATTATTTAGAAATCCTGAGATGCATTCCGGTGTGATGTAGGTTTCAGAAAAACATTTTCTTTGTCGTATTCTCTTCGGTACTATTCAGATTCAGATTCAAAAAATAATGAAACAAATATAAAATTTATTTATCAGGAAATAACTCGTACTTATATATGATAATAAGGTCCGATAAGAGGGGTCGTTTGACTTCAAAGGGTGTTCATTACTTTCGACAATTTCAAGTCTGACAATTTAAATAATTGCGACTTTTAGTTTCAATGATTAAAGACGGCATCCGTCCAAGAGCAAAAACAAAGATAGTAAAACCGAAAGATCCTACTTGGGCATTCCTGACACAGCCGAGACCCAGTTTCACAGTCGTGAAAATCCTTCCATGTAACGACGTAATGCAGAATTAAATCGAAAAAGTTTCTTATGTCTTTCCGTTTTTACGAACGGCTTTGTTCTTGAAAGGTCTATTTTTTTCCAACCTAATAAAAATTAAATTTTGACGTTCCAGGCCGTTTTATTTTTTATATATTATTTATTTAGATTAATTAGGACGGCACAATTATTCGAGTCTTTTTGTTTCTCTTTAAGTATTTTGATTAATAATTTAAAGGTTGTTAATATGCCTATTAGATTTCGTGGTCCGATTGAGCAAATAACTACTTTCAATTAATTAATCTTTATGTGAGGTATTGGTTGAGATAAAAAAGTAATTGTCCCGAGCGGGGTTCGAACCTACGACCTTCGGCTGAATACGCCGCTACTCTACCTGTAGGGCTATCGTAACTTCGAAGGTCGTGGGTTCGAATCCCACTCGTGAAATTACTTTTTTATTTCAACCAATATTTTAAATAAAGATTAATTAATTGAATGTTGTTAATATTATTTGATCATTAGGTTTATGTGAGGTCTTGAAATGAAATGTCAACGCTTATCATTGATTAAATGGACCAATGTATTTTGACCTACATTATTATTTTTTATTTAATATGTTTACCTATTATTAATGTGACAATAAATAAAGATAAATCAAATTTGGACGGTTCAGATGGTTATCCTTATTATACCACGGTTTCTAAATGTCAATAAATAATATTAGCTTTATTGTTATTTTAAAAATATACCATATCACCCAACACATAGCCCAGAAAATTAGTTATACGAAGAATACAATCATGTAGATACAGGTCATTTTTTTACGGATTATAAATTCTCTTTTAGAATCAGATATTTATAAAATAATATATCACTCAATAAATAGGTTACAAAATTAGATATGCAAATCTATGCATGCTTGTTTTCATGATTGAAACGAAAACCATTTGGACGAAACTCACATTTTGTTTTTATTAGTACCGAGCGGGTTTAGAGAATACAAAATGGGTGTATAAATAATGAGCGTGAGGTTTTACAAACGACGAGAGATTTCGGGAATCTGTGGCGTCCGTATTCACATCTGTTTTCTCAGCTGTCTACTGTCCAGTCGCGGCGGGGGGGCTTCGGCGTCGGTGTGACACACTTTTCCCGGGTCTTTCAAATTTCCATTTAGAGGCGCTAACAAAGCCTAAGTTAATAGAGGACCAACTCCGCTAACTGTACTCTCAAATACTACTGAATCGGTTATAATCGAAAAATTTTAAAAATTAGTTCGTTTATGGAACGATAGAAAGATCCGAACTTCACCGCTGTATCTTTATTATAGGCAGCAGTGATATAAGTAGTAGAAAGAACTACCGGCATGTGACGTGACCGACGACAGTTGCACCAAGTCAAACCATTAGAGTGTTGATGAACTGCTAGAAACAATAGGCTCAAATCTGCACAAGTGTGTGTTCATGCACAACCTCCTGCAGATTTGAGCTTGAATAAATCAACAATCAGATCCTATTATAGATCAAGATGATGTAATAAATTATCCTAGTTTTGTAAGTTTTTACGGTTCAGTTAGGTATGTTCAAACTTACGTTCGGAATTTTTGACTCTGTTGTAGAATTGCATTTTGCGTTGTTTCAAATACTACAAAAACGACAACATTTAACAGAGAATAATTTTAATATTCTTTCCCAAATTGAAAGGAGAGGATGTGCGATTACCACATAACAATGATACCAACAGAAATTCCTATGTAATTCAGATGATTGCAATTTCCAATTTAACTGACTTTTGCAATAATAATATACAAATCACAACGTCAATCATTGCTATTGTGTGAATTGAATTTGGGACGTTGCATGCTCGAGAATGGGACATTGGTCGTTTGTTTATATGTTAAATAGAATCACAGAAAACGTATATCCAAGAGCATTGTAATAAATTGAACGTTGAATACGACAGTAATTACAATTTAATACAATGTAACCCTAAACTAAAATAATATTACATATGTAAATAACTAATACACTGGCAGGAAAAAAAGTCCCACTCATTTCTAATATAGCTGTATTTGTATATATTTTTATCTATTAATGAAAGTTCCACGTTTTATAAAGTTCAATAATTGAATCTTAGTCTACAAACGTAAAACAAAATGAAATTGCTAAGGAAAATTAATAAAATACGGACAGATAAAATTTGTTGTAATCAGATTTTTAATTAACATTTCAATATCGCATATTTCTTCTTCTTGTCTTAATTACATAACGCACAAGTTTCGGCATTCGTTTTACCAGTTTCTGTGCTGGAGGTTAGCCCATTCATACGAAGAGTTTTTTTCAAGATCGTGGACTGTATCAGAAAGTGATGGACTCGCTCTTATTCGTTTTTTGAGGTTATGTTTGATGAGGTTCAAATCTGGTGAACCGGCTTTCCCGGCAACTCGGTCGTCTTTAAAAGGACAACGAGGATCTTTAACGTCCGCACCTTCGCCTTCTGGCCTTATCGGTCGTTTTGATTCTCAAGATTAGAGCTGAGGCACCTCCGCATACGGCAGAAGTATATTACTGCCGCAGCATTGGTGTAGAGGCAGAACAGTCCCGAGGGGCTAAGACAGCCTCGCTCCCCGCTTGCCCATTTCGAGTGGTCGGGTCCGTATTAAACATCAGACGAAATAAACCAGCCACCTGGTCTCCCGTGAACCCCCTAGAAGACAACTCTACCTCCCAGAGTATTGGGGCTTCCCCAGCGTAGAAACTTCCGGATTTGCTCAGACGTAGATTTTGTTTTAAGTGGAATTGCTAACCACCCCCTAGAAGAGACTGCCTACGGTGAAAGCCGCCAATCGAGCTTAGCCTACACGTGCGTGCAAAACAAACTCGACCGATTCACTACCCATTTCCATCTGCCATTGCTCACACATTCTAGGGACTCGGTCAGCGTAATCATAGCGTACGCAACGCTTATCCGCATCCGTCGTATCCCGTGAGGCCGGGTGAATCACGATGGTGATACACAAGTTTCATGCGAAGGTCTCAGGTACCCATCACGGGGTGTTGCCACCACCAACTACGACTGTAACGGGAGCTGAAACTTGGGATATTTCTGTTAGCCCATGTACAAACAGTTATGCACCTATCTATACAGACGTGATCTGGTACCCTAACCCAAGTGTGGCTCTGATAATGCGCCCACTGCTACATGTCCACCCGAGATCGACTCGAATTCAGCTTGTGCTTTAGAGAGTTTGCCACGCCCTCAGGACTACACCATTACTTTGCCCCGGACACCCCCTCCCTCTGAAACATAGGTTGGAAGGGGTTGCAGGGAATGAAGGAACCTGGTTTGAGAAGACGTGGATGAGTACACGAGATACACCTTCTCACCCGTCGTCATTGTAGTTCCACATTAGTGGACTACAACTCCCTGAGTGGGGGGGGGGCGGCTTGCAAGGCTAAGACCATGCTGTTATGCTGTCGAAGGTTTGTACCATGCAAGTGATATGTGGACGGGCCTTATTATGCATTAGGATAGGCAACGCATAATGTTCCAAAATTTCATCCACATAGCGACTGGCCTTCCAAGATCCTCCACGATCAAAACCAACTATGTGCGGCTCTTTATTAAAATTCTTGCCCACATCATCACTGAGCTAAGTTAAAAAGTATAGGTGTGGGAAAAAATGACAAGATTTGAACCTATCATTTAGCCTTCTCGACACACTATCACATCTGGAGGTCGTAGAGGAAATCGAAACTCTTCTGTAAAACGTAAAGTAGACCAATCGTCCAAAGATCAATGGTTGTGTTCTCGAGCAAATGCGAGCCGTGAAGCCCCGTGTGTTCAGATCAATTCTGATCCTTACGGGTCCTCAGTCAATAATGATTTAATGTTCTTCGAGAAGAGAGTTCAGAAATTTGGACAACTAAAACTTCCTGGAGCTGATAAATCTCTTGAACATTAGTAAGGTGCCGGTTTCAAAATCGTGTTAAGTAAAAGAAGTCAGCGCTTTTGTTACCCTAGAGCGTCCACAACCGGACCTTCTATGGTAGGACTAAGTTACTTGAAAATTTGGTCTCGCAAAGTTTCGTAGGATACTCCGAGAGCATAGTCGCATACCTGATGGAATGCCCATCATTAAGTGCCACACCACGCGCAACATCCTCAGCACTAAGTCGCATTTTTATGTTTAACAAAGATGAAAATAGCTTAATGCATCAGAATTCAAATGAGACTGAATGAACATTTTAAGTTCCGTAAAAAGTAAACATTGAAAAATCCTTTAACCTTGTTTTGGATTAAGGATTTTTTGTGTTTACCTCTAATTAATAATCCCAATTTAATAAATAGCACAAACAAATATGTATTATTGTTAAAAATAGTGAGACAATTAAGGGGTGAATTTTCTTTGATCGAGAAAATGACAAAAAAATCAAATGGGTGGAATATTTCGCCTGTCAGTGTATGATGACTACATACAAGCATTGCTATCAAACCTTGAATTCATATACATGCTATTTTCTAGCAATAGCCGTATGTATATTACAAATAATGTGTTAAATAACACTTATTTTTCTCCCCCTGTGCAACGCCTAGTTACAAAGCTTGTAATAAATAAAAATATAATCGTAGAGATGCAGGTCATTTTTGTATTTTAAGGTTTGTAAATTGGCTTTTAGAATTACATATATGTATACGTACATATTTATGTATAGCTAGATACCCGAATTTGAAATTTGGGTTTTTAATTTAAAATGTTCCAAGTGATGTTGTTAATGTCCCCGATCGATTTTCGGTCAAAGTGTTAAACTACCCTCAGTGTGGATATAAAACAACCGGTTATTTAAGGACAAAAGGATTCGCTTTATATTCATTGCACCAGGCCGCAAGGCGTCGTAGAGCCATCCGTTTTTTCCCCGGGGTTTGATTTAAATATATGGTCGGGAGGAGTTTGGACCCGGGTGTTCATTACTCCAAGCCATTGAACAAGCCATTGGACGGGTTTTCGTACGGGATTTATCAACAAAAGCTGCACAATCACATTACAGGCCCTTCTAGTCAACACCACTCAGTCCAGATGCAATTTACCAACAATTACCCTTCCATCCCGCCCGCCACCTTCACTAAATGTCAGCACGGTATTTGTTCATGATTGGCCCGCATTAAAACGAACACCATTATCGATATAAAAAAGGTCAATTTATCGGGTTATTAAATTTTGTAGAAATAATTTCCAGGGCATGAATTTTTATGTCGAACAACATGGAAGGTGTGAGAGAAAAATAGCCCTAGGTATTTTGCATTCAGCCCAAAATGTATGTTTTTAATGTGTGTTAATTATTCAGAAATCAAGAGAGGCGGTCTGGTGTGATGTAGGTTTCATAAAAACATCTTTATCGTGCCAACGTTTCGAGCTTTATTGAGATCATCTTCAGGGTTCAATAAAGATCGAAACGTTGGCACGATAAAGAAAATGTTTTTCTGAAACCTACATCATACCAGACGGAATTTTACGATTTCTGAATAAGTATATCTTTTATTTGCTGCAGGGTTTCCGTTCTCAGGGTTCTCAAAAGGAATTTTGATTTTTTTACCAAACAAATATTTTGGGTAACTTTAGGACATGTCTTTTTTCATACAGAAACTTTTTATATAGAATTATTTGGAGACGTGAGATGCGGTCTGGTGTTCGCGTTTCCGAATACACAGAAATTTTTCGTAAAAAAATGGGAGGAAAAAATGTTTTTTGACCGGTAAGTACGCTTTTTTTCAAGTCGGAATATTTCTCTGCCAGCCCCTAACCAGAACCGTGTGTTTCCCAAGGCAGCGTCCTTGGTCCCATGCTTTGTAAAGTAACACGCGATACAGTATTGCACTTCTGGGCAGACACCAAAACTAGGTTCCTAGCAATGATAAATGGTGGAGTGAATGTGTTACGAAATTAAATTTCAAGTAAATAACACAAAAAAACGGCTTTTTGGCTTCTTTCTGTACAATACTAACGTGCTTTGAAAAAAAAACCCCTGTAAAATACGGCTTAATTTAAAGTAGAAATTTTTCGTAAAAATGTGCGAGTAAAAGAAAATGTTTTGTGACCGGTAGGTATTTTTTGAGGTTAATATGGCCTAGATTAGGTGTAAGTTTTTAAGTGAAATGTTTGATCTATAGCTTTCACCTGTTTTATGTTTTTTTTTGTATTTGTATGCTTAGCTAAAATTTGAATTTTTTAATTAAATTTTAAGAACTTTATATTGCAGTTTTAATCTTTTATCTTTAAAAGTTCTGAAAACGAAAAGGATATTGTTTTTTTTTTACACTGGAATACATTAACAGATGGAATATAAAAAAAAGATTCATTTCAGTGAAACCACTGATGTACTGACATGGAAGATCTGCTGGCTATCTCTAGATTTACTCTATATATAAAAAATGCTATGCCTCTAAATAAAATTCCACTGAATACCTGTACGGTCAATATGAAAAGTATTTTATACATGCAATAAAAATTCAATCAAAAATGCAGAAAACAAATTTTTCTAGAATCTAGAATTATATTTAAAATATTCTATAAAATATTTTTGTGTCCGATTTTACCAGAATAGATAGATCAAAAATAAACTTTAATGTGTGTTGATTAGTGTCCGTTAATCGATAATTATGTAGAAATGGTGAGATGCGGTCTGGTGCGTTGTAGGTTTCAGAAAACCATTTTTTTTTATCGTGCCGACGTTTCGATCTTTATTTAGAGCATCGTCAGGGACGGGGATTTACAAACATTGTTTACAATTTAGCAAATACATTTTGGATGTGGAAAAGTGAATATACTAACTCAAAATCAAAGGTATACATAAAACAGCAAAATTTTACTGGCACTCTCAACACGACACGCAGGAATGGCACAATTACACAGAAGACAAACACTTTGAGCGAGTGAAACACTTTGATTGAATATAGAAAAATATATTTTGCATTGTACAATTTCACTTGTCCACATCCAAAATGTATTTGCTAAACGTAAACAATGTTTGTAAATCCCAGGCTCTGAAGATGATCTCAATAAAGATCGAAACGTCGGCACGATAAAGAAAATGTTTTTCTGAAACGTTCATCACACCAGACCGCATCTCACCATTTCTAAATAATAAACAATAAGTTTACCATTATAACAAAACTATTAATTCATATTAGACCTATTATTATTTTTATAGGATAATAAAAAAGAACAGCTCTAAAAATTTAAAAAATTAAATTTTGAAATGTTCTGTAAAATTTTGCAGTAAATAAGGAAAGAGTTTTACCAAGAAATGCGGCGATTATTTTTCTCCCTTGGTTTTAAAAAAGAGGAGTTAATTGCAATTTTTTTCCAGCGTTATCAAAAGGACTGAACTTAATTTTTGCTAAACCAGAAAAACCTTTGAGCAGCTGGATAAACAGCATTTAATATGGGGGTTAAATTAGTAGGTCTTCTATGCGTTTGCCTTATCCAAAGATAATGAACCGTGAAAAATGTATATTTAAAAAAAAATCTTCAATAATGAAACGCTAATGTAGTATAAATATTGAATGTGTCGTGGCAAGATTGATATGAATATTCAACCGGATTCTTGTTATTTCTCCTAATCAAATGTGGGTAGCTCCCCCAGAGCAATAAACGCACGGAGAAAATAACTTATGGCATGTTCGGTCCACCCCGGCAATCAAAAAATCCCGAATGTGGTGGACGAACTTTCAGATATATCATTCCAGGGAAAGATTGGGGGGGCAGGAAAGTCATTAATTCCAGAAATTCTAATCTGTCAGCTTGAGGCAAAGTTTTCATTTTCAGCGTTCCGTTATTGAATGTTCGGCTATACGACTTTACCCTTCGACATCAATGACATTTTGTTTCTAGTTGGAATATGACAAAATCGACTTTTGATTTATATACAGTCATACAGGGAATTGTCAACCCTCTACGGAAATTCATTGAAATAGGTTATTGTATTATATAAAGGATTTACTCTCGTGATGATCACGATGTACATTATAAATTTTATATACTAGACCTAGGAAAATCCTTCAATAAAGGTACACCAGAATGGGTTTGTATTCTTTATGGGCCTGTAATATAGATCATTAGATTAGGTAGTTTTTATTAGCCTACTTATTAGAGGAGTTATAATTACTGGATTATGCTTTTATTTAAGCCTAGAAACGTTTTCTTTGACAAGAATTGAGTTCAACTAATCTTTTCGCTTTTTCTGGGCTGAACCCAAACAGTCTGTTTTCTGCTATTCCTAATAATTAAAATGTGTATTGAGTGATCTTTGATACTTTTTCGGCCTTGACGTTAAGCGTACGACTTTGCGGACATGAGGTTCCCACATACTCGGTCATCGGTCATCCTAAAAAGGACTTTGATGATCTATAACGTCCGCCCCTGGCCTATTCGGCCTTTAAGGACGTTTTGATTCTCGAGATGAGAGCTGACGCATCTCCGCATACGACAGAAGTGTGTTACTAACGCACCATTGGTCTAGACAGCTCCGCTCAAAAGAGCCAAGACCACCTTGCTCCTCGTTTAAGGACCTTCATTAAGCATCGAACCTTATACCGCGCGCAATGGGCTACCTAAGCCGAAATACATCAGCCTGGTCTCCCGCGCACTCCCTAGATAGAGAAGGCCATTCTATCTCCCAGAGTATTGGGGCTTCCCTAGCCGCAAAACAGACCGTTTTCTGCTACGCCAAAAAAAGTCGGCAACGTTAGATTACAAGACCCGCATTGATCCTTTTGCTCGGCCTTGGCTCAGTGAGTATGCGCCTTTCTTCATATTCTGTTTGCCTAGTCTCTTGATGTTGTTCCTATGCTTCTTTGTTCTGGTAGTTTGGAATCATTGAGAAGAGTCCTTCATATCGTGCTGAGGACGCTTCTCTTCCTAATTCATCAGCCCCTTCGTTCTGTCATTTATGATGACATCCACACGTCTTACCTCAGACAAGTGCTTTGAGCACGGTTACATGTTTTTGTCTATATCTTTTCCTATTTTCCCTAGCCAGTTTATTTCTTTTATTCTTTTTATTTTTTGCATTGGGATCAAGTAGGAGACCCTACTTGAGAGAGCAGTCCCTCTTCATTTCTTCTACAGTAGTCATGATCGATGGAACCACATCGCCATCGGTGCGATGACAGTTTTATATGTGGCAGTCTTTACTTTCCTGACAAATTTCTATTTCGGCAAAGCTGGCAAATACCAATTCCAAGCTGGAATCCAGCATTTGATGGCTTGGCCAAACTATTTCGTTTTAGTATTTTTCAAGCCCAGATAACTGAATTGATGACTATGAACCAGCAATCTACAACCTGCAGGTTTCCGAACCATCTCAATCTCATCGGCGTTGTCATACTATTTGCTTTGTATTCTGTCAACTAAAGCCCGAATTCTGATGCCTCTTCCGATGCTTTGAGGGTTGCCGAATTTTTCTTTTATTCTTTATATTCTCACTAATCTAGGTATTTAGCTTTATAGGAATTTGTAGCTCTAACCACTTTCAAACTCTCGGGATGCTGTGATGTACACCATCTAAAATTCGAATATAAACGGGGTAGATCCGCAACATTTTCATAAAACTTGTGTGATAAAAATTTTGATGATGGTAGGCAGTTGAGTAATTGATTTACCATCACTGATAGCAGCTCATTCGGTGAGTCTTTTAGTGAATTGGACTGTCAATTTCATTCAGACCAATCATCAGAAATTCCATAAATGTGTCTGACTATTGTTGTATTGTTTAAAATATGGTTATCAGCATATGAGTTTTTAGTACACATAAAAATTTTTGTTCTTGTTTTTAACAGGATGATAATCTAGTTACATTGATAAAGGTGTTATTTTAAGTTTTTTCTAAAAAATTTCAAGTTTTTATTCCTTTAAGGTCCTTGTCATAAGAAAATTTTATTATATTGTATTTATCATGAGTGAAATTTGTAAACAAATCAAAGATTAGAGCTGTTATTAAGGAGATGTTTATCAAAGTGCGATAAAGCTCGGTCTCGCATGTCGTCAAAGGGTTGTGTGCCGAATGTTGGCAATACTGGGTATTAGATCGTGCAAGTTTACACGGCTTGACATCATTCCTGTACACGGTTACGAGCGTAGATTATTTTGACGACGCGATGATCGATTCGATTAAAACTTCCCATCATGCGCGACAACTTAATTTCTCTTCAACGGCCTAATTATTCGATCCTCGCGCATTCGACAAATACTTTCGAACATTTCCATTTAAAAACAAAATTATCGTGTAGTTTAAACGGGATTCGTGTTTAATTAATTAATTGTTTGTTTTATCATCTCGACCCACACGCATAAATTTATCCACATGACACCAGAATAATAAATAATCTGATATAATCTCTACCTCGTACGTTAATAACAATAACAATATTTTATTGAGATAACAATAAATAATACAACTAATAAAAGAAACTACAGTATATTGTATTGAAACATGTTAATCCGTTTAGGAATAATATATTCTTTCAGGTAAAAACATTAAAAAAATATTTAGTCTGCTATTTTACTAGATTTTCTACTTTTTCTAACAAAAAGGGATCTGTGGACGTGGCGGTCCGATTTTAATGAAATCTTTCTTCGTTGATGCGAAGTCGAAAAATATTAGAAACGTGCCCTACAAGTTCTTGCCGCAGGCCAAAGGAACAGAATTTTTAGAAAAAGTAATTCTATCTTTTTTACTTCATATGCAGCATATATAATTAATTCTTTAATTTTTTTAACGTTCAAACAGTTTATCTAAAATATTAAAAATCTTAAGAAAATCATACAAAAGTAAATTACAATTAAAATTTAAAATTATATTAAAATAAAAAATTCTTCGTATAAATTGACAGGTTTGAATTTAAAAAAATGAGTTCTCTCCTTAAAAGCACTGGAACTATTTACAAACAAAATAAAACCTATATGAAATAATAAATAAAAATAGATGGTTTAAATAATATGAGATTTTGTTTGTATATTTGATTTGTTTGTTTATCTATGAAATTTAAAGGTTTAATGCTATAGCAAATGGGTTAAGTGGAAATTAAAAAGAGTTCACTTTAAAATCACTAAGTTTATTTGAAATTAAAAAAGTTACTCAAGGTAAAAATAGTTACTCTGACGAAAAAGAGTTAATTTGAAATTAAAAAATACCTGGTTCTAATAATGAGATTTTGTTTGTATATATAAAAAAATTGATCTATAAAATCTAAAAGTTTAATCGCGTATGGGTTAATTTGAAATTAAAAAGGGTTCACTTTAAAATCATTAAGTCTATTTGAATTTAAAAAAGGTTACTTTGAAGTTAAAATTAATTACGGTATCGGAAGAGAGTTTTAGAAATAAAAAAAAATAAATGGTTCTTGTAATATGAGATTTTGTTTGTATATATAAAAAAGTTGATCTATAAAATTTAAAAGTTTAATGATATAGCGAATGGGTTACTTTGAAATTTAAAAGGGGTCACATTAAAATCGTTAAGTTTACTTGAAATTAAGAAAGGTTATTTGAAGGTAAAAATAGTTACTGTGACGTAAAAGAGTTAATTTGAAATAAAAAAAATGTTTATGTGCAATTAACAAGGTTAAATTTGAATTTAAAAAGATATAAGTTTACAATAAAAGAGGAGAAATTTTCATTTAAAAAAGGTTAATTTGCAGAAAAATTGTATAATGCAATTTAAAAGCGATTATTTGTGTTGAATGATTGATTTTAACTAAAAAAGATTAAATTGACACATAAATATGTGCGCAATTAAATTGATCAAAAGAATTTGTTTACCAAGCGAAACGAAATCGTTTTCCTTTTAAGAATACTTTAAAGCTCGTAAGTACAAATTTCTGTAGCAAACAAAAAATAAACATTTTGAAACGAGTTAACCGCGGGAAAAAAAATTTCTCAGATGTTCCCTACTGTTCCATTTAAAAATTCATAAGCCCTCTGAATTTTATCCTCATTCAACATTACAGCAACGAATGGAAAGCTTAATTTCTTCCTCTTACTTAGCTTTATTTCTGAATATAACTCCCTTCTGGTTATCTCTTGTTTAAACTTAACAACCGATGGGTTTTTATGGTATTTCAAGTGGTAAAAATAAGGAAGGAATCAATTTAAAAAAACTCAAACGTTTTCTATTATTACTGCGAGTAAAATTCGGTATAGAATTCTAACTGCTTGTTAAGTTTCCTAAAGATTTATCAAAGAATTCAAAAATTATCATTATTTTTAATGATTTTCGGTAAAAGTCCTAAACATAAATTTTGAGAGAAAGATTTCTCCGAAAATTTGAGGATGGAATGGTACTAGGAGGTGGGGTTTGTGTGCCCCAGGCACTGCAGCCTTCTGGCTTATTGTACCTTCCTTGCTCCTTGGTTTAGTCAATAGACTCAATCCTTTTTCTCAGAAGTATCAAGTCATTGACTGTTATTGCTTCAATGTGGTTCTCTGAGTCGTTTTTATACGTTAGATTGAACCTCCATTGAGCCGTTGCTTCGCATTCGAAGATGATACGAGTGGCTGTTTCCTCCTCCTCATTACATAGTCTGCAAATGGGATCATCATCGTATACGCCCATGTTGTGCAGATGTTTTCTCAGATGCCAGTGGCCGGTTAGTAGTCCAACCACTCCTCTGAGATTTGCCCTCTCCAATAGTAGCAGTGTTTTTGCCAGTTTTAATGAGGGTTGTTTTATCATGAGTTTACTGTGTCCAGAACTGCTAGAGTTTATCCATTTTTCTCTTTGTTTTATTTGGATCCATTCTGCGATGGAGGATTCTACGTTTGTTTTGGATATCCCAAGGATAGGTTCGGGGCCTATGTATGGCCTTGTGGATCCTCCTCTGGCCAGTCTGTCTGCTTCTTCATTACCCAAAATTCCCCTGTGCCCTGGCACCCAGGATACCGTTACCTTGTTGTGTTTTCCCAGGTTTTGGAGATTTCACTGACTAATTTTGATGTGATTCTTGTAAATGCCAGTGCTTTGATAGCTGCTTAGCTGTCTGATCTTATGAGGATTTTTTTGTCAGTGTAACCACTTTTAAGATTTTCCAGGGCACAAGCATTGATAGCATGTATTTCTGCTTGAAAGACGGAGGTGTACTCCCCTAGTGAGTTTGATTGCTCATATTTTGGGCTTGTGCAGAAAACACCCGATCCGGTTCCTTCATTTGTTTTGGAGCCATCCGTATACCATATCATTCTATCCGATGTTCTCCTGTATTCTTCCTCTCCTTTGTAGTCTGTTGAGATTTTGTAGGAGGTCATGAAGATTGTTTCCGGGACCATGTAGTCAGTCCTCATCTCTAGTAATGGGTGTCTGATTTTGTTAATTATGGTTGTGTGCCCGAATTGTTTGGTTCCTTTCCAATTTAATTGTTTTTGGAGCCTGAATGAGCTTTTCCTAGCCTCTCCCTGTATGAATATTTCTAGTGGAGGTAGGTTTAGCAGGGTATCTAGTGCATTTATAGGGGTTGTTTTCATCAATTTGAGGATGGTTATGAATATTAATTTTGCCTTTTTAACCTTTTTCGTCGTTCGATTTGCAATTAATCGTAAACTGAAAAGAGAGAAATAAACCTTTTTAACGTCTGTAATAAAGTAAATTTTCATCAAATCCCAAGGAGTTATGAACTTGTAAATGGAACAACGGAGATCTGAGAAATTATACTACCATCGAATATTTGAACCCAAAAAATATATGTTTTTGTTTGTTATAAAAGATTGTATTTACGAGCTAAGAAAGTGCTAAATATAAATCAGAATTTTTTTAACTTTACAATGGTCTTTTAGTTTTTATAACTTTTTACCTATATGTATCTAACATAATCTACCGTCTTATTTTCCTAATTTTCAAAAAACAACAAACTCCCTGAGAAAATTAGAATAACTTTAAAATAATTGCACAACAAAAACATAGAACCGTATTGGGAAAAATAATTTTCCTAAAATTTATCCTCCCGGCTCGTTCAGCTCTTTGGCAAGAACGCTTGGAAATGTATCTAATAATTTTTGGCCTATTATCACCAACAAAAGGTACTATGTAATTATTTGCGTTTACACTTATATAAATTATTATTCAGTCCATTAAATTGTAATTTGTTTCTCTTGTGGTTTACTTCAAAAGCATTAATTATACAGTCGTATATAAATAAGCTTCTTTTGATTAATCAATGGTAAATAATTTGGCAATCCTTTTGGCCGTATTAATTATATTGAAAAGTGTTCTAAAAATTTAATTGTTTTTCGTTATTTTTTTCATCAAACAATTTATTTGGGTGAGGAATTTTTCCAATAGAAATATCTAGTATATTATTGAAAAATTCGAATATTTTTCTTATCGTTTTTAAGACATGTTTGGAACGCTCGTCACGGAGGGTTTGATCGGTCAACCCTCTAAAAACCTAATAAAAATTCAGACTCTTTATATGGTCAGGCTGTCGTCTGAGGAAAGAGAGGAAATCTGTGGATTTTTTTTCTCGATTTGGACGAATATCTTGTCCGTTTGAATATTAGATGGAAAAAAAACCATAGTAGTTTATTATAATGGATAATCTGTCAGGTTTCCCGGTCCGATTTACCAAATAAATTCTTTTCAATTAATTAATCTTTAAGTAAGGTATTGGCTGAGATAAAAAATATGACAAGTATATCTATTAGTGGTTTATTGACCAAATTACTTCTTTCAATTACTTAAGTTTTATGTGTAAGGTTTTGGCTGAAATGATAAAAGGTAGTGTTACTAGCGGGATCCGAATCAACCACTTCAGCTATCGTGACTTCCACTCCGACCATCTCAACCTTCAACCGAATCTTCCTTCTTTTCCCCAGGATGATCAATCAGGATTTGATTCTCGGCGTTGTATGAAGTGGCCACGGGGGGCTGTTAATCGTTGATATAGTTATACTCCGTTGATTTCCGACTGGATGGAAGTCGCGATAGCTCAAATGGTTAAAACATCAGCGTATTGTGCCGAAGGTCGTGGGTTCGAATCCCGCTCGAGACACTAACTTTTTCATTCCTTCCTTACGTAAAGGATGAAATAATTGAAATCTGATTATAGTCACTTTCGATGGATGACAAATTTTTTAAAAGTCAATCCGATAAGATGGCGTGAAAATAAGATGTTTTGTCTCAAAATTAAAGGGGGTACCGGACAAATCCAACTGGCAGCAGATTGAGTGAACATAGAATATTCTCTGAAGTAAAATTTTAAAATTTTGGATTGATTGAAATGTATTTTTACAGTAAAGTTACAATATTATTATAATTTTAATCAGTACTGTCTGCTGTTCATAAGAAAATTTTAAATAATGAGCAGGGTCCACAGTAACTCTAGATGTAATCTAGTTTGGGGAATTCTGCCCTTTTACGCCATTAGTTTGATACGTGACTTCCCATAGAGGTAATTTGCTTAGGCTAATTGCTTTACTCTTAGTGGAATACCCTTTGAACTGTAATAGACCCGCGATTGTAAGACCCTGTAGAAATCACTGTGATTTAGGTTAACGTACCCCAAAAACCCAGACGGATTTTAAAAGCGACCGGTACGGCATCTTGGCCCGGAAATCTGGAGATAAATAAGAAAAATTGTTTACGTCTTCGAGACGATCAATAGATGACGTATTTTATAAGATCGATGCGAGGATTCTCTCGAGGGTGGTTAAAAGCCTCATTTATTGGTTTATTATATAAAATATCAACACGAAGTTTTTTTTTTCTTTAAGGTGAAATCCTACTTGGGAATTTGGAATCTCGTGCCAAACACGAATTCCCCTTAGATGATCAAAGGCCGATAATCTGTTTGTCCTGTCTCCTTTTGTCTACAACTGTCCGCGCATTTAAGGGTGAGTTATCATGAGCCAAAAACAAGGAAAACAGCGGGTTGTATATGGAACATTGATTGTAGCTTCCACCCACAAACACAGACTGAGTGGAGCCAGGAGAAAAATAATATAAGACTTGGATTTCACAAATAACTATTTTTCAACGCCGGGCCATTCTTTCTATTTATTTAAAAAAAAAATACTAAGTCCTGTAAGTATTGATTAAGTGCATTGTTTGTGCGTAATATCCTACACTGAAGGACTTTTCTTTCTTTGTAATTAAAATAAATTAAATTATTACGTTTATTAACAATTATATATTCAAGAATAAAACGATGCCAGGCTTGCATTATTGAAAGAAATGGGACATTTAATTTAATTTATTTTTATTAAGCTTCATGATCCGCTTGACCAAATAAATTCTTTTCAATTAATTAAAGTTTGGGTTGACATAAAAAATGGCAAAAAGGAAGGAAAATTCAAAAGGTGGGGTTGATATGGTAACTTAGTGTCCAAGAGGATCGAGGTCACGATAGCTCAAGTGGTAGAGCAGCGGCGTATCTAGCGGAACATCGTGGGTTCGAAACCGCTCATAACACTCACTTTTTTATTTCAACCAATTAATTAATCTTTATGTAAGGTATTGGATGAGATAAAAAAGTCTGTGTCAAGAAAGGAATTCGAACACACGACCTTCGGCTAAATACGCCGCTGCTCTAACACTTGAGCTATCTGACCTCGATCCACTAGGACTCCAACTTCAAAGTCACGATAGCTCAAGCAGCAATTGATCTAAAGGTAGTGGGTTCGAATCCCGCTCGTGACACTCACTTTTTTATCTTAACCGAAAACTTAATTAATTGAAAAGAATTTAATTTTAGAAGCTGTGTTTTCTTAAGTTCAATATATTACCAAAGAGACGTTTTTGCTACTATGTATTACTTTCATCATTGTTAATAAAAAATTCTACATTAATTGCGACTTAATGGCTAAATCTTTATACATTTCAAACCGAACAATAAAATTTTTAGTAATAAAACATTAATTTAGCACTGATGATAATTGACTTTTCATTAATAAAGAATATGTTTCAAGTTCAATAGTAGGGTTTCAGTTTCTCAGTTCTCCATACCTGACAGTATTTACAGAAGCAAGATAAATTTTAAAATTTATCGACCAAGGTTGATGTTTTGTTTGATGATCAGGGATGGGGGCCAAAATGAATATAGTTCTACCTTGCCAAACATTCTGCTTTTATTAACTTTTCTTGAGGGCTCTAAAATTGAATAAATATATAATACATTCACATCTCTTAAATATATATATATATAATACATTCACATCTCTTAAATATATATATATATATATACAGGATGAATTGCTACTCGTGCTACAAACTTCTCCAGTAGATTCTTCACCCTAAAATGAACAAAAAAGTTCATATTGTCCATGGTCCGATTCTCAACCATTACAGAGTAATTTCGCTTTTTATCGATTTTGAAAGATATCACGTCCTGGGGTCGGAAAATCGTGATATCTTTTAATCTAAACATTTCTCTGAAAATCTAA
>CM077113.1:11672355-11713386 GCA_039619505.1 Cimex hemipterus
ATTAGCCCAAACATTTTGCCACCGTCATCTTCTTATTGAAAAATTAACGGGAATTTCAACGGTGCTATTAGATTTTCAGAGAAATGTTTAGATTAAAAGATATCACGATTTTCCGAACCCAGGACGTGATATCTTTCAAAATCGATAAAAAGCGAAATTACTCTGAAATGGTTGAGAATCGGACCATGGACAATATGAACTTTTTTGTTCATTTTAGGGTAAAGAATCTACTGGAGAAGTTTGTAGCACGAGTAGCAATTCACCCTGTATATACACACAATTTTTCTTTTTGGACTTACAAATACTTTTTCAAATGTCGTGTTATTTGATTCTCGCGACAAGTGCCATGGAGAGCTTTTGTAAAGGTTCCTTTATTTTAAATTTATTAAATTCACTATTTTTTCGTGGTCCGCTTAAACAAATAGTATATTAATTAAGGTTTTTAGTTGAGATAAGTGTTAAGTGAGATAGTGGCCGAGTGGATCGAGGTCAGGATAGCTCAAGTGGTAGAGCAGCGGCGTATCTAGCTGAAGATCGTGGGTTCGAATCCCGCTCGTGCCATTAATTTTTTTATCTCAACGAAAAACCGTAATTAATTGCAATAAACAACATTTAATTTTTTTAATAACTTTTTAATTTAGTAAACAAGTTCTTTCCAATTTTGTTCTTAAATTTATTCACGACTTTTACATTATCACAGTTCGATTCCAATAAGCGTTTCAACATTTTAAAGGCACGTCCTACAAAAATAATTGGTGCATATTAGATAATTTATTTTTCTATTTACACATAGAAGGGAAATTGTGCGAAGAAAATGTATGTACAATTTAACAAGAATTTGAATGATGTACATACGTTAACGGGACACATTGTTTACACTTTTGACCGAATATTTGTACGTCTAAAAATGAAGAAACCAAAATTGTATATGTACTTGTATATGTATGTATGTAAATATACATATATATTTATTCATTTATTTAAATAGTATTGTTGTTGTGTAGTTGTAGTAATATTTATTTATTAAAAAGCCCTAATTTCGTATACAAATTTGTATTCAAGGTACTTTGCTTTTAAGATTACTTCAACCTTTCGTAAATTTACTACATAAAGAATTTTTAATCCGATTTGAAATATAGGATAACCTCCTGATGTACTGTCCTTTTTTCCGCAGAACACCTTGCATATAAAAGAATAATCCTCCCCTTTGTCACGGTGCGACAGGTTAATATTAAAGGCAAAAAGATTTTAATGCAGGCTCGAAGATCAGCTCACTGAAGGACGACCGAAACGTAGAGAACAATGTCAAAATGATTTTGCTCGTAATTTTAACTTTAAGCAAGAAAAAAAAAAGATTATCTGTCGTATATAAAATATTCGTTATACTATTGTGGTACAGTCAACGGCCCAAACGATTGGCCAAAAAATGTATTCCCAATAAATGCCAGAATCGATGGGCCTAACACTAACTTCCCATTTCAACCCCATCTATTGAATTTTCCCTCCTTTTTGCCATTTTTCAAGATGAGGTTAATTAATTTTAGGATATTTGTCAGTATGAAAAATTTCGTTCTATTTTTATAATAACAAGTTTTCAACAATTGAAATCGTGAGATGCGGTGACGTAGGTTTTACAAAAATATTTCCCTTACCGTGCCAATGTTTCGATCTTTATTAATATCATCTTCCGAGCCTGGATTTATATACATAGTTTAAATTTTACAAATACACTCACAATTTCATTATTCTCACATCCTACATGTATTTGCAAAATTTTTTAACAATGTTTACAAATCCCAGGCCCTGAAGATGATCTCAATAAAGTTTGAAATGTAGTATGTTAGAAAAAATGATTTTCTAATACCTACATCACACCAGACCGCGTACCACGATCTCCAAATAATGATTAATAAAAGTCACTAAACACCACATTTAATAGAATATGTGTTGCATAGAAAGATGTTTTTTTATTATTACATTCCAAAAGATCTCACAAAAAGTTACGTACTTAATGAACAATAACTTGGAATACAAATAGAATGGACTATAGTCCTCTGCAGAGTTGGCTTTATATCTAAAGAATTATAAATCCTAATATCTATAAATCTTAATAAGCTTCGTTACTCAATCGGCGTAGGCCGTTGGGTTTGTTCAACTTTGTAAAACGGCGGTAGGATCAGTTTCGTAACTTATTCAAAAAGTCTTGAAGAAGTTTAATAAATGAAGAAACCTGTACTGTTTTATCTTGTGTATAATTTAAAATTATTATCAACTTTTGAACGTTTATTTTTTAAAAAAAAATCTGTCGAATTATGTAAATTCATGCAGGGTTTAGATTTCTTTTATCTTTGATTTTTCCTTGCAATGATGAAGTTAGCAAAAATATGGATTTGATTTTATGGAGTGACAGCTGTAATCGCCTGGTTCTTTTTCTTAGGGTACACCGAGAACTAAAAGGAGATATCTAAATTTATTTTCAGTTTGAAATTAAATATAATAATACAGAAAATACAACCGGAGATTAATAAAGCTTCATAAAAGAGTAAATATTGATAATTCGCACAGTAATATTAATACAGCTTTCATTAGCCTCGGGGAACAAAACGAAATATTACAGGATTTATTGAAAGCTCGAAAAAAGTACGAGAAACATAAAGACAACATGAGATGGTTCTGTTTCCCTCGGAAAGAAGTCCGGCCCTTTCAGCACTTCTGCCATGTTTACACCGACTACAAAAAAAAAACACCATTAGCCGGTTGCTCGCGTGGAAACAATAAAGGATTGAAATAGACTGTGAGGAAAGGAAGTCGTTTGTGGAGTAGGAAACGTCGGGGATGGGCCAGGGAAGGACGGCCATTGGCTAGAATGAAATTTTGTCAGAAAAAACGTCTCGAAATGTTTCATAAAACGAGGCCATGCTTGACTTTTACATTGAGTAATTAACAATAAACATTTATTTCAATGTGGAAGTAAGATGGTCTCCCTCTCTCTCTTTCTCCCCCTCACTTTAAAATAAAATTATTCGATCTCTTCTTTTCTCAAAATGTTAATATATGCTACTTTTACATTTTTTCCTTCCCACAATCTCTTTTTTTCTCTGAGTAAATATGTAAAATGGGCGTGGGAATCTGAATGCTATTCTGCTCTTTGTAAAAAATAAACAAATAAAATGTAGACCCTGAATTGTAACGGTGTAACTGCTGTTTTGCTTTAATTGTCCAAATTGGGTTGGCTAATTGCAAATGGTCAAAACGCAAATGAAACAATTTAGACAAAAATTACATTTTACTTGATTGTTAAACCACTGGGCTGGAAGAAGTAGAAACGACCCCGCCAAACTGTGGTAGGTTAAGAAAGAAGTCGGTCTACGGTCCACGGATAACGGTTCGAAAAGGGAAAAGGCGATACTCACAAGACTAAGCATAGGTAATAAAAAATTAACCAAAGGCATCATCTGGCCGGAAAGCGTAGGTGCCCCTTAGGCAAGGATAGACTAACGATCGACCATTTTTCAATTGTAGATGGATTGATGTAGACCAGGGGTGCTCAAACTTGAACTGCTAGCGATCTACCTCAATATTTTTAGACTACTTACGATCGACTCTGAGAGGCTGCAAGTGTGTGTGATGCAGGGTTGTTGTACATACACGATACACCCTACCTACCTAGGTAGGGTGTACCGTAGCATATATAGATATTAGCTTTATGCACAATATAGGTACATTACTTTAGTCAAGGTTTGGGTTAGGTTTAGTTAGGTTCTTCTCTACAATATCAATGAAAAAACTCATAGTTATTCAAAAATAACTATAATAATAACGTTCCTTTGATAAAGCCACCTTTTGCTGCAAGCAGTGTTATTTTATTACGTAATACATTTTGTAGTTTAGTTACCTACCTACTTATTAAAAATTTTTTTCTTCTCGAGATGTACTCAAAAAGCCGTTTGAGCACCCCTGATGTAGACAATATTTTGGCATATCATCGAACCTGTGCGTAGCCTTGGGGCACGACAGCGGGCCCAGACCTTCGGGTAACTCAAGATTATAGGGATTTTTACATGTTGTGTTATATCTGTGTTCACTTTATGTTAATTTATTGGAATGAATGTAAATTATTAGTATGAAAGGGAGGATGATTTAACCCCACCCCGAGGAATCCGTGTACTTTGGGGTAGTAAACGTGACCAGACTTCTAGGTTTCTCTCAAGTGTTGTGCTTGTATTAATTTATTGTAATCTATTAGAGTGAAAGGAGGGGGTTGCTTGCCCCGAGGGATGTCGAGGGCTCTGGGATGTGTATATGACGACGGGAGATTAAAAGTAATTTATTAGCATGAGAGGAAGGGGTTGGTTATATCACCGCTCCCGTGGGATATTGAGTACTCAGGGGTCAGGGGTAGTTTATGACGTCTGGACAGTAAAAGTAATTTATTAGCGTGAACGGAAGGACTAGGCATCTATGTTCGTGGTGATGTACGCGTATATATATATATATATATATATATATATATGTGTGTGTGTGTGTGTGTGTGTGTGTGTGTGTGTGTATGTATGTATGTTGTATCTTTTGTTTCTATTGTATAACGATGAAAATAGATTATCGACCTGCTGGGTACAAGAAGTTTTTTTCAGAGGATCTTCGGAACAGGCCCAGGATTGGGATCCATTTCGGTCTGTGCAGGCCTCCTAAATGAATACAGGATTTCTAAACAAAGGAGGGAAAGGAGAACATCGCCCTGGTGACGATTATTGTTAACTAGGAGAAAAAAAAACGTGTGTTTCCCGTAGCCTCTGTTTCCCCTCATTCATAGAGAGTTTATGTTTATCAATTTTTATTGATTTGATCTCCGATCCTACTTTATTGTTATTTAAATTTTAAAATAAGTTGATTGTATATGTATATATAGTTAAAAAAACGTTTTCTGTGATCACTTGTACCTGCGTTTTAGGCTTTAATGAGGTAATCTTTCTTGACCACGTTTTTAATTTTATTGTTATTGTAATTTCACCTATAATTATTAATGTTTCTCAATTTAAATTAATATTTAAACGCTGAGCCACAAAAGTCATTGTAGTTTTGTGCCCAAATAAACCATGGCATTTAAATACCTATTAAGGTGTTGAAGTAAGATATTCAATTATTATTGTAATTATTGTTTTTTCATGTTATAATTGTTTGTTTATTTGGTAATAAAACAGGCCCTGAAGATGATGTCTAACGCTCGGCGAAAACCGTAAGGACGTTTTCTCTGTTTTATTAAGAGCTCTTCCGAAGATCCTCTGAAAAAACTTCTTTTTCTATTCTATTTCACAACCTGAGGTACAAGAGAGACTAGCATTGTAGGATATCAACATAGCATATCTTGAAGTCAGAGACGCTCAAATGGCTGCAGTTCAAAACAAAATATACCCGAAAGAAGAGTAAAAGAAGGAAAACACGCAAAGGGCCACGCAAAAAGGGAATGACAGCTGTTTGTCGGCCCATAAACTTCACTCTTTATTATTACTTGCTTGTTCGAAAATCAAATACTGCGTTACGTTTATAGATGGCCCGGCTGAATTTCTCTTGAGCCAATGACGCTATACAAAAAGTAATTTTTAGTCGAGTTTGAAACTTTTACCATTTTTGGAGGAAAATTATATGACGTACTTCAAGCCTAGTTTAACATCAGAACTTAAAATACGACCATATACATCTTGACATATCATTTAAAAATGATT
This sequence comes from Cimex hemipterus, assembly GCA_039619505.1. Classification (NCBI taxonomy): domain Eukaryota; kingdom Metazoa; phylum Arthropoda; class Insecta; order Hemiptera; family Cimicidae; genus Cimex; species Cimex hemipterus. Next base: position 11,678,079 of record CM077113.1, read on the forward strand.
TTTTATGTTGCAAATAATGTTACGGTCGAATTTTAAAATGGTCAAACAATGACAAAGGTGTGGCAAAATAAAACCGGCAGCATAATTTCGACGAAGAGCTGAATTTTTGGGGCTTATCATTACTTAACGTTCGGGAAAATTTTGTGTAATTTAGATTAAGATCTCCTCCCATAATTCGAGTTTGAAAAATTGAAAAACAACGACAGAATGTAAACTATAAAGACAATTAATGTTTATTGCTGAAGAAGCAAATTATTTGAATTATCACACGAACGAAATGAGTTTCTTCAAAATCTTTGCCATAAGTTAGCCATTTTTAGCCCAATTTAAAATCCGATCGCACCAGTGTTTTCAGGGTAAAATATCCCTTAACATGATGCGGCAGGATGTATAGGGTTGAACTGAAATTTTGACCTTCAACTAGACCTGAATTATTAATACAAATTTTCTCCAAAATAAGGTAAATATTTCAGACTTGACTAAAAAATACTAAACGCCTAGTTAGAATTTCCGCCAGGCCATCTATAAAGGACGCCCAGTATAACAGTTATAAAATCTTATTTTCTATTACGAAATAAATCTTAATTAACGATTGTTAAAACAATTTCAATTTTATAACCTTATGTACCAGAGAGTTTAATATTAGAACTTTCCTTATTTTCTTAGCCTTGTTTATCCTGTTGGTTTATTTAAACAGAATTGTATTAACCCTATATTCAGAACCGGGCAAATGGGATGTTATATGGAAGTTGGTTAAATTTCATAACTTGAGGTGAAAACGAGGTTGTGCTTTGTGAATGTGAAATTAGTCAACTCGTTTCGACCGTCTAAAATTAAAGATTCTAATGTGAGCAAACCACAAAACGTTATCTTTAATATATTATTAGTAATATTTTATTAAGTAACCAGAAGATTTACTTTGGGACATCTAACCTATATGGGAGTACGTTAGGACTAGCAAATTTTTCAAAGACGGTTCAAGGCTTCAAACTCAATAATATGGATGATCACAATGATGAGTTATTTTAATAAACTTTTTTTTAATCTGTCTTTACTGAAGATTTTTATATATGTCTGTACGTTTTTTCTTAATGGACTGTCAAGATATTTATTTATAAAAAAGGGTAGACGTTTTTAACCATTTTTTCAGTGTAACGATGTCGTTAGAGACGTATAAACACAACAAAAAATATTATGTGCATTGAATATTTCGACAATTGAATTCATGGTTCAAATTCGTCAAAACTATTCCAGTATGAACTACCTACATCAGAATATAGTGTATGTAGAAAACTTAAAACTTTACGTCTGGAAGTTAGGTCCTTCAACTTACAAATACAATTTACAAGGCTGAAAACTTGTCTCAACTAGTTGTTCCTTTGTTTTCGGAGTGTTTTATGTTTGAAGATAACTGAGCAATATACCTGGAATACGAAGCAAGTTTGGATAAGTTTCCAAAGGCTTCAAACCTACAAAAATGTCAAAGAAGCTAGTTTATGAATGACTAAAAACATTAAGTTAAATTTGGAACCGGTTAAGTTGTGTGCGTACGGTTTTTAGACTATTTTTGACGTTTTCCCAAAGGTATTGTTTATCAAAAATTGGACGAACTGTATCGGATAGAGTGAAAGATTTCTGAAATGTATGACCTGTTTATCAGGGATAGACTCGACGAGAAATTACCACATTTCATATATTTTTAAAAATTAATTATTTATTTTTGGCAAACCTTACTTAGGGCGAGAAAATTAACTTTCAGTACATTTTTTGGTTTTCAATAAACCTGTAGCGCTTAGTTCTTGAAGAATTTAAAATTTTAATGAACAAAATAATAATTTTTTTAACGCTTTGTTACATACAATGACAGGATTTATCCATAAAGTTTGAAAATTGAAGCTTTAAGAAAAAAAATTAATTATGGTTTTCACTTAGTTAAAAAACCGCTGGGTTCGGATATAATTTCTAAAAAAGAAGAAAGTTGCAACTTTACATCAAATGCAAGTCCTTTATTCCACTAGCGTCACTAAATGAAATCAAGCGAAAAGTTAAACGGGGCCGAAGTTAGATTAAACCTACAAAGCTCTTGAGATTTGTTGGTACGCCGAGGATTTTGCTCATTATTATTGGTCAGAAAGGCCGCCCACCGGCAAAATGTTTCCGACGAGCATCTGAATTACTTATTTAATTCCTTGTGAAATGGTGGGACCCGAAGTTGGAGAGGAATTGCAAATTAGTCGATCGTTATGAAGTCACGTCGACGATTTTCGGGTCACAAATAATTTCTATAATTCAATTATCACACAATACGTATATTATTAATTAATTCATTGCTATTCATTTAACAATTAAACAATACTCACGGTCTTATGACTATCAGATGTTTATTCAACTTTAAAAGGTAGAAATTACCCATGCCATATGAACAAAGGCTTCTTGGTTCATGCAAATCATTAAAATTTGCAATACTACCCATTGAATAAATATCTAGGTTAATTAGGTTTGTTTAATTGGAGTCGGCTATTTTACGACCTGGCGTACCCGACTAATTTTGATTGTGCAGTCTTCAAGATCTTTAAGTTTTTTTGCCAGGTTCTAAAATTTTGTGTGTCCTTCAAGCATAGGTCTTCTGACCAACTGAAGACATGGTCGGCTGTTTTTCGTCTTCTTGGCAATATTTGCACAAGTTTGTTTCTCCCGGTATGAGGCCGATTCTTAGTTAATCAACTGTTTTAGGCATGGACATAAGTTATGCCAAGTTGGCCTGCATACAACCTATGCGACTAGTATTGGTCTATTGGGCAAACCATCATTTTATAGAGTTTCGTTAAGCATAAGGCTCGTTACCAGATTCCAAAGTTTTGTGATTTCTGGCCTGGTTTTTCCTCTTTCTCCAGTAGGAACCTCAGCATGTACCCTTCGCACTAAATGACAAAATGTTTTTCTGTTGTATTTTTTTCCTGGCAATTTATATATAGGTATGTTTTTGCTGGCCCGGGTCTATATATATGCTTCCGGTGTCTAAGTACCGACTACGATTCTAATCTACTTCTAAGTCCCTTTATGAACAGCATGTCTTAGAATACGTTGCAACTAGGCCAAGAATTCATTTTTAATCCATTGAAACTTTTGGTAATTTGGTATGGCGCAATATGATTTAGAACTAATGGGGCTGAACTTTCCTTGGCTTCATATACTATATACTGCTCTGAATCTATTACATGCTAACAGCCTGCAGTGTCCTGTCAGCAGTCATATAATTCCAGTCTTAACACTAGGTTTAGTACGTCTACCGTTAAATACTGCAATGATCCTTTGATGAATTTTGTATCCGGCCGCAAAAATATACATTCCAAGAAATACATTCCCACTAATACGTTGTTAGACCATTATTTAATAGATATCGAGTTTTGGCACAACCATGTATCCACAGGTATGCCGCGAAAAGATTCACGCCCTGGAGGTCTGAATCAACGTTTCTTGGATATTTATTTTAACTTCCTTGTTGCCTTTATGCTCTCTAAGCTCTACCATCCAAACGAAGGTGAATTTTGTTATCCATAATGTCCGATAGTTGATGATAATGGCCATTAGTGCTATGTGAGCAGACTGCTATTCTGGTATTGACAAACCAAACAAAAAAAAAACGGATATTTTATATGCTGCAAAGGGTTCAGAACTTATAGACAGACTGATCAAACGTCCCTTCACTAATTTATAAACGATTTTGCCCAAGGCATTATTGGAAGTTTATGAACTACCAAAAAGCTTTCGTGGATGGATATTCTTTTCGAGCAATTCAAATTGAAATTTTGTTTCAAAAATATGAATTTTGCGATCTTGGCGACGACATGCATCCCCCAAACCGGGCCTTCTTAAAAGTTTGCTTCTTTTGTTAGCATTAGAGCTTGGCCTTGCCTGAGCTTGTCGATAACGATTCTAATCTAGTTTCTCCTTGTATATGTAGTAGCGGAAGATTCAGGAGGACATCAAGAGAAGTGTGGTTTTTTATAAAAAACATAAGAATTTGGACGGGCTAGCTTCTGGGCAGTACTTAGGACCGCGATCGTTGAAACTTGTGGTGTCCTCGTTGATCAAACCTAACTTAGGTTAACCATAGCCCAATAATTGCACAATCACATCATAGTATTATGTAGATAGTAGGTGTATTCACAATGATTGTAAGATGTTAACTGGAATAGAAAAATGTCCAGAAAAATCGTGGATGTTCTATTCTTTTCTTAGCATGTTAAATGTTAATTGTTCTGCAATGCTGCGCATGGCGATTGGTAGAATCAAAAATAAATCTGTTACTGTCGTTGAAGGCATGATGTTGTTTTTTATGGCTTTGTTTTGTATTAAATTGTATGATGGCAGAAGTTTAAAAACAAATAAAATTGATCAACTCTTTCATTCAAAATGCAATCTATGCATCGAAAAGTACTAACAAATGACAAGCTTCAATTCGTGCCGACATACCTAACCAGTACGGTAACGTCTAACAGCATACAACTTTATAGGTTAAGAAATATATTTATTATAAATGAGTGTGTATCGACAGGTCAGAAATTAACAAAAGGAATGTATTGGTCTGATTTAATTAATGCGCATTTAAGGTTAAAAATACGTATAAATAAAAACAGCTGTTGTAAATTTATGGCTGCCATGTTGGTTACCCAGCGCTAACGGATATCGATGTAACTACATTTTCGGCCTAGCAGCTCACATTGGCCACGGCCTCTTCGATCGAGCAATGGTACATTTTTCTCGATCAAATAGATGCTAACAGGGTTAACACAAAGATCGTAAATACCTCTAGTGTAGGAATATCCTTCGAATTAATACAAGTATTTTCCCACAGCGGCAACAACCAATGGCAATTTTTGCATTTTGAGAGATTATATTAAATTTATAATTAAAAAAACATTATTATAAAAATATAAGGACTATATTCATTTAGAGAAGGACTGTTATATTTTTAACAAATGGCTTATGCCCTCCTAGTGTGTTTTCATGGTAAAGGAAATAAATATATTTTTAGTAGTGTTTCGTAACCCTTCTTTTTTTCACCATCGGTTAGTTAAATTGAGAGCATAGAGTCTAAGAAAATATGATTGATTATCGAAGCAATAAAGCAAAATTTACTTGTGTTTAGAATGTGGGTGTCATAGTGCGACAATATTTCTGAAAGACCCATTGATTAAATATTACTAGTTATGTACGAAGACAGAAGGGTCATTTTAGTGGACGGATATATGCTAAATAATGTCCCAACTGGTCCATGATGTCTCCGGAAAAAACAAATTAAGCCCGGTTCAAGATAAATAAACACGATCGTTTAAACTTCACGTTATAAATAAAAACTGTTTTATTTTCCGACCGTCACGCACGACTTTGGGGAGGTCTCAGCTAGTACTATGCTCAACTGTTTCCCCCACTCGTTTAGGTACTTCACAACAAACGGCAAACCGCACTTGAATTGCAATGAATGCAACGCTTTAAAGTTCGTTGACAGCCTGGTAAATATAGCATGAGCCGGGACGCCTCTGGCGAATGTGAGTTCCCTCGGATTTAAATTATTTACAACGTTTTTTTATGCCTGTTTAAACTATTTTTTTTACGACATATGTTCCTTTTAGAAGGGTTTTATCGAAATTACCAAAAAATCGATCGCGGAATAGTCAAAAGATCTTATTGTTCGACTTTTTTAAAGATTAAAAGCGCTGGTCTGTATTTGGAAAGATTTTAATCATAGGGAAAGCTTTTGAAGGAAAGAGTGGCGTCAGCCCTTTGCCCCAACATTGATCTGGCGAATAACAACAAGCTATGCTCTATAAAACCATGAATGGTCTTCCAATACTAAAATTAAAACTACAACCTTCTTAAAAAGAACTGAACTCTTCTTTAAAACAATCTAGTAACTACTAAATATAACAATTTGTCATTGTAATAATTAAACTTCACAAATAAAAGAGAAGCAAACAGTCTCCACATTCACGTTTATTATTCTAGAGAGAAACCCTGAAAATGGTGTAAACATAAATTCAATTTTATTTGTTCACAATTGAATTATTACTTTCTACCCGAGCTTTAATGGAACAATTCGGAAATTTCAACCAACATAACTACCAAAACGAACAGTACTGAAATAAAAACCCTGGAAAGCACACATAAACAACTTTTAATTTTTTATGTACATAACTTCTACAACATCATAAACTCTCTAACTTAACCTTAACACATCGGTGCCCTTAAGAACTCAAAGGGCGTCATATTGACATGGTCTTTCCTCCTTTAGTACTACCAGATAAATAAGAACTTTAGAGCATGCCTACTGTTTATACAAATCCTATAATCTGCATACAGCACTGATACGCTTTCAGTCAAGTTATCATTGCCGTAGGAAAGGCTGTCATATTATCAATCAACGCCAACCCCGATGTACCTCACCGAATCCGCAGACACCATCCGGATCTCGCTTATAACTTTATGGCATTCAAGCTACTGATCCTTTAACAATATGCATTTAATGAACGAGTAGTGTTATTTACCAAGTTGAGGAAAAAACATGTTAAACCTATTCGGAAATCGTGAGATAAGGTCTGGTATGATGTGGGTTTCAGAAAAACTTTTCTTTGTCGTGGCAACGTTTATTGAGATCATCTTCAGGGCCTGGGATTTACAAACATTGTTTAACTTTAACAAATACACGTAGGATGTGGAAAAAAGTGAATTTATGCAATGCCAAAAAAAAAAATTATTTGTTATATTCAATCAAAGTATTTCTACTCACTCAAAATGTTTGTTTTCAGCGTACACACGAAGCAAAAACTAGTCTTTGGTGGAGAAACTCGCATCGGCTATTAATCAGAGAACCTTTTTGTTGAAATTCAGGCAAAAATTTAAAAAACGTAAAAACAAACACTTTGAGTGAGGAGAAATACTTTGATCAAAATCACTTTTTCCGACGTCCTAAATGTATTTGTTAAATTTAAACAATGTAAATCCCAGGCCCTGAAGATGATTTCAATAAAGATTGAAACGTTGGCACGATAAAGAAAATGTTTTTCTGAAACCTACATCCTACCAGACCGCATCTCACGATCATCGACTAACAGTCATTAATCACCAAACATTACTCATTTTGTAAAGAAACACCTTTTCTCATCTTTTCTCCCTTTTAGTCCAGTTGTATTTTCTTTAACCAGGTGAAGACATCACCTTGCACAAGAAGAAATATTATTGTGAGAAGTCAAAGAATTGTCGTTTCTAAAAGGATTTAGCCCGATTACGAAAGACTGAAACTGCCAATGGAGATCTGACAGTGATCTCATGGCATTAGAATGCTAAGGGAGGACAGAAGTATTGTCATGGCTGTTAAAATGAACCTTTGCCATAATGCACGCCACATACTAAACGAACTATTGTAGCAAGTTCCTTTGAGACGACCTTCAGCACCAACCCGCGACCAGCAATTCGTGAAAATGTAGTGCATCGAGCACTTAGAAGAGAACACCAATTATTTTCACTGATGAGTAAGTCTACCGATGCGTACAACACCTCATTTCGTGTTCTCTTAGTGCACGCTGGAGTTGGCGGTGTAATGGTCAAAACTGATATTTACACTAGAGGACGAACTGGACTGCGTATTGTTTCCGGCAATCTCACAGCAGTTCGTTATGTTCAAGAGATTATCAAAGAATGCATTCCCTCAAACTAGGGATCTCATTGGCACGGATTTTCGATTTATGGGTGACAATGACCACATAGAGGCAGTGTTGTTCATCACTGTTTCGAAAATCTGAGAATTTCCCCATCTACCTCTTCCTCCATTGTCTCCAAACCTCGACCCCATTGAGCACGTACGCAGAGCAGGCTTTGAGATCACCATCCGCCGCCAGTTGACCTGCAGAACTGAGTGTAGTGATCCAATATCTCAGAAGCATTAGATACACGATTTTTTTGTACTGAAGCCATAAAACATGAGCCAGCCAGACAATCGCAACGCCGATGACCTCACTCTTTGAATTTGTAATCTTCACTCTTCGCACTATATTTAAACACAGGAGGACGCTGTATACGCCACAGGTTGCAATCGTCCATGTGAGAACTAATTTTTTCTTTCCTTGCCGTTGCGTGTCGTTCAAGACAATTGTCGTATATTGGTTAAGACCCAAAGATATTTATCTTATCGCACTGGTGTGAACCCTACTTAAAGGTGATGGGAGTGGGTGAAGGCTGCGCTAAAGCCTTTATAGCCTATCCAATATTGATAATTTTCTTAAACAATTTTTTGTTGTGCCAATTGGATTTTGGGGAAAGTATAAATCAGAAGAAACTATCGCAAACGTATAAACAATTGGGGAGAGTGAGGCGAGCGCTGATTGCCATCGCAAATCTCGTTTGCGGAAGGGCAAACCGCGACAGGTTTTTGACATATTTCGATTCAGGCCGATTCGAACGGAACGAGAAGTATGACCAACGGGAGAAAATAGGATTGGGTAATGACGGATATGAGGATGGGATCGATCCGGCAAGTTTTGACAAGAGGACGGTGCCAGAGGGTCTGCAGCCCGGGCGCCAACCCAGCCCCGGAGCTAAACTACATTAGAGCGAAAGGAGGCCACGGCGGAAAACTGCTTGCAGAAATGCAAATACTAGAACGAACCAACATTAAAGACAGAAAAAATAAACTAAAATAATATTTATTTCTTAAATAAATTTTTTATGTGTAAGTTTCCGTCTTAGAATTCAAATTAGCCAACTTCCAATAAACTTTGTTTTTGATCGTTTGGCATAAAATGATATAACATTAATTAATGCTGAAAAATTCTCGTGGGGCCGTAATTTTGTTTAAGACAAAATAAAGGTTATTTATTAATTCAGATGGTTTTGTAATTAAGATTTACTGAGTCAAAGCCTACCTGTTATTAAGATAAGAAAATAATTTTACCCCTTGCTTAAAATGTAATTTACAGTCTGATATGCGCACAAACAGATTGCGTTACGTTAAATATTTCTGAACATCATAAAAGAATCTAGAAAAAGTAGAAAGGGATGATTGAATGCGAATCACATCCGTTCACAAGGCTTAGGCGCCTCAGAATCAAAGTCTCGTATCACTTTCAGACTTGAAAACATTTTCTGGTTCAGGATTCCACGCGTTTTATCACAGAGGCTAAAACGGACGCCAAGAATTTGTGGTATGTTGCTTGAAAAGTGGTTGCGAATGAAATCATCCCTTATGCTTTTAACCCGGTGGGATTCTTGTGTTTATCTGTACAAATTGATCTACAAAACCTTTAACCAATTTTTATTAATTTTAATTATTACGAATGTAAATTATGTAATGATGTATTTATAATATTTTAAAATGTTCGGCACAGATCCACCCATAACGCCTACCAAGCGTTTCACAAGGAAGTATCTTAGGTCAATTCAGACCTAATTCCTTTATACCATCTACACGGTCCACCTACGTGGAAGACACCAGAATCTTATCAACGAACTCCGATTCTATCCTAACCACAGAAGCAATCCAAAAACATCTCAAACTGATTACCGACTGGTGCAATCGGTGTCGGATCAGGTTGTACGAGCAAAAAAGTCAACAAGTCACGTACGTCAAATCTGCATTAAACAACATTAAACTCAAAAAACACCACCAATGAACAAAGGCAGCTGCCTTGGGATAGCAAACTTACATAGAACCCACATATAAGATTAAAACGTCAAATAAGTTAATCTTGTAAGGCGATAAATTTTGACTGTAACCGTCTTGGACTCATCACATTAAAATTAGGAAAGGGGTTGTTGGCTGTTTTTTAATAAAGCCACAAAAGTTCGGTGCTGACGCCAGCAGACGACCGGAGACTTTTAAGTCGAAAAGCAGGTCTGTCGGAATTAAGTGTCAGAAGGGGAGTAAATAGTCATAACATGCTAGGATGGAAGTGGCTGCCTTCAGACCTGCGGAAAATGCTTAATTCGTTCCCCGCTGAGCGAGGAGGGGGTTGAAAAGATTAGATCTGTCGTTTTTAATATAAATGAGAAGTACTTGATGCACCCTCGGCTCGATTAAAGAGTTATCCTCAGAATTTTAGCATTTCTATCAAGTTGACAAAATGTCTTTCATAAATTATAATCTTAAACTTTTAACAAACTGTTCAATGAAAAAAAAAAATGTTTTAAAACGTCTTAAACTATTCTCCTTGTGAGAAAATACTTGACTAGCTGACATGGTTTACTGTTCAAAACTTGAGTTGACTATGCTTTAGGCTTAAACTAAGTTCACCACTACTTGCATAAAGCAGCCTACAAGTCCAGTTAATGCTCGGTATGTTAATGGATTGCGAGAACATAAGCCTCCCTGCACTATGAATCTCGTATAAAAGGCAATAAATCATATTCTGACCCCGTCTGCTTTGAGAGAGGAAGATTTTTCTTTGTTTAACTAGTACAAAGACGAACGGGAATTTATTGTTATTGTTATAAAAATGAAAACAATTTCTTGATTAATAATTGTTAATAATATAATATTAATTTCTTGTTAATAGGCTTCCGTTTTGGAAAAAGAAATTTTCAATATGGAAATTTTAGTAATCTGAATATTTTTTTCGTATTTCTACTTGCTCCAAACAGCAATAATATATCATTTTACAGCGTTTTTTAAATAGATTGCAATAAAAATATAGTAATAGTTATCAAACGTCATCATCCATTAGAAAAGGATTTTCTAAAAAAAAAGTACAATACATTAAAAATAAAAAACAAGTTAGTAAGTTTATCAGGTTTATCAGCAACCACAAAATTGTAAAAGGAAAGATTTTTCATATAAACTAGGTCTTAAATATTTTTACCATGAAGTTTTGTTTTAGCACCTCTAATTTTTTATATACATATCCGGGTGTGTATGCTTATATAACATCCACCAGAAAGGGATGCTCAAAAAAAAAAAAAAAAAAAAAATAGAATACATTAAAAAATAAGTTTATCAAGCTTATCAATAACCAAAAAATTTTAAAAGCAAAGATTTTTCATGTAAAAAAACTAAGTCATAAATATTTTTACCTTGAAGTTTTATTTCACCGACTCTAATTGTCTATATACACATCCGGGTGTATGTTTATATAACATCCATTAGAAAGGGATGCTCCCAAAAAATAGATTACGTTAAAAAATAAATTTACCAAGTTTATCAATAACCAAAACATTTTAAAATCAACCCATACGCCTTAACCACCTAATTTCGAAAAATGGCCAAAAATGAAATCCTCGGCCGATCAGGCTGGTTTTAATTCGATGCAGAAATTAATTTTCTACAGATATTGTTTTGAAATCTTTTACGGTCAGGCTAATAGTTTCCTAACAATTTCACGAATAAAATCGAATAACGTGTTTTTTCAAGTTTTTTCCTCCTAGCTCTGAACTGAAGGGTTTGCGGGCACAAGTTCGTAGGATCGTTTTTACTCAGTTTTCAATTCCCTATAAGGTCTGGAAGTATGGCTGAATCGATTGGGGCCACATTGTTTGTTTAAAGTCAATAAATACATAAATGAAAATTTTACTTCAGAAATGAGGTCAAAAATACACCCCCTAGCAACCATTCTAGAAAGGCTGAATTTGTACAAATTTTATTCTGTCCTGACCAAATCGTGGTTTTATATTATATTTAAAAAAAACAACAACATAAAAATGCAAACTATTATTAAGCGCGTAATGGTTGAAGTAAAATTCATTATAATCTGTTTGGTGTTGTGTTCTAACTCTTTTGTTAGCAGGGCTTTTGTTTGTTTTCCCCTTTTGCCAAAGGTCCTTGCTACGAGAACACTTTAGACCGAAATAGGCGAAATAAAATGATCCTTCTTTGTCCTTATTCAAATTATGACCTAGTCTCTTTTGCTAACTAAGATTTACACTGTTTAAATTATACTAATAGAATTTTTAATTTTTTACAAGTACGACCAATTAAAATGAGTATTTCTTGATATCAAGTGTTTAAGGTAACATTTTGCTTTATCTTTATAATAAATTACTTAAATATATTTCAAAGGTGGGTCATCATAATTACCTCTACCTTCTACTCTAAATTAATTATTTTGTAAAATAAATATTGTCTTGTGAATAAGTCATGGTTTATTAAAAAAATACTTCTATAAAACTGTAAAATATCGTTTAAGAAGAGACTGAACAGAAATCATAACCTGTCAGACGTACTTTTTTATCATTTTTGTCCGAACCCTTTTTGGCATGGCATATTATTCATCTTTTGTCAAATATACTTGCTTCGAGAAGAAAATTAAAGAAAAACTCATTCTAAAAAAAAAACGGCTCTATCCGTTCTAAATGTTATTTAAGGGTTCAGATATATTTGGGAACAAAATAAGAGATTGCTACCGCCGTAAAAGGGTCACGTTCAATTCGATAAGCGCTATCATTCCGCCACAATTTTTTTCATACACATGAACATCCTGTTTGTTTTGTTTTTTATTCAGACCAGTTGGGGGGATATAACGGAAGTTTTTTTTTTTTCAGAAATAAAAAGCTTTGTTTATTATCTTTATTCCCATTTGGGAGAAAGATCGGAAATTTGATCGACTCTATTGATTTGCTACACAAAGATCTTTTTAAAGAGAATCGTAATAGGATTCATATTTATTCTCCATCTGTTATTATTTAGTTAAATGAAAGATTATACGAAAATTATTAGCTACCATTTGCTCAATAGATCAGGATGTTGAAGGAAAACAGCGTTTCCTTTGAAAACTACCTAAGCTTTTAGGCAAAATGTCTTCATTAGAATGTTATTAGACCAATTAGCATGAATAACATTAGAATTCAATACGGCCCAGAATACATTTAGGTATGACGGAATACGATCTTCTTATTAAATTCAGAATTTTTCGCGGTCCGCTTAACCAATTAATAACATTCAATTAACTAAGGTTGTAAGTTGAGAAAAAAATCAGTTTCATGAGCGGGATTCGAACCTAGGACCTTCGGCTGGATACCCCGCTACTCTACTACTTCCCATCCCAACAACACCGATCGTGGCACTGACTTTTTTATCTCAACTAAAAATTTTAATTGATTGAAAGATATTAATTGGTAAATCGGTCCACGAAAAATAGTTAATTTAATTAATTAAAATGAAGTATTCTTCACTAAAGCTCTCTGGGGCCATTTCATTTGTCGCCGAGAATCAACGAAAAATGGCAAAAAGGAGGGAAAATTCAAAAGGTGGGGTTGAGATTGGAAGTTAGTGCTCGATAGCTCAAGTGGTAGAACAGCGGCGTATCGACCTGAAGGTTGTGGGTTCAAATCCCACTCGTGACACTGACTTTTTTTTATCTCAACTTAAAACCTTAAATAATTGAATGTTCTTATTGATATTAAATTAACATGGATACGAAGGCTGTAAAAAAATTGACCGTTTATTTTCAAATATGCTCAACATTTTTTTAACAAATTCATTATTTCTAATTAAACTGTTGATTATTTCATTTTTATAAATCAGTTCAGTTTCTCGAATTGACTTTGCCCATCTATCTCGAAAAATTCCCTTTACCGTCCAGTTTTTCCCAGGGATAAAAAGCCTGTTGTAGGCTTTTAGTTTCGCTTTGTGCGTACCGACGCGATTAAAAACGACACGGCAGATCCTTTACAAAAAATAACAGAGTACGTAAGCCCTGCCGGTTCTATCAGGTTTATCAGAAATGATCAAAGGGTCGGATTCATCCATTTGCAGCTAGCAGCGACCTTATTTTAACGAGTACATTAACCTAGGACCAATCTAATTTTTTTTTAATTTTCGTCCAAGGAAAATAAATAACTCATTTAATCGAGTTGAATATTCGTGCCTGAGGATTAATTTGTATATTTATCTCCTTTGTCATATTTTCTCTATTTTATTTTAACACCATTCACAAAAAGCTCGTTTTTACAAGCTATAAAGGGTACTTGGAACGAAATTGACTTATTTTTTTGAATAAACAGCATAAACGTGTTCCCAAAAATAAATTACAAAAACTGGAAAAATAAAATAAAACGTTTCGTGGATTTTTATTGAATGCATTTCTCTCTTTTAAAGACATAAAATCTAAAACTTGCTGATAAATGGGGGAACTAGCAATATTCAGCTTAGCAAAATTTGTAATACTGCGAGCTTGGACAAAATTCAGAGAAGTTATAGCTTTTTAAGTGGAACATGTACATTTTTTGAACACTATCAATTTCGTTTTTAAGGGTTGTAGAAATGTATGGTGATTGACGACCAGCACGTTTTTTAATTTTAATTATTTAAACTACACTTCTACGAGATGTTTTAGTTTTTATACATATTTCTTTTTCAAAATACACTGTCCTTTTGGTTTAAGTAGCAAAATTTAGTTTTTACCGTTTCAGTAACTTAATAATAAGTTTTTAGTTACTCAAAGGTAGGCCAAAATCTCCCCATTTTCTCCACATCTATTGGGTACAATAAAAATTTTTTTTGTATTTTTTTTCTTGGCATACTAGGAGGTCGTACATAGAAGTAACTATTCAATTGTGCAAATTACTTAGAACAAGCTCTCTTACGTGGGTAGAAACCTATTTGCCGGACGAACAGCATGATTTTTTTAAACTACACTTGTACGTCATGTGTTTAGTTATTCAGTGATCGTGAGATGCGGTCTGGTGTGATACAGGTTTCAGAAAAACGTTTTCTTTATCGTACCAACGTTTCGACATTCATTGAGATCATCTTCAGGATCTGGGATTTAGAACCATTGTTTCCATACACACACACACACACACACACACACACACAATAATAATATTAATATATATTTGTTGTTAAATGTACACAATGTTTGTAAACCCCAGGCCCTGAAGATGATGTCAGTAAAGATCGAAACGTAGCACAATAAAAAAAATTTTCTCAAACCTACACAGCTTGTCATTTTCTCAAGATCTATTTGGTCTAATAAAATCGTTATATATTAATTATTCTTGGTGTATTAGAGATTCGCCCATAGTAATAACTATCCGGTTATGCAAATTATTAAAACGTCTGCTTTCTTACGCGGAAAGGACTTATTTTTCAAACGAACAGCATGATTTTTATTTTTATTAAAACTACACTATTACTCGGTGTGTTTTAGATTTGAATTGAAATTTGTATATTTCTTTTTCGAAAGATTCTTCCTTTTTTGTTTATGCATCAAATATATTTTTTAACGTTTCAGTAGCTTAATAATGATTATTTAGCTATTCAAAGGCAGGCCAAAAGTTTGCCATTTTCTCAAGATCTATTTGGCCTAATAAAATCGTATTTATATTATTTTTCTTGGTGTATGAGGAACTCGCACATAGAAGCAACTATTCAATTATGAAAATTACTTAATATATGTTTTCTTCCGTGTGTAGCACCTTTTTTTCGAACGAACAGAATGTTTTTTTATTTTCACTTTTTTTTAAACTACATTTCTACGAGATGTTTTGGTTTTTATATATATTTATTTTTCATACGAATCTGTTTTCTTTTTTTATTTAATCATCCATTTCTAAATTTCTTACCGTGTTTCACTAGTTTATTCAGGAATTTTCTGAATATCTATTTGGCATAATAAAATTTTTTTTTGTTTTCCTTAGCATACTTGAAATTCTTACATAAGTAACAATTCAATTATGCAAATTCCCTAGAAATATGTTTTTTTAAGTGTATAGCGATTCAATGGATCAAAAATACGTAACTATCGACTTTCTCTGTATAACTATTCACAGCTACCAAGTTTTCAGGCGAGATATCTGGGGAAATGAAGCTACTAAGATCAAATGTAACTCAACTAAAGTTAAGTTAGGAAGTTAAGTTAAATGGTGGTTATTTGGACCGAAAGATAGTAGGTAACATTAATTAGCTGCAAAGGTAGAGTTAACCTTCTGTTCCAAATTAAAGGTTTTTGTATCAGTAAGTTATTTTATAGTTTACCATTCATTTGTCTTTAAAATGTAGAATTTTTAGGCTCTTAAAGAAATTGTATAAAATAAAAAATTCCACTTTTCGCACAATTTGTTTAAAAGCGAAGGAATATTTTCGTACTGATAACGTTGATAAATTGTATTATATATTTTTAAAATAAAATAAATTTTTTTTAGTTGTGTTTGAACACAATAGATGTATATAGGTCGAGCAAGAGGCTCTGTGGCTACCCCTTTTATTCCTCCCTATCTCTAGTTCTTACTTTATAAAAATACCCTTTATCTTTTTGTTGTAAAAAGAACATGGCGTACTCGGGATAAGTTAAAATGAAAAAGGAATGCAATTAAAAAAATACACACTTCACTTGCTTAATGACTCCGAGCAGAGATTAAACGAGGATAAAGCATTGTTGGATTTAATTTTCATTCTAGAGTAAAAATTCATTCCCATTTGAAAAAAAAGCCTGTTTCATAATGGTGGGGTGTTTTTAACAGGCTGACGGTTCTTGAATGGTTCTAATACGATTCAAAACGCACGAGAGACATTAAAGTCAAAATACCATACATTTGACGATCGTAGCATTTCTTAGTCGCTAAGTGCACAATGGATTTTTCCGCAACAAAAATACATCCGGTTTTCAATAGAATACAATTGTACTTGTACAATTCCGGGCTTTAGAAATGCTTCAAATAATTTGTTGAAACTTGAGAAGCAAGTGTTTTAGCATAATCTTGATGAAGTTTAAACATTCTATGTATTAAAATGCTTTAAAAACTGTCTGTTTTAATGTATAAAATGTGTCAGAAACCACAAATTGCTATTGGGATGGTTCTAAATTGACGCAGGTTTTGAAAATTTGTTTCATTATCGAATTAATGGATAAGTATTTTTAATTAGTATATTTTGTACAAAATACTTTATTTGAATAAATCATATTCTGTAAGGTTTTGGTTGAAATGAAAAAGTAAGTGTTATGAACGGGATTCGAACCAACGACCTTCGGCTTGATACGCCGCTGTTCTAACCATTCGAGTAATAGTAACTTCGATCCATTCGGACACCTACTGCTCATTTCAACCTACAACCTTTCGAATTTTCTCTCCTTTTTGCTATTTTTCAACAGCCGAAGGTCATGCGTTCGAATTCCGCTCGTGACACTAACTTTTTCGTTTCTAGCAAAACCTGCGGAAAATATAAGGACTTAACTTGGCACTCTCAACACGACATGGCACAATTACACAGAAGACAAACACTTTGAGCCCTGAAGATGATCTCAATAAAAGATCGAAACGTTGGCACGATAAAGAAAATGTTTTTCTGATACCTACATCACACCAGACCGCATCTCACGATATTTGAATAATAAGGACTTAAGTATATGAGCGTTTCCGCATCCGACCTCTCTTACTGATTTTCACTTTTTTAGGCAATTTGATCACATCTTTTGTTATGTAATTTTTAGAAAACGAGTTGAATCAGAACACTTTCTCAGAATTGATTGTGAAAGGAAATTAAGATTTTCTTTTTATCATCGGAATAAAAGAGCTTATTAGACATCGGTAAAGATGTATAGATATTGGCTATATTGGACATTATTTCGAATAATTTTCTTTATTCTGTAAAAATTAAAATTAGTTTTGCAAGCATCCAATACGTCAAATCTGAGTTTTTTATGACATAAATTAGCCGGCATCGGGAAAAATTCGAAGTCGAATTTTATGTTATGCTTATTTATAAAGCCATTCAGAAGAGGCAATTGTTGTTGTGTAATAAAAAGGGTACAATTTTGACACAACATAAATTGTTGGTAAAAATAAACGTTTCTTTACTTAAAAAAGACCGTAAATGGAAATTCGTATTTAAAGACGAATGATACAAGAAAAGGTTGGTTTAAAAGACCGAGTAAATTGTGACAAAATGATATCGAAAAATAACAACTTTTTGGCCTCTTTTTAAGCAAATAACTGACATTGACAAATAACGCCGAAGAATTTTTAAAACGGACATTTCCATATAGCCTTCTCAAGCTTGAATTTTTCATTCAAGAAGACTTATAGTCCCAGAATATAGCTTATTTTTCAATAACCAAATGTAAAAATGTTTAATATTGTTAGAATAAAGAAAAATATCTTCGTTCAGTACCTATTGATAAATCCAACAATTTATGTTGTTATTATTAAGTGCCTTATCTGATTACTTTACGTAATTTAAATTAAAAACTTTTTCCAATAATAAATTTGATACCATTGTAGCTTTAATATCTGCTTCAAAGAGATCTAAAATTAACCAGGAAGATGTTGCCAGTTGCAATCAGGGTTATTAAAGGAGAGTCGCTGGAAAATTATATCGATAGCTCTTCTGTTTATTTTTAACGACTCGTGGCACTGTTTAAATTCCAAAGAAGTTTGTATTCATAAAACTAGATAGTTAACGTAGAAATAGTCGTAAAAGCGTTTTTTTGTCTATTTTATACGACGGTGAAACATGTTAAAATCATTAATTATTAATTTATTTTAACCAAATAGTTAAACTTACAAAAGGGAGCTACAGAAGTAAGATCACCGATTGTAATTAATTTTTTGGCGATGCTAGGTCTACAAATAAGATATATGTCTGAACGTTCTTACCAATTGCCCCTAGGAGGCAAAAAAAAATCCTTATTTTATATAACTGAAAAATGGCGAAAAGCAGGGAAAATTCAAAAGGTAGGGTTGATATGGGAAGTTACTGTCCGGGTGGATCTAGGTGGATCTAAATCACGATAGCTCAAGTGGTAGAGGAGCGGCGTATCTAGCCAAAGGTCGTGGGTTCGAATCCCGCTCATGACACTGAATTTTTTTATTGGAACTAAAAACCTTTAAATTATATTAACTGGTAAGCGGACCACGAAAACAAGTGAATTATTTTTATGTAAGACTGATTATTTTTTATCTCAACCAATACCTTAATTAAAGATTAATTAATTGAAAAGAATTTATTTGGTTAATAGGACCATGAAACCTAATCGATTCTATAAAAGTTTTGTATAATTTAAATTTAAAAGTTCATTAAAAGTTCTTCTTATTTATATTTTGGATAAGGAAATACAATAATATGGGATGAGGGTGGGTTATACACTTCCAACACATGAACACCTGCTTTTAGTTAGAAACCCGTGCAAGTATGCAGTCCGTAAAGAAAGGTGGATAACTGTGTCATCTCTGTTTAAACGATTGCTTACAAGGAGCAAGTGGGCATGACCCCCTTGTTACGTTCGTAACGTAACATGATATAATGCCACCTATATTAATAAGCGATGGGTGAATCAAAATTAAGAGAGCCGAGGATAGGCTTAGAAGAGAACCGGAGAGAGAGTCATCAAACATTTGGAGAAAAAAAAGAAGAAATCGACGAAGGCGGTTGCGGACCCACTCATCTGCAGAAAAGGTGCTCCACACTCCCAGAAGTGGCGATTTTTAATCGCCTGGAAAGAAGCGGATCTGGACACTATTTCGCAGGAAAGTTTAGTTTTAAGGAAGTTTTGTTTTTAAGGAAAGTTTTAGTATAGTATATAGTATTTAAGATTAATGTTTTAGTGTTCTATTGAAATAAATGTGTTTGGTTTTCTGTTTCCTTATGTAAATATTGTGTTCTTTTTTTATGCTAACTTTACAGTTAGTGAATTTTCTTTGTTTTATTTTTATTTTTATTATTTTATTTTCCTTTACGGTTCGCTGTTTCCGTGCATATAAACAGCGTGGCGCCCATTTTATTTATTTGTTTCAAAATTTAATATTAAGTAACCCCACCCGTCTCCACGGAGCGAAGCCGGCGAATTAGCGGCTTAAGACCCTGATGTAAAGATGGCACTCGGGAAGGCGGGTCAATTTTTCCTACGGAAAACGGTTTATGTACTACCTGGAATGTGCATGTAAATGTATGCAAATTTAAATATGTGTTTTTTGTACTTATAAAAAATAAAATTATATATATGAAAATGTATAAAACACTTAAAAAATTGGCCACAAAAAAGCTTTTTATCGCAAACGGAAATAGATGATTTTGGGGATCGATTCGCAGATGGCATTTTTCCGAGATGGATGTTTCACATAAAATTCCATAAATCTTATTTTATATTATATTTTTAATATTGTCCAAGGTATTACAGCATTTGGAGTAGTTTATGTTTATGTCAACCTGAAGCTAGAAAAATAATTTTAAAAAACTTATTCTTTTTATGTTAGGTTTTGTTTGAAATGAATAAGTTAGTGCCCGGCGCGGGATTCGAATCCCATCAGCCCCTGTGACAATTAAGCAATCGTGAATTCGATCCACTCGACCACCAACTATCTCAACCTACAACCTTCGAATTTTCCCTCTTTTGCCATTTTTCAAATGTCGTGTAACCAGGATTCGATTCTCGGTAATAATATAAATGAAGTTGCCACGCAGAGCTGAGTGAAACCTTATTAAATTCATTATATTTAGTGCTTATGACAACAATTTATGCCCTGGCTCTACCCGGCTATATGGTCCATTGACAATTACTTCTTTCAATTACTTAAACTTTTAGCTAAAATTTGGTGTCAGCAATGTTGATTACATCGAACATCTGTCCCCTATTATCGATATTTTCTAAACATCACTACTGCTGCACTAGCATTAGAGGCATACTTTTAAGTATTTTTCATAATTAAATAATTACTTCTATGTACGAGTTTCTAGTATACCAAGAAAAAGAATACAAGAAAGATTTCATTATACCCAATAGATGTTGAAAAAACGGTGAGATTTTCGCCTGCCTTTGGTTAACTAAATAATCATTATTAAGGCACAGAAACGGCAAAAAAAGTCATGCTTCAAAAAAAGTACAAATTATTTTAAATAAGAATTGTACACGACTACTAAAAACGTGTAGAGATTAGTGACTGCTAATCGATAACTATTCAGAGATCGTGAGATCCGGACTCGTGTGATGTAGATTTCAGAATAACATTTTCTTCTTCGTACCAACGTTTCGATCTTTACTGAGGTCATATTCGGGGCCTGAACTTCACAAACGTTGTTTACACTGAACAAATACATATAGAATGTAGAAAAAAGTGAATTTATACAATGCAAAATGTATTTTTTGTTAAATGTAAACAATGCATGTAAATCCCAGGCTCTGAAGATGATCTCAATAAAGGTCGAAACTTAGGCACAATAAAGAAAATGTTTTTCTGAAATCTACATCCCACCAGACCGCATCTCACGATCTCTGAATAACAACTAAAAACATGACGAAGAATTGTAGTTTGAAAAAATCATGCTGTTCGTCCGACAAATAAGTTTCTACCCACGTAAGAGAGCAAACTTTTAAATAATTTGCATAATTGAATAGTTACTTATATGCACGATCTCCTAGTATACCAAGAAAACAATACAAAAATGTTTTTAATGTATCAAATAGATGTTGAGAACACGGCAAGCTTTTGGCCTGTCTGAATAACTAAATAATCATTATTAAGCTACTGATACGGGAAAAATATATTGATTCTTAAACAAAAAGTAAGCATTATTTTAAATTAGAAATGTACATTAATACTACTAAAAAATAAACATGATGTTTGTCCGAAAGTAGGTCGCTACCCGCGGGTACTTGAATAGTTGCTTCTATGTATGCCTTTCTAGTATACCAAAAAAATAATACAAAAACGTTTTCATTACACCCAATAGATGTTGAGAAAACGTGAACTTTTTAGGACTGTTTTTGGATAACGACTGCACCCTAAATCATTTAGTAAAACACGGTAAATATTTGGAAATTGATGCTTAAACAAAAATTAAACCATAATTTAAATAGGAAATGCGCAACCTTGACACAGTAAACACATCGTTTCAAAAAATAAATAAATAAATAAAATAAATAAGAAGCTTTTTGTCCGACAAACCGTACCAAATATACTTTTAAGAAAGTTCTAAATTAAGTAGTTTTTAAATAGTTAATAGGAAAACTATAATGAATAGTTTTATTTCAATATCAAGGAGAAAGCTAAACTGCAACGAATGATGAGATATTGCCTTCTGATTTGCTGAGATAGATATAGGATACCACGGTTTTCACATCACAAATATTTATTTTTATAAAAGACAATTGTTGGCGGAAGACGGGTGGTGGATGTAAATTAAGAAAACCGCATTTCACATGTGCATGACGGGAAATGGTAAAATGACAAAATGAAACAATTACGCGACACATGGCAGATACGTCCGTTTTTCGTCATGCCCGTGGAATAACACGGACGCCACCTTTTTCACCTTATTGTTTCGGAAATGGTACAATAGAAAAATTCACTTTTAACACTCCGAGGGCGAGTGTCACCGGAGACGAAGTCATTCATCCCGAGGCTGACTTTTACGAGAAAAAGGAGGTTCCTGTCAGAATTCGGAAGGCATATTTATCAGGTCGGCTCGTTAGGAAAAGTCAAGATAACACATGTGTACGGCTGTTGATAAATGAGTCGACTACCTAAATTTTTAATTATTTTCAGCCCCGTATAACTACAAACATTGGATAAATTAAAAAATGACTCACCAAAAAATTGATTATTTCAAATTGTCTTTGTAAAACTATAGACCAAGAATAATTAGATTTTTAGTTAAATTAACCCTTTCGTATTTCAAATAAAATTTTGTTGTTTAATTCAATTTTTTCTTTCATAGACATCTACCTGTCTCCTTCTCTTTTTTTCTTTCTCTCTACCTCTACAATTCCTTCACTTCTCTCCATCTCTCTCTCTCTCTCTCTCTCTCTCTCTCACACACACACACACACACACGCAGAGTTTCGCTTTCCTTTCTTACACTCTGTATCTCCCTACCTCTCTTTCTCTGCCTTTCACTCTCTTAATCTTTTTTCTTTCTCTCTCTCTCCCTCTCTCTCTCCCCCTCGCTCTCTCTCTCTCTCTCTCTCTCTCTCTCTCTCTATCTATCTATCTATCTATCTATCTATCTATCTATCTCTTTCTCTCTTTTTCTACTTTTTAGCTTTGTCTCTCTCTTTCTTTCCCGCTCTCTCACACACTTTCTCCCAGCCTCTCTCACCCTCTTATTCCCGACTGACTCACTCTTTTACCATGCCATACCCTTCCTTATCGCCACCGCTTTTTCATTTATAAATTCATCGCCCTATCTCAATTATGAAATGCGTTTTCGTACTTCATTATGCTCTTCTGCAACATCATCATAATTAAAATCCTGTAAATCTTTTGCTTTAAGATTGGACAGTATTTAATAAATGAGTTGATCATCATGCCGATCCGATAGACCATTACAAATATTTGTTTAATCAAGGTCATATTATAATTTTGTCCTAGAGATTATTTTATCTTCCCGGGTTTATTCTGTCCTGTTGGACGTGTTTTGACATTTTGCCATCATCAGTGGTATAGTCAATAATCTTAGATGTTTTGTACAGATAAAACATTTTATTTAAATTATTTACTTACAATGAAAAATGCTCAAGTTGATTTAAAGTCAATGTACCCTTGGCAAAAAAAAATATATTTTTCGTTTCTTTTATAATCTGGATTGTAACTGTTTGTACGTAGGAAAATTTTTTAAATAAAGCAGCAAGCATTTGGCAATAGTTGGTCAACCTGGGATTTCAATTGTGGGGAAATTAGGTTTTCAAACACTACACAGTAAATGTTGCACAATGGCAGTTTGCAGTTGTTTTTACTTTTTTAATCATCATAATTCTTGTCCTTGTTTCTTGTGAGTAATAGATAATAAAAAATGAACGTTAAGTGTATGATAGACAATTTTTTCAATTTATAATTGCTGAGTTTTTAGCAAAACGCACCTTCCTCTTAGTGGACAATAAATCAGTAAATCGTGTTGGTGTGAGGGACGGTCGTACGTACGTAGGAAAATGCTATTATGATTCAAGAAGTATCAAGTGATAGGGGAATGCAGAGTGGTTTGTCTATTCTCGCCGTGTCTTCCTGAAGCTGTCTTTCATGAATAATTCCGCCTAGGATAGAATGGGTTTCACTAGACTCAAATGACCCCTTTCTTTAAACACTCGGACCGACATGTATTTATGACCGGGGGAATAATGGTTTTTCCCTCAAATCTATTTCATCATTTTTATCCTTTCTGAGTGATTTTATAGAAATGGTCGGGTAGTATTAGCTTAAAGCCTGATATAATTGATTTAGCCATATTTTATTTTTTCTTTAGATAAGAACCACATATTTCAATGAAAAACGCTACACCTTTTTAGGTTACTTGTCCTATAGTGCTGGAAAATCTTTGGTAACAATATGTCGAACAAACAATCAAGCATGACAAAAAGGGTAGGATAAGTGTTTAATTTTCGACTTAACATCACAGAAAAATGTTTCATCCAAAACTGGTTGCACATATATTATAAATAATGGACAGGACAAGTGAAGGTAGATGCTCTTTAAATCAAAATAATAAAATAGTTTTCAAAAAAAGCGTGTGATTGGTGGTTATGTAGTCAATAAACCAATTTAAATACTGAAAAACCAACGTTTCGGGTCTTTTAGGCACTTCAAAGTACAAAGCCTTCTGAATACACACACACACACACACACACACATTTCGAATTTTTCTTTGGTCATTTCACTATATACATGATTTTCTTTTAATTTTGTTTCCTACCGACCATACTGCGGAGTATTTTGTTGCTAGTTCCTACCATACCCACTCCTACTTAATTACCTAACCTAAAGTTGGCAGGGCATAGGGTACCGAAGCACGACTGAGATCCTTAGTATTTCATCCACGTCCAATGACACAAAACATTCATACTAATAATAGTTCAATCATGCTGGAGAGGTTGCAACACGGCAGTATTACTACAAACCCAGACATCATTCACGCTAATAAATTAAAAGTAGAGATATACCACATGTGGTTGGTTAAATGTATCTATTCGCATTTAACCCTATATTTTATATATTGTTTTAGCTTCATTTTGGGTAAGTTTATACCATTTTCAGTTCCGACTTAAGTACTTAAGTGATAATCCGTTGCAAACAAGTTTGTAGGGATCTATGTGCAACCCATGAAGACCGATCGTCGGAGACATAATCAATGCCGAACCGATAGATGCCTTGAAAGCTCAGTTTTACTTCACCACTTTTAAAACTGTACTTAGGTGACATCCAGACGACTGTCTAGGATGGAAAAGCGACAGAATTGGTTTCAAGTTTTAACGATTGTCATGAAAAAACTGGGATTCTTATTTCAGTAAGAGCAAGATTCCTTTCTTAGACACTATGATGATTTGAAAGGAAAATTAAATATTGAACGAACAGTGATATTCGAAGGGCATTGCACTAGACAAAATTAAATTTTACGCAAGATAACAATATTTCCGTATATTCACGCTTCCGAGTACACCAATTTTTTTGTTACTCAATTGTGGCTTGTGCAATGAATTTTCCATCAAAATTTTCTGACATTTCACCAAAGTTGCCTTATTTTATAAGTACAAGGAAATACACTCTTAAACATAAATTAGAATTTTTCTTAGAGAAATTTTTTTCAAGCTTGAAAAATATAATATTCTACTCGTAAAAAATCATTAGACCGTACCAAAAATTAGATTTTTACATATGGGAAACTCTAGAAAGTGCAGTGTACAGCACGTCCATCAAAAAAGAGGACAGCTAATAGAAAAAATTGGAATCACATACATTGACATGAGGGACTTAAGAAAAGAAGTCCCCTATGCAGTCACGAGTTTTTTCAAGCTTAAGAAAGAGATATCTCTAAGTCAAAATACGTATAAGTTTGTATGTCCTTGGAATACTTATAAAATAAGGCAACCCTGGCCAAATCCTAGAAAATTTTGACGGAAAAGTTTTTGCCGTGTTACAATTGATTTTTAAAAAAACATGGGTTTTACCATTTGTTATTGTTTGAGCGGCTACTGTGCTTTCGGAAGCGAGAATTTTTCAACGGAGAAGTTGTGATTTTGTGAAAAATTTAACTAAGTTTGCAAAATAAAGGCCGCTTTGCATTTTAATAAAGCTAAAGTCGAGGAATTACGATTTTATGTTTAAAAAAATCTTATTTTACACTAAAATTACAAAAATGTTAATAACTCAGTTTTTCATGTAGTATACGAAACGACCAATATAGCCCAGAAGCATTGGGCCAAATTAGATTTTTTTGAGCATTTAAAATTCTTTTATTATAAAACAATCACTCGGTTGTATATAACCCTAGCCATCGTTGGTGCATATTAATTTGTTAAACTTTATTAAAAGCTTTTTTTCGTTTTATGTGATTTCAGGGAAAATGTCTCTTTCAATAACTTTCATCCAGTTGTACCGAATATACCGTTTTCTCGTCCCAACGCCTTATCCGGCATCGGGGGACGGTCTTCCTTTTCACGGTGAATTTAACCGGATCAGCCAGTGCCCAGGACAAAATGCCTCCAAGGCACAGGGGTAAATTGAGTAAATCTGAGAATGGAAGAGGCTTGGGTAAAGATTTCCTCTAATTGCAACAAGGAACTACTACGAATTTGCCGCTTTGTGAGTCTAATTACCTGTCTTTCGTAAAGAACAGTCCTTATTGCTTTAACAGTGCAATTTAAGCCTTGTTACATTGGAGTAAAAAAACACTAGATAAAGTCTTATAAATAATAAATGGCGCTTTTATACATTTTCATTATTTATTTTGTATATTTCTCATTTATTTAAGAATTATACTTTTTCAAACCAAATATATTCACCTTACAACACAATATCGTTTTCATTAAGTTTATTAATCATTTTTAGAGAAATCCTGAAATACTTAATTTTTAACGTTTTGAATCTGTAACAGAATCTACGAATCAACGGTGGCCAGGGTAAATGAGATTAATGAATCCTCAGGCTTGCGCATAATTTAGGCATTCAATAAGACTTTGGTACGACATGTTATTTTTGCCTATCTCTTTTATTTCCTAACTCATCTTGCGGTCTTATCGGCGGACAAGCATTAACAAGAAGGACTCTCGGTGTTTGCCAGAGAGGTGTATTAAGCCCAATTCTTTTTACTATGTACACATGCTATTTTTATTGTATTGTATACCTTATTTTTAACTTCAACTATAATTCATCGATTATAAATTCAATAAAAAAATGTCATCAGCGGGATTCGAACCCACGATCTAAATTCGCCATTATTACATCTGTTAGGTTTCGTGGTCCGATTGACCAAATAAATTATTTTCAATTAATTAATCTTTAATTAAGGTTTTGGTTGAGATAAAAAATTCCAAAAGTGCGGTTGATTGAGAGAGAAGTCGCGGTAGCTTAAGTGGTAGAGCAGAGGTTCATTGTTTCGAATCCCATTCGAGACACTGACTTTTTTATCTCAACCAAAACGTTAATTAACGATTAATTAATTGAAAAGATTTTATTAGTTCAATCGGAAGACGAAACCAAAGAAATTATTTTCAATAATGATACGTCCTGAACCAGGTATTCTTATAGCCCACAAAAATGATCAAAATCAAATTTCTACTTAACAAATTTGGAAAAAAGAAAATGGCCAAGATTTCCGTGGAACCTATTCAATACAGTTAGAAGAAGAAACTTAAAATTTTCATTTGGTCGAGAGAGATGTAAGGTTAAAAAAAATGCTTTCATTTTAGGACTTCTTAAAGAATATACAACTTGCATACAAAAATCCAAATGGACGTACAGACTTGATTCAACTAAACGCTTCAACATGGAAAAAATAAAAATCCAACAAACCAAGATCCTTCAGTAAATTGATAGATACCTAACTTTGCCAACCTGTTTTAAGGCCTAACAGGAACCTATCTGATACATCTAATCTTCTTGGCTTTAAATTGATTCCATATAGAGTGTCATGCTTATTTATGCCTTATGATTTTTTCAAGTCTATAAGGCAATGTTTTTTTAGCTCAAAACTAACTTCAGTTTCTGAGTTTTCTTTGTTCAAATTACTAATTAAGCTGAACAACTATTAATTTATTTTCTTTCTACTTCAAACGTTAAGTATCTGAATGTATGTAATTGGTCATTAGACGTTAGAAACGCAAGTAAAAGTTCAATAGCGCTTTTGACAAGGGCTGCATAACTTAATTTTAACTTAAGCCAAAGGATAAATTGACATTCTCATTGGAGAGGATGCCAAGATAAGCTTTAACGAAGATCAAATCGGAACAACATTCAGGAAACGGATTTACGTTTTATCTCTGATGCTAGCGTGAAAAATTAGAAAAGGTTTTTTTTCTCCTCCTCGTTTGCTTTTTCATGGGGGTTATTTTAACTCCAAACCACAATTAAAATGGATAAACGAACTTCCCTCCGTCAAACAGGGCTTCCCTGCTTTCAAAGGGTGGTGTAATGTAAAGACAGCCTGACCCTTTTGTGATGTGAAACATCAACTGTATAAATCCCTCGGTGGCAAAAATATCGCTCCCTTTAACTTCGATCCTTTTGATTAGGGACACATCCCTGTCTACTTCTCCAAACACCCTTTACAATGACCACAAAATACCTCTCGTGGAAAAAAAAACTCAAAACGTTTTCCACTTTCCGCAGTAAGCACTTATCTTACTACTGCCGAGTTGCCCAATTATCTAATATATTCCCACTAGACGACTGAAAAGGAAATGACCTCGCGAATAGTGGGTAGAAGAACAATGGTTGTTAACTCACCCCACTACACAAAGCCTAATGTCATTTACAAACACCTCATTAATGTAATAAAGTAAATAAGGTTAAAGATATTTTACATAAGAATTTGATAAATAATATAACTACCACGTGTGGTGTTTAATGACCGTTAGCAAATGATTATTTGGAGATCTTGAGACGCGATCTGGGGTGACGTAGGTTTTAGAAAAACATTTTCTTTATCCTGTCACGTTTCGATCTTTAATGAAATCATCTTCAGGGCTCAAAGTGTTTGTTTTTATTCTTGTCTGTCGTGTTGAAAATGCCCTCTTGAAAACTGCGGCCCGGCATCAAGAATGACTCATCTACACGGAAACCAAACACTTTGGGCCTGAAGATGATCTGAATAAAGGTCGAAACGTGGCACGATAAAGAAAATATTTTTCTAAAACCTACGTCACACCAGTCCTCATCTTACCAAAAACCACCAAATAATTATGACTACCATGTATGAATTCCTAAGATACGAATTTTTTATTGAAAAAAATAAAACAAGCCAACTGAGCCCGCTGGAAATGTCTGTGTAATACATTAAGTTTTAAAAAAACCCCAAGGGGTTGCACCCCATTGCCGTCATAAAAACCCGGCCCCATGTGGCATAAGGGACCAAAGAACAATTAAATTCACTAAGTAGGAAGTTTTACACCCACCGGGCATACCTTTAACAGATTAGCTCGGTTTCGGTCTGCTTAAAACTTTCTAGACGAATACAAAATTTTACTTTATGAAGAACTACAAACCGCCTTATACAGTGTATCTTTTTTTAGATAGCACGGTTAAATTTCTCTTGGACCAATGGCGCTATCAACAAACAAAAAACGCTGCTTAATGTGTATTAGTCTAAGTTGGAAAAATATACAGAGTACCTCAGGCCAAGTTCAACTTCAAAATTGAAAGTACAACCCTATACATCCTGACATAGCATTTTAAAGGAGTTTTTTTACGGTGAAAACCAAAGCGCAATCCGATTATAAATTTGGCAAAAAGACCATGTTATGGCAAAACGGTCGGAAAAGATCATTTGGCAAGCTATTTATTGGTCAAATTTCCTTAACGCCTTTACGCCTTAAAAAGAAAAAAAGGTACAGCACGAAATTGAATCCATCGGTCGTCGGTGAATGTTGTAAATTACAAAATTAACCATAAAACTTTGGAGAGCTCGAGATCCGAACAACTGAATAGCTCAATGATTACCATGTTATATGAAGCTACACAGGATTTCCTTTTTAGACGTCCAGGTTGAAATTTTCTCGGACCAATGATGCAATAAACATATCATTAATATACTTATTTAATACGTGCAGAAATGTGTGGAGATTAGTGGCCGTTAATCGATAATTATTCAGAAAACAACACAACTCGCATAAATGGCACAATTACACAGAAGACAAACACTTTCAGCCCTGAAGATGATTTCAGTAAAGATCGAAACGTTGGCACGACAAAGAAAACGTTATTCTGAAACCTCCTAAACAAACTTCACACCTGAAGGCAAGTCAAGATTTCTGAATACATATTTAATACTTTTTAGTCTAGTTTTAACAAAACGTTTTTAAGGCAAATTATACAGGGTACTTCAATCCCAACTTCAAAATTAAAAGTACGACCCTACGCTTCCGGACGTTGCATTGTAAAGGACTTTTTACACTGAAAAAATAGAACAATCCGATTTTATATTTGTCAAAAAATGGCAAATGTATGGCCAAAAAGTTAATAAAAAAGCCATTTGACATGCTATTACTCAAATTTTATTGGAAATTTGCCTTTCGTAAAGATGGAAAGATTGTCTCTTGTTAACCACTCTTCACTGGTGGTGATCAGGACGATGCAATCACGAGAGATGAATTAACAAGTATTTTCTATCCTTTGGTCCAGTTCTTCAACTGAGGTTGCTGGGTTATGATTAGCGTAGGCAATGTTTTCCAATGTCCGCACATAAAATTGTCATGAGCTGTTAAATCAGGTTACCGAGGAACAGATCGGGCCATGAAGTCCTATCCATCTACCCTGGAAGTGACGATTCAAATAATGTCACAACTACAAAGAATTGTGTTCTGGGCATCCATCAAGCTGGAGAACCATTTTTGGTAGCTGTCGCAGAGAAACATCATCTAATGGTAAAACCTCCCTCAAAAAGTTGAAGAACTGAACACCATCTAAATTGTTTTCTTAAAAATAAGGGAAAACGACACCAAACGTCTGTACTGATGGTAATGATAAAGAGAGTACAAAATTCACGGATTTTCCCCTGACCACGTTCGAAAGTCCCAACGGTTTAGTATGCGATTAGATGTGGATTTGGATTCTTCAGCCCATATGGAAGAACGTTTTCTTCAACATTGTACAAGGCAAGTTAGACGCATGCCATAATCAGAGTCTCGAAGTCCCTGGACAAGATATGAGCGAGACGGCTTAAAATTGTAAGTCCGGAGTACATCTCTACTTTTATTTTTTGAAAACCCTAAAAACCTCTTAAATTTCTGAGAATTTCTGGCTGCACAACACCCAATCCTGCCACCAAGCAGTCGTACATATCAATTCGCTGTTGATCTGAAAAATGTCCTCTTCTTTCAATGTCCATTCCATTTTCAATGGAATACTGCTGTTCGGGGTTGATTAAGTTCATTCGTTTTATTAATTTTACGAAGTCGTTCTAATTATTCAATAAGTCGTTTTAATTTAAAAATGTTAAAAGATGGAAAAGTGGCCAGAACGCGATAAGAACGCTGTGTTTGTGAACTGTTAATGCTCGGACTGTAAACACGGGCCCGAACTGTGAACGCGCAAACAATTGGGAACGGGATTGGGTCAGTTGTGATCCAGCGTTACTGCCTGCCGATCCAGCATCCTTTTGTGATTTTACGCACGCATCATCGTTATTAACCAGGACATTCTGAATCTACAGTTCCGGCAACCGCCGGGGAGAGGTCTACCGCCCAAATTACTTACAAAAAATTGGAACCGGTCACCCAAACCCCAACAACTGCATCTAACGAAATCGATACAATTACGTACTTCCAGGAAGTGAGATTTTCTTCCATTATGCCAGTTCAACAAATAAAATAATAACAGAATGGAAACAAAAAAGACAATTAGTGCTTACCTTAGCAAAGAAGCTGGTACCATAACTTTTCACTTTTTGACCAATTTAAAATCCGATTGTACCATTGATTTTGGCATAACAAATTCTTTAAAATTTCAGGATGTGTAGGATGGTATTTGAAATTTTGAAGTTGAACTGAGCCTGAGGTAGCCCGTACCTGTCCAACAGACCACCAGTCGTTGTTTAAGTCCACTCAGCACATAGAAAC
Source organism: Cimex hemipterus (assembly GCA_039619505.1). Classification (NCBI taxonomy): domain Eukaryota; kingdom Metazoa; phylum Arthropoda; class Insecta; order Hemiptera; family Cimicidae; genus Cimex; species Cimex hemipterus. The sequence continues at coordinate 11,710,043 of CM077113.1, forward strand.
CCTGAACCAACCTGATGATGATAAGAGTACAAAATTCTCGCATCCTCAGCCCAGGTTCGAAATTTTGAACGGGTTAGTTTAGTATGCCATTAGAGGTGAACTGAGAATTCAGTCCATGGGATGTATGGAAGAACGTTTTCTTCAGCCTCGCAAATCAACATTTGTTCTAGGAAGTTAGAGGCCTGTCATAATCATTCTGGAGTCCGCATGCCATAATCAGAGTCTCGAAGTCCCTGGACAAAATGTGAGCGATACGGCTTAAAATTGTATATCCAGTACATCACTAATTTAATTTTTTTAACCTGTAACACTTCCAATATTTCGTAGAAAGGAATGCGCATTATCGCGAAGTATACTAAATAAAGAATACTAAACCCCAAAAAGTCAGCTCCTCGTCGAAATTATGCTACCGATCTTTTTGCCTTTTCTTTTTGCCGCAACTTTGTCCTCTGTTTGACCAATTTAAAATCCGATTTCACCATTATTTGCAGCTTAAAAACTCATTTAAAATGATATTCGGCCAATGAGGAAACGATCAAAAATAATCATACAGAGAAAATTTTATTGATGGCTGGTATTTTTTCCTACCATCAGGACACATAATATAAAATGATGTGTCAGGGGATGTACAAGGTCGTAACGCAAAATTTTGAAATTGAACGGAGCCTGAGGTACCCTGTATATTTTTCTCCAAACAAGTAAAAGGTTGAAACTAGTCCAAACATATTAAACACGATTTTTTTCATAGCTTCATTGGTTCAAGAGAAATTCAACCTAGAAATCTAAAAGAAAAACCTTTTATATGACAACTGGTAAGGGTGAATTTTGGGTCTCTATCAAAAAATTTTCGTTCTTCAAGCTTAAATGTCTGGTAATACGGCCAATAAGGAAACGGTCGAGAATAATCATATCAAGAAAATTTTATTGATGGCTGGTGTTTTTCCTACCATCTGGATACATCGTATAAAATGATGTGTCAACATGTACAGGGTTGTAATTGAAATTTTGATTTTCCAGGAAGTGAGATTTGCTGCCACAATTCCAGCTGGACACCCAATAACAGAATTTAAACAATAAAGACAATTATTGTTCACTTCATCAAAACAGCTGTGTTTACGCCATAAGGATTACGGGGATAAGACTTCGGAACCCCCTCCCGCCATGCTTCCGGCCTCGTCGTCGATCAGATCAAGGCTTGAATTCGTCGTGTCGTCGTGTTTAGCAGTTGTAATTTTTCTAAAGTCGTGATCCGGCTTAAAGTTACTTTTGTTTCGTTCATTGTCTACGCTTTATGCATTTATCGTTGCCATGTCGGTTCCTGAGACATCAGCGTGGTGAAGGTCCCCATCCAAGCTGGTACCATAACTTTTCACTTTTTTCCAATTTAAAATCGGATTGCACCATTATTTTCAGCGGAAAAAATCCTTTAAAATGACGTCAGGACGTATAGGGTGGTATTTGAAATTTTGCTGTTGAACTAGGACTAAAGTACCCTGTAAAATTTTTCCCCGAAAAAAAGTTCAAATTTGAAACTAGACTAAAAAATATTAAATACCTTTTTTTATATTGCTTTAAGAGAAATGAAGTCGGGCCAAAGGCGCTATTATATATTACTTTATCAGGTAAACTTTATATAACAATTAATAGTTTTTTAATTGGTTGAACATTAAATTCAGATTATTTAACTTGTATCTTATATATCAAGTAAAAGGCACCAATGGGATAATTCGAAGATCTGCAATATTGATGTCTGTGCTTTCTCCAATTTTTATTTCTGTTCGTTCTGTTTGTTTACTGTTGAAAACTTTTCTTTTTGCATTTCCATTCAGCCAATTTGCTCTGGCGTCACGTTCCAATCATTAGGTCATAAAATATGTAACGGAGTTAATTATTTAAATCGACATTTTCCCTCAAACCCTGTTTCATTGTGTACCAATACTATTGGGTTGTCCGGAAACTAATGCAGGATTTTAAGTTTTCATTAAAAAAAATCTATATAAAATATTCTGTTTACGTTTACAGGATTACTCATTTGTATGAATGTCAACACTTATTAATCCTCTTCCAAATGATATTGTTTGTTTACCTCTGTAGCATTCCGCTACTTGGAAATAATTCAGTCATCCTTATAATGTCAAAGCGAGAATTTCGTACGATTTTCTTTTACGAGTTTAAACTCGGCCGAAGCGGAGCCCAAACGGCTAGAAACATTAACCAAGTCTGGGGCGAGGGTTGTGTTAATGAGTGCACTGTGCAAAGGTGGTTTAAAAAATTTCGGGAGGGAGATTTCAGCCTTGAAGATGAAGAAGGTCGTGGAAGGCCTTCCTCTCTTAATGATGATGTTCTGCGATCAGTGGTGAAAGAAAACCCCAAAACAACTGTTCGAGAACTTGCAGAGCAACTCAAAGTCAGTAAAACGACCGTCGCTGACCACCTCAAGGCGATTGGAAAAGTGAAAAAACTCGAAAATTGGGTTCCACACTCATTAAACGATCGCCAAAAAAATCAGCGCTTTGATGTTTGTGCATCACTTCTTTGTCGAAACAAAAATGACCTCACCCACCCTACTCTCCGGACCTCTCGCCTACTGACTACCATTTTTTTAGACACCTGGACCACTACTTACAACACATAATATTCAAAAATCAAACGGAACTGGAAAATGCATTTATTGACTTTATCAATTCTAAAAATTCTGAATTCTACTCAGACGGAATTAATAAGTTACCAACACGTTGGGAGAAATGTATTGAGAGTATGGGAAATTATTTTGATTAAAGAACATTGCTTTAAAGTAACTAGTTTCTTTTTTTTTTTGTTTAATACCAAAATCCTGCATTATTTTCCGGACAACCCAATAATTTTTGCACTTTTTGCGAAAACTTCAAATTGGACTTCGGAGCAAGAAATCTTTGGAGCGGAGCCTTGTAGGAATCAATAGGGAATTTAGTTAGCTTTCAATTGGCCTTTCTAGATTACTCGAATTCTCAACCGTTTTCAAGTTATTCGCAATTTTTGGACATGAAACATTGTTTTTTACATGTAATATTTTCGTAAATTTTACGTTCTCCAACTGCTATTCCCAAGATTTTTCAAAAAAGTGAACAGGGAAACGATATATCTTATATATATATATATTGCTTCTGCGGTCGATAACCACTTGTTAACATCATCAGGAATTTCAATTGTTTTCCCATTTCACAGGTCTTATGGCACTCTGGCTTCGAATAACCTACAATAAGTTGATGAATGGCAAAATCGGTAGGAAGAGAGAGATAGATAGATAGATAGATAGATAGAGAGAGAGAGAGAGAGAGAGAGAGAGAGAGAGAGAGAGAGAGAGA
>CM077113.1:11713396-11729588 GCA_039619505.1 Cimex hemipterus
AGAGAGAGAGAGAGAGAGAGAGAGAGAGAGAGAGAGAGAGAGAGAGAGAGATCTATGAAAACGTAAAAAAAACACGTTTTTCTACAATAACTAGAAAACCGTTGAAAAATCAGGCAGTGGTAGGTGACCGATTGAAAGCTTATTAAATTTTCCTATCGATTGCTATAGAGTGCCGCTCCAGGACGATTTCCTGGCTCCATAGCTCAATTTGGACTATTCGTAAAAAGTGTAAAAATTAGCATGTTCCGGAATTTTTGAATTTACACATGAATATGAAGCTAGCAAAACTTTTTTTATAATTTGAAGTACATTACACCTATCTTCAAGTAAGTAGCAGTGAGCAAGTAATAACTAGTGTTACTCCAAAGATACTACTCTGTCTGATTGATACGTTTGTCATTATCACTTTCATTGCCATTACCATCACTTCCCAGAGATCTCGCGGCCATTTTCTCTTCAGTCGGGTGGGAGGGTTTTGGTGTTTGGTAGGGATAAGAAGTTTCTAATGCTGATTTACGTTATTTGGCTTTTTTTAATAAAATTTACTCCTAAGAGTAACGTATGTCATCTTGAACAAAAGGGGTATAAATATATGATAAATATATGTATATGTACGTAGGTTCGATTCATAAAACAGAACATCTAGTATTTTTCGCAGTATTAAGGACTAGGCAGTTTGAAAGCGGTGGATGTTGGGACGTTTGGCTAAAACCTACACTTCCAGTCTGTATGTCCATATCGGCTTAACTATGATGTTGTACAATAGTATTTCATTTTTGAGACTTAAATTGGAACGTTTGTCAAGAAGTCGTGCAAAAACTCTATACCGTGACATAACCTCTTGACGTTTCCATCGTGTGTGAGGATGCCATGTCAGGTGTTTGTCGACGTACCGTCCGAGGTGCCGCACCTTGTCCGCAGATGGAAGGGAACTATTATTTAAAAAACAGGGAGATCTTTCTGCGGAGAGTGAAGGTAATGTGGGTGGAATTGTCTGTGGTGTTAATTTTACCCTGTTCTTTTTACACCAAGACTCTAGTAGTATGAGGTGTGGTTGGAGGTTTCTAGTGGAAATCGTGGAAAAGATCGCAGTTGCTAGTGAGAATTGCTGTATTGTCTGCAAATGTGAATGTAGTGGTTTCGGGATGAGATGAACACCTGGTATAATGTATGAGCCAGGACGCTACCCTAAAGAACGTCATCATGTATAGGAAAATATACAGATTGGAATGGCCTTAGATTATTTGGAAGAAACGATAAGTGAGCTAAGTGCACAGTATGAGAGAGAAGGCGAATGGAACGAAGCCCGGTGCGAAACTTGATCAAAAGCTTTGCTTGAAGGCCCCACAACAGTACTGTCCCATCTCAAAGGAAGAATAAATAATGTCTACCACTGAGAAAAAAGGAAAACATTTAAAACACCATCTTGTTCACCGTAAAATTCTCTAAAGGCTGAGGAAAATATGCATTTTCAAGGCTGGCCATTTTTTCGTCCAAAAACACCCTTTATCTTATGTATGTATACATTAACGTAATTTGTAATTATATATTTAAAGAATATGAGATTTGCTTGGTGTATAATAAATAATGTTTTTTAAAATTCCGGAAAAAAAAACTTTTCTAGTTAAAAAAACAAACTCTCCGTTACTTGGACTCCGAACATTCGTGGACTTTTCCATGCAAATTTTAAGCTTTGTTAATAGTTTTTATCCACATATTCATGAGGCACCTGCATAAATAGGAAAAAAGCGCGGATGAGAAACCTCCGAGAGCGACGTCATATGGGGGGAGTGAGTGCTGACCGCCCACTAGTCAACAGTCTCCTATATTCAATTAGCAATTTATTTATTTCCAGCGTATCGGTCTGATGAGCTGTTTATTTATTTAGATATGTACCTATTTATTTAGTTAGTCGTACATTTATTTTTGCTTGGGGCATTTCTAGTATGTTAGTACTTCATTTATATGTGTATTTATAGGTGTTTATATATGTGTAAGCGTGAGGATAACTTTATTTGTACTTATTATTGCTTTAACAAATAAATAAATAACAATAAAAATTTTAAAATCAGATTATAAACGTTTTTGAGTTTTCAGAGCTTTTAAAACAAAGTTTAAGAAATATTTTCTTGCTGCAGTAAATACTGACGGATCGGGACTATAGAAATGTTCCTACTAATGACCTGTAAATATATGCACTTAATTGTTTAAAGGTTATCACCAATGAAAAATTAACGTTTAATAGTTAAATTAAGATAAAATTGGATCCGTATAGCCAACTGCTCATCCAAAAAAATTTGTTTATATGATTAATTTAAAATTGATTAGAAGTTGGGTGGACGTTTTACTTTATAAATGTGATTAAATAAAAGCTATAAAGGTAAAAAAAAATAATAAACAATTATTTGAATAAAATGTGCCATGTTGAAACATTCGACTGTTTTTAATCTCATCTTTAAGTTCTTGACTTCTATAGAAGAAATGAGGTTTCAATAGTCCTTATCTCTTTATCAAGAATAAACTGGGTTTATCATTCATAGACAGTTTAAAGAGGAGCTAATTGATCTGAAAGCCTTCTTTGTTCTCGACTTTAATATTAAAGAATAATTAAAGCTTATACTGTACAATAGAGACAGATTGTTTATTTAACAATTCCGTATATTTTTCACTCGACGTAAAACTCGCTTACAGTTTTATTGTACATGCGTATCCTTAAAATACGATCTGAATGGGGGAAAAGAATCAGATAAATTCCATAAATTATGAAAATCGTGAAAGATCCTTGATCCGCATCAGAGAAGTATGGGCGTCAAATGGCCCGAAGGCCGCCGAATCTGAAATGTACGGCTAACTTTCCTACAGAAAATATCACCGCAAAGGGCCGATCTCCCATAAATTACATTCTTGCCAGACGGGTGATAATAAGATCTGTGATTGTGTCGGGGGTGTTTTTATCCTTTTTCAACCCCTCCCACGGCCGGAGAACAGAAAACAGAAGTGAAGTCACGTCGGCAAAATTTAAAAACAAACATCCGTATCTTACGGTAAGAATACAAGTTCCGCCATGATAAAAATACCTTATTGAATAATTTTTCCATAAAATTCATACTAGGGCTATAAATATACAAGTTTTATAAAAAAAAACAACAAAAAAACCGATCGATTTTCACGTAAAAATAAACTACTCAAAAATGAATAAGTATAGTTGTAATTTATTCTTACCCTATTAATTTTAATTAAATTAACCAATAGATTCTTATTAGGTGGGTAAAACAAAATAGAAAATACAAACCAACAACAAACAAATGCTAATCCTCATTTTTAATAACCGATTACTTATCATTATTAATGATGAAGATTAAGATCGTAAACTTTTGCATTGTACAAACAGACAGAGATAGCGAAAGTGAGTGGAAGTAGTAGAATCCGATGCTGAGCTGTTGGCGTCAAAGTAAAAAACTTGTCTGAGAGGTAAAAGTAAAGACAGAGAGAAGGGAAAAAAGAGAGAAAGAGGCAGATATAGGTAAAGTGAGAGATTCTAATACCCTGAATACTTTGGAAAAATAACAAATTTCCATAAATTTGTACGCGTTGACAAGGGAAGCCTACGGTCGTAGATATCTGATGTGAATGAAATTATGTTGGATAAATTAAAAAAAAGTTGAAAATTTTAAACCGAGCTTTCTTGCCGATGGGATCTGGAAGAAGATGAAAAAGTATATTTTAAGCAATTTACATATTTTTGGTTGTATCATCGTATTTTGCTTTTGTTGTCCGTGTATTTTATTGTTGTTATACATCAGTCAATTATATTTTTCCATAAGACATACTATACCTAACAATATGTAGGATTGTATCAAATCGGACTTGAATATACAAAATGTATTGAATAGCCTAAAAATGAATCGTTTCTAGTGAAATAGGCTTAAAATTATTTATTCAACCATATACAAATAAAATCTCTCCTGTTAAGGGGCCTTTAATACGAATTTTTATAGCCCACAAATTATTTAAATTTTTAAACGAAATTTAAATTTCACTTAAAAATTCATAAACGCTCTGGGTTTTATTTACAATCAGCGTTATTACAACCCCAAGTTCGGTTTCAGACAATGTTTACAACATTTTGATTATAAGCCATTATAAGTGATAAAAATAAGAATAAAATCAACAGTCTTCTTAAATATTTAGTTTTATATTTCAGGTTCTATTATTTTGTTTTTTCAAGATCAAACATTGTACCATTATGAGTACCAATAAAAAATTATATTTGTAATAATATAATGTTATTTTCCCGTAAAGTTCACAAAGTTCGGTAGTGCGGTTTATACTTTATCATAGGCTTTATGATCTTCTGTCAAGATCGATGTATATTTGGAAGGAAAATATTTTGAACGGAAAAAAAGCGTTTTTTATATTTTCCATTTTCTATTATTAACTGCAGTATGTAAAACCGTAAAGTTTCCTACAGATTGGTAGATTAGTTTCAAAGCCATTTTTGTAATTTTCAGAGTTAATCAATGGAAAAAATTGTGAGGCCAAAAAGAATATTTTTTCTTTACGAAACATTTGTATTCAGAGGTTCTTTGCAGTACCAACTTTGTGCTTCTTTAAAATAATATTTCAGCCAATTTTGTCAAGTCGCTCGGTCATTTACACAATAAATTATAATAATTGATGGAACTTTTCTATCACAAAACAAGCCTAATTAAAGAATAATTACAATAAATATAATATAAAAATAAATGCCAAATGGTAAACCTAAAATAGTTTGCAGTTTCCTAAGATATTTTTGGCCTTAATACACTCGGTTAGGGCGTCCGACTCGTATTTGCCACCCTAGCCATTCTGGGTTCGAATCCCAGCATAACGCATGAATTTTGAACTGATTATAGAATGAAAACTGTGGTTTATCACATAAAATGAATTATTGGATAGTATGGTAAGTATTATTGTATTTTTTCATTGGCGGCCTTAATCCCTGATGTAAAAAGCTCCTAAAGATTTTAATAAAAATTACTGAAGTATGGATATGAAAAAGTACATAGTTGACACAAGGCAAAATATATTCATCTTTTTTATCTTTAAGGTGGATGTGTTTCATCGAAATCAGACTTTTTATTTAAAAAAATCAAAAGCTTGTAAATGAAAGATTTTAATGAAAATGAAAACGAAAAAGGATGATTATGCTATGGCTAGCTGCAAAAATAATTTCGATGTGCTGACTCTGAACAATCTTTCGGAAATTCAATTTTTTCTCTCAAAATGGTTGTCTTCCAAATTACTCCGACATTTTTCGGAAAAAATTGATGATATTAAATATATCTCACCGATCCATAACAAAAGTCAAAGAGAGTTAAAACACACATATTAATAATACAAATTAAACTTCGTAAAAAAATTGAGACCGAAGATACAATTAAAACGCATGAATCTTTGGTAATTATTTAGAAATCGTGAGATGCGGTCTGGTATATATATTCAACCAAAGTATCTACTCACTCAAAGTGCTTGTCTTCTGTGTAATAGTGCTAGTCTTGTGTGTCGAGTTGAGAGTTACAATGCGATTTTGCTGTTTTATGTTTATATACATTGGATTTTGAAGGGGTGGGGGAAGAAAATCGGTATAGAAAAGACATTTTTGCAGTAGAAATACTTTGGTTGAATATATAAAAAATACATTTTGCATTGTATAAACTCACTTTTCCACATCCAACATATATTTGCTAAATGTAAACAATGTTTGTAAATCCCAGGATCTGAAGATGGTCTCAATAAAGATCGAAACGTCGGGGCGATAAAGAAAATGTCTTTCTGAAACCTACAAAACACCAGAACGCATCTCACCATTTCTAAATTATTCTCGATTAACAGTCACTAATCACCACACAGTCTTTGGTAATTTCATTCTATTTTTCTCACTGAGCATGTTCAATGATAGTGAATGTTTAGTAATTATGTATCTCTGCACCGATATACTAAATACGTTACATAGATCTTATGACGACGATTTAGAAAGGTTGGATGATTTTTTAACGAGAAACAAATATGTAATTCGTTTTCTGCGCATAAAGATACCCAGACAACAATATTTTTTTTTTTTTGGAAAATTAAAAATATTTTGCATTCTTTTATTTCCAAAAATCATTAAAATCATGATTACTTTGCTCTTCCGATCGACAGGAAACTTTATGGAGTGTAATAACACTACAAATTAAACATATTAATATAAAATAAGGCCTTCAAAAACAATTCAAACTGTAGATATAAAATAAATTATTTAAGAACACTTCATTGATTTTCACATTTTTCTCACTTATACCCAATTTAATCACCTAAAATTTAAACTTTGTAAACATCGGTTTATTCAGTGAATCTTCACCTTTTTCAGTGGATGCATTAACATTCAATCTGGATAAAATCCCGAGAATTCATGAATTGTTAAGTAAAACAACAACGAGTAATAAAAATTTTTCCTAAATGCCAGCTCAAAATGTTTTATATATTGTTTGGTCCAAATATTCATATTTAATGATGCTAAAGTATGCTTAAATCCAATCCGATTTTATTTTTTAAATAGTAATGATTTGGGCCTACTTCACTTGAAAAGGCTCTTGGTTTATTATTTTATTATCCCATGCGAAAGAAAGTTCTACTGAAAATTATAAAAATTCTGATAAATTTTAAACCACTCCACGGATACATAGAAAACTTTGCAAGACGTATAAACGGCAAATATTGGCAAAAAGTCGACTCTGTAAAAGTTTGGAATTGTATATATCAAATAAAATGTTTGAGGCTTTCTTGATTTTACGCTTGTTTTTCTCACTTTAACTCCCCTAAAAGCTAAACCTTTGCAAAATTGGCTGAAACAAACATTGAATAACGTTAAATCTGGATAAAATCAAGAGGAGCATGAATTGTTAAGTAGAACAACACCGAATATTCATTTTTTGCTCGTCATACAAATCGTATTATGGTTTCAAACCAAGCTTAAAACCAATCCGATTTTTTTTAAATGAAAATGTTATTTGGATTATTCTAGTAGAACCGTCATTTGGTTTTTGTAAATCTTACCATATTTTATACCATTTAATATAATTCTAAATATAATTTTATTATCCTAGTATTAAAGTTTCTAAAATTAAAATTAAATTAATGTTTTTTGATCATGTATTTCCCGGATAGGCTTATTCCTGCTGTTCGTATGACATGAAGTTAACGCCTAAGGTAATAACAGAAATGAACTGGCTGGAATATAAAGATCTGTCCGAATTCCATTTTCTGCCACATAAATACCACTTTGAATTTAAAATATTAAACTGAACCATTATTTTTATGAACGGATTAAAGTTCTTTTTTTTCTATTGTGTCCTCGAAACGCGCATGTGTTCGCCATTGAGCTTTTTTTTATTCGGTTTAATCATGGAGTCTTGCTTTAGAAAGAAGAAACAAAAAATGAAATGTGCCTGTCAGGAGTTAATCCATAAATCAACGCCGCCACATGTGGGAGGACCGGAGGTATGGGAAGCAGGCGCATCCATGTTAAACTTGCTATATCGTTATGGTATTTATTCATCATCCATGTCATCCCCAAAGTTATATCAATTTTAATACGCTTGAACGGAACGTTCTTGTAATATATGGATTGGCTCAAAGTTTAAAAAATGTCTACTATACTACTATATTTGTTCCCTATTTAAACATTCAAAAATTCAAAGTTATGCTGTTTCTCAGTATATATATGTCAAAAACATAATACGTTGAATTAAAAAAAAATTAATTTGTCCCTGTCCGTCTTCATAATCAATGAAAACGTCAATTTGTATTATTGTGCCGTCCATAAACTTGGGAGAAGAGTTTGAACAAACAAAATAAAAGAACAATAAAAAGGTATCGACACAGATGGGAAGAAAGTCGTGTCGGCGTAGGTGCACGGCCACATAGATAGACGAAGAAGCAGACAAATCCTCAGACTACTGGAAGGCCTCACAACGCTTCCTATCCTATAAGCCCAGCGGAAAAATTATTGGGTTGTCCGGAAAATAATGCAGGATTTTAAGTTTTCATTTAAAAAAATCTATATAAAATATTCTGTTTACGTTTACAGGATTATTCATTTGTATGAATGTCAACACTTATTAATCCTCTTCCAAATGATATTGTTTGTTTACCTCTGTAGCATTCCGCTACTTGGAAATAATTCAGTCATCCTTATAATGTCAAAGCGAGAATTTCGTACGATTTTCTTTTACGAGTTTAAACTCGGCCGAAGCGGAGCCCAAACGGCTAGAAACATTAACCAAGTCTGGGGCGAGGGTTGTGTTAATGAGTGCACTGTGCAAAGGTGGTTTAAAAAATTTCGGGAGGGAGATTTCAGCCTTGAAGATGAAGAAGGTCGTGGAAGGCTTTCATTTGGTTTAATACACTACAGCTTCTTAAATCCTGGCGAAACCATCAATGCTGAATCATACTGTAACCAAATTAATACCATGCATCAGAAATTGGCAGTAATGAAGCCCTCTTTGGTCAATCGGAAAGGGCCCATTTTGTTGCATGACAACGCTCGACCACATGTGTCACGTGTAACGTCACAAAAATTATTGGAGCTTGGCTATGAAACTTTGCCTCACCCACCCTACTCTCCGGACCTCTCGCCAACTGACTACCATTTTTTTAGACACCTGGACCACTACTTACAACACATAATATTCAAAAATCAAACGGAACTGGAAAATGCATTTATTGACTTTATCAATTCTAAAAATTCTGAATTCTACTCAGACGGAATTAATAAGTTACCAACACGTTGGGAGAAATGTATTGAGAGTATGGGAAATTATTTTGATTAAAGAACATTGCTTTAAAGTAACTAGTTTCTTTTTTTTTTGTTTAATACCAAAATCCTGCATTATTTTCCGGACAACCCAATAAAATAGAAAAACTGCTAGAAAAAAACCTGACAAACTGTAGCAGGAGAAAGACGTCGGTCCCTGGTCCAAGGAGGATGGGAAAAGTCCGTACTGACAACACTATGCATAAGTCACACAAGAACACACGGGCACTTTCTGGTCGGAAAGCGACCACGTAGGTTTTCGTTATGCAAAGATAAAATAACGATCAAGCACCTTTTCGATTGGAGATAGAAACATATATATTGGCATTATTTTGGCACATGGTTGTACCTATCGGTCTTCCTATTGGCCAAAATCGTCTTGGGTCATGATTCCTGTTCCTCTTCAGAGCATGTATGTTTTGCAGTGTCTATGTTGGGCTTATGTTAATTTATTGAAATAAATGTAATTTATTAGTATTCACTGTTTTCGTGGTACGCTCGACCAATTAATATATCACAATTAATTACGATTTTAGTTGAGATGAAAATTGAAATAAGGCAAGAGTAGGGAAAATTGGTAAGGTAAGGTTGAGATGAGGAGTTGAGATTTTCGGCTTTGCTAATTACATTAATTAGGTTTTGTGGCCCGCTTGACCAAATAAATTCTTTTCTATTAATTAAGGATTTAGCGTAGATAAAAAATGACGGAAAATTCAAAAGGTGGGGTTGAGATTGGAAGTTAGTGTTCAAGTGGATCGAGGTCACGATAGCTCAGGTGGTAGAGCAGCGGCGTATCTAGCCGAAGGTCGTGGGTTCGAATCCCTCTCGTGCCATTACCTATTTTTCATCTCAACTAAAATCGTAATTAATTGTGGTCATTTATTATCGTGAAAGGAAGTAGTAGTTTAACTCCGAGGAATATCGAGTTGACATGGAAGACTGCGTGAAGTGAATTAGCACCGAATAGAGTTGGTTCAAATCCGCGTCAACGAATACCGAGTACACTGAGGGAATGAATATGACCTGAATGTTGTTTGTATCGGGTGGTGATGGGTTACCAGTGTCGTATATCACGGGTTTTCATAATTTGGATGTACCAAGACTCTACGTAGAAGTCAAGTAACAGAAGAAGAATTTCTAATCCGACCTATGAAGTAAACACGGATGGTAGTAGAATAGAAGATATGGTGGGCAGTGCAGCAATGATGTATGACAAAAAACTTCAAGTAGTAGTATTAAACTAAAAAATTGATTCCGATTTGCTCTAACAACCAGGCTGAGCTGCAAGTAATATAAACGGCTCTGGAGTGGTCCCTAGACCCCCCAAAAAGGAGCAAGAGATCAGAAATGATATACATTGATAATTCGGTTTCTTTAGCATTGATAAACAGTCACAAGGCAAAAAATCGAACTGTCCAAAAAAAATAAGAAGCCATGTAAAAAATCTAAGCAGAAATTTGGGCTGAAATATTGCTTTGCTGTGGGTGAAAGGCCAGGTAGAGCTATTTGTTTTCTGCGTAAGCGGGGACTCTCAACACGCAGGAATGGCACACTTACGCAGAAAACAAACACTTTGACCCCTGAAGATGATCTCAATAAAATTCGAAACGCACGATAATTAAAATGTTTTTCTGAAGCCTACATCACACCAGGCCAAACCTCACGATTTCTGAATAATATATAAGATTCGTTAGTTTATATGTTTGATATTTTTTATTTTTCAAGGGTACAAAAGAAAAATCAAATATATATCCCGTTCGGTTTAATAAAACGTTTAATCGTTACGATGATTTTAGGGATTTTTTTCCAAATCGTATATTCTCAATAGTGCCAAGGGAAATCGTTTTACGGAGGATAAGAGGGATAAAAGGCACGAGGATTTTGGAGTCGGTTATCATATTCCAAGACGACTTAGTCTTTAACTGGCGGTAAAAGTTTATTCTTGCATTGTCCGACGTATAAATCACAAGAGCCAACTTTTAACCGTAAAGTGCCTCGTACATCAAAGTATTAAATCAACAGTAAATTTGATTACACTAATGTAAATAGTGTTGAAAAACCTATGATTTATCTTGAATTAAGATGAATAAGTTCAAGAATTATTCTCTCCGACAAGATAAATCGTGAACAGTTCTGTGAATCAGTAATTCGGGATATCATACGCTTTTAGTTTCAGTGCTTCATTGACTACTGCGATCGATTTAATCGGAGATGGAATGTAGAATTTCCGGCTTAATTTTTGTGGGAGCTAACGACTTGTAGCTTTGAAGCTACTAAACTACTGAGTGTTGTCCAACACAGTCCTCCGGCACCGTTTCCGCAAGTCGGCCGATTGTGAGACGTCACGTGGTGCGGTCATGTGTCCTTAGGACTATGGTCTGACGTGGATTCTCAAGAACGTTCTATGTTCAGTTTGAAGTCATTGCGTTTGATATGGTCTGGTGCCTAGGCATTTCAAATCCACCTGACATTACTTTATCATGAAATATTTTAACCGTCGCAGGTTGAGAATGAGGTGTACGAGTACTCAAATAAAAGACCAATTGAGTCACGGCCCCACAAGGGCGTATCCTTGGTCGTATCCTACACATTTATTTTCCGACTTAACCAGAATTTTTTTAATATAGTTTTACGTTTACACGGTCACAGCACTAATCCAGCCAGAGGATACATGCCATGAAAACCGACCGGCCAATCCTGGGATGCAGTGAGCAGAGCATGGGGGTCTCGAGGCGGACCTCACAATGGACGATGGTTAATGCAAAGTGGCAGGTTGTCGAGTTGGGATTGTGTAGAGAGGACTCGAGCAGGGTAAGGATTGATAGGTTGGAATGAAAAAAATATCGGGACGTTTGTTCATTGACAAAAAGTATTGAGGTCGTTGTGGATAGTGGGGTTAGTGATGAAGTAAGGAGCTTTGGCGATTTTTCTGAGAACTTGTGATTTGAATTGGAATCGCTGGATGTTGGTTGATCCATTCTGTCTGTCCAAAGTGTGACGGCCTTGAGTTGGCATGGGCGGCGGGTGCCTTATCAGAGGCATACGAGGGTAAGGGTACCAGAACCTGTCTGCATAGACGGGGGAGGGTGCTTAACCATATGAACTACGTGGTAACAGAAATGTTCCACAATCCGACCCCTGTTGCATTGGAATGGTTTCGTAGTGTCCCTTGTTGACGCCCTTGGCGGGAACTTCGACAAGAGGCTGTCTTCTACCTGTGACCATCGCATGAAATTTGCGTATGAGCACCGTTATACACCCGGCCTCAAAAGGTAGGCGGAATGGATCCTATAGTTTTTACGCTAGGGAAGCCCCAATACTCTGAGAGATACCATCGCCTTCTCTATCTAGAGAGTCCGCGAGAGACAAGAGCTGATGAATTTCGGCGTAGGTAGCCCTTCGGAATGGACAAGCGGGGAGCAAGGAAGTCTTGGCCCTTCGGGGCTGAGCTGCCTCTACAATAATGTAGCGGCAGTAACACCATTCCGTCGTATGCGGAAGTGCGTCAGCTCTCATCTTGAGAACCAAAACGTTCGATAAGGCCGAATAGGGTAGGTGTGGACGTTGAAGATAATCAGTCTTTTTTAGGATGACCGAGAATGCGGGAACCTCATGTCTCTTCGAAGAGGTTAGAGTAAAATGAGTGAAGTGTAAGGTTAGTTGAGAGTTGACGTTCAAGATGGATTTCGGTCCGGAAAGTAGTCGTGGATGCCTAAGTTTTCTTTTTTCCTGTCTCTTAAGGTTGTATACGGATTCGACATCAGTCTGTTTTAGGTATAGTCCTAAGTACATATTTGAATTAAATAAAAACGATGTCCTCGAATCTGGTCACTCTTTTATCTTTCATATTTAAGACTTCTTTTTACGTGTGTACTATATGTTCCACCTAGGAATAGGAAAGTACGAAACCTTTTATACTACCTCGTCATTTAAAGTCTCAATCAGGTCATAAAAGTTTCGATCTTTCTTGGCCGCGTGGTATTCTCTTGCGGACTCGTTAGGTTTATCGTCCGGATAAATATTATTGTTACATAACCTAGGTCTAACCCTAATGACATCTACGTATGGTGAACTTTTCCAATAGAAATTTATTCAGTGCCTTTAGAACCAATTATTGTGAAATAACCCTTTAATATAAATATGATATTTGAAATTTATAAAGTAATAACGCAATTTTCTCGGGTATTGTCAGCCATATCCCTTTCCGGTGTACGCGGACCATTACGTTCGTGGTTTACGACCCAGAGCTGAGCAGAATCATAAGGTATGTTCGAATCTTATAAAGGCTTCAATTCGGCACATCTCGTTCCGTTCGGATTTGCCAAGAGACGATGTGGAAGCGAAACTGCAAATAAAATGAGTCTCATGTATTTTTTTATCCGTCTGGAAGCACCGCAGGACAAACAAATCCGCTAAACCTTTATTTTCTCCGTGAACATTATCTTCGAAGAAAAAAAGAACCCCTGAGGCCTTTGAGATTATGCTGATTTAATAAAAAAAATATATTGGTTATTTGATTTATTCTTTTTATCACAATATAAGGTAGTATTTAAGTTTTCTTAGAATGAACATTGTTCTTTTTTCAATTATTCCTCACAATCTGAGATGTTTCATGATAATTTTTAAACGAATTCTATGCATACTGAATGATAAAAAGCTCAAGAGGTCTATGTGATTCACATTACTAAGATTTTTTCAACCTATTCGTCTTATGTATGAGATATCAACGGATTTGTCGAATAGAAAACAACCCCCCCGACAAGGATGCTTTTTCGGTTAACAAAACAACTTAATACAGTATCGTACACGGTAAAGTATGTTTTTCACGTTAAATAATAGCCTTCCTGTGTCGAAAATATATTTTTGAAAGCGGAGTTAAAATGACTAAGTTATATTTCAATATGGATGCCTGACATTTTAAAATAACATTTAGATGGGACAAAAGTGCACACTTTTTCAAAGTATCAAAACGAATAGGGACGTAACTTTTTTTACTAATCTACAAAATGGGATTTGAATTCCTGACATCTGACCTCGAATAACTTCAAGATTTAGATGAGACAAAAGTGCTGTCTTTTTTGAAAGACAAAACAAATAGACAAGCAACTTTTTTGCAACTCTAAAACTTCTCCTGAAAAAGACATAAAAGTTTGTTTGTCCACTGGACCTCGCAATAATAGTAATATTGAAGGCAAATGTTCGTTACAAAATGGTCGCAAATATGGGCAATTGTCTTTTGTGGACTGCATTAAAAAAGCTATTAAAAGTTAGATCATTTTCATAAAATTATTTTTACCAATGTGACCTGCAACAAAAAAAACGAGATTGACCTGAACTGGTTAATTTTCCGGGATCAATTTTGTTAGAATGACTCCAAATTGTTTAAAATAATTAAAATCAATAATTTTGTGGCCCGCTTGACCAATTAAGATATTTCAATTTGTTAAGCTTTTTAGATGAGATAAAAAGTCAGTGTCTTGACCTACCGTGACTTTGATCCATTTTGACACCAACTTCATATCTCAACCCCACCTTTTGAATTTTTCCTACTTTTGCCATTTTTCAAAAATGTTTTTTCGAGCAACCTTTTCAACCTTAAACACAATTTACCTTCTTTGAACTACACAATGAAATAATATTTAAGATTACATCGAATTCTACAAAATATTAACGTGCTACTACACGCTGAAAGTCGAAAACACTAACTTTATTCACAAACATCCCAAATGGAATACCGGGAATCGAACTCGGAACCTACAGAGCGGCAAATGCCAGTCGGGCGCGTTTTAAATATGAATAAGTAAATTTTATGATCTCAGCATGAATTTTATGTGAAAGTGCTATTTGGAACTGAATAAATTAAGGAGATTTCCAGAAGTGTTTATAAAATAATACTTGACGGTATAGCATAAATATGCAAGGAGAGGTTGTTAATTGTTGAAAAGCACTCATAAATCCACTTGTTTCCGCTTTTTGCACTTATATACACTCGGGATAAGATCGATTTTCACAACACGTCACGAAGGGAGATGAAACTGTTGGAAAACTTCCAAAGACAATGTGGATCGATTTGCCAACGTTCTCCACTGGAAAAGGGGATTACATTTTAACTAGGTCGTACACTGATTAGCCGTGTCTGGTTTGTACGACGGATTGCAAACAACGCGTGCTTTTCCGCTTGAAAATACGTAAGCGGTTATACGTTCATTATTTTGTCTCCTAACCGATATTGAACATGCTATATTTCTTTCTTTTAAACCTATTCAAAAAACAAATTTATAGTATATTAATTATCAAATTTTACGTTTTGCACAAACTATCTAAAACGAGTACTGTTCTGAACTGTTCATTAGAGAGAGAGAGAGAGAGAGAGAGAGAGAGAGAGAGAGAGAGAGAGAATATGGTAAGCTTCGACTATTCTTATTATCTACAACTTTTATCACATTAATTATCACTAAAACGAAAAATAGAGAGCAAGAGCGAAATAAAGATAGTGATAGTTAGGGATAAAAAGTTAGGAAAAGACATTTAGAAATTTAGAGAGATAGAGAGAAGAGGGGGAGAGAGAGAATGTAATAAATAGATAGACAAGAGGTTATTTTTCGTGAGGGTATATTATTATGAGCAGTTAGTAGTAGTAAACCTTAACCTTCCTAGCAACAAAAAGAAAATAATACTATATTGCAGGTTGAATAGATTATAGAGAACTTATTATTGTAATTACCAAAAAAATAAAATAACAAACGTTTAAGAAAAGGAAGAAAGAAAGAGGAGGAGAGAGAGCAGGAAAAGGAGAAAGAGAGAGAAGGAAAATAGGGCAAGGGAGAGGGAGAAAAGAATGAATAAGTGAGTGAGCGAAGGAGTGAGGAATTAGTGAGAGTGAGAGAGGGGAGAACGAGAAAGGGAAAGAGAAGAGATAGGCGGAAAGATTGAGTGAGTGAGAGAGGGGGGAGAAAGAGAGAGAGAGAGAGAGAGAGAGAGAGAGAGAGAGAACAAGTTGGGCTACTTCAACTATTCTTATTACATCTAACTATTATGATATTAATTTTCTCAATAATAAACCGTTCAAAACTAAAGCGAGAAGTAGCTAGAAAGTGCGAAAGAGAAAATTAGGAGAAGATATTTAGAAATGTATACAGATAGGTAGATAGTTAGAAAGAGAGAGACAGACAGACAGAGAGAAAGTAACAATTTGATAAATTAAATAAATAAGAGCTTATTTTTCGTATTTGTTTGTTTGTGTGAGCAAGTGGTAGTAATAAACTCTTATCACTGTAACTGCCTGCCACAAAAACAAAACAATAAAAGGTTTAAAGAGAGAGAGAGAGAGAGAGAGAGAGAGAGAGAGAGAGAGAG
>CM077113.1:11732971-11766202 GCA_039619505.1 Cimex hemipterus
GCTGGATTCGAACCCGGGACTTTTACCTTACTCGCAAATACGATTTTGAACCTCGGTTTTCTGGGTACCAGACTGGTCCCAACCAAAATGATTTCTTTGTGTTATGGTACCCAAGATCAGGGTATCAGTATTCCATGTCAGGTCTACGTTTTGGAGATTTTGAATGCTGACCGATTTTGATGAGATTTTGTTACGAGCTAATGCCTGTCTATCGGACGAGGATTTTTGGCTTCTTAATTTATGCACTCAAAAGTTTCGCTTCGATTCCTACTCCACTATCTAGATAATGCAGTTGTACGCAGATAATTCAACACGGAATATACATAAAAAGACAGTGAGATCAAGCAATATACACCAATATTCTTCATTTTTGAAATTACTCGAACGCTCCTAAAACTCGGAATCCCTTGAAAAATGATTTCGTTTTGTACCAAAATAATTACATTTTAAATTACAGAATTTTTAAACTGCATTTTCTGCCCTAAAATCGGTCCACCTCGATAATTTACAAATGTCAAAATATTTTCTGAAGCAAGTTTACCATTTAAGCACATTCGGGACTTTCACAGTGTTTGGTTCTGCTGTGTGCCATTCGGTGCACTCTTTTACAAAGAAATAATTATTAAAAGGATCTATAAGAAAAAAAATTATCGTTGCAGTGAGAAAAACAAGTAGAATGTTTTGTTGTAAACAGATAACTGAAATAGATTATAAATTCCTAACCTAATAATAGAATAAAAACAATTTTGTTTTAAAATAAATGTTTAAAAAATCTGTTTATTGCATATCCAAGTGTATGACATAGCACGATTGAATGAAATAAAATAAAACAATCTTCTTTGAGAAAAGAACAAATTTAAATAAATAATTAAATTCGACGACGCCAATGACGGTCAATTAAAATAAACGGAAATTAATTCTATCTTCTGTGCAAGTAATAATTTGACTAATTAGGTTCTTGTATTGGTCAATAGAGATGACAGACTATGTCGATAATTGGGGCATAATCAATCAATTTATCTTTCCAACAAATAGCTAACGAACTACCATTTCCATTAACCATTTGCACAAGAATATATAATAAATGGTTATATTATATTTTTCTATAATGGTTTGAAAACACCGATTCCAACAAAACACGCATCTTCATATGTATCACCACTGTAATATATCGGCCGGGTGTTTCTTCCTCCGGCGGCAGCATAAACAAGGATAAAAAGGCGCACTCTAATAATTTTTATTGTAATCTTTAGAGCCTTCCACTTCAGATTGGATTAAGGCCAACAATGTCTAACAAACATCCATGTGAAGAACTCTAGGAAACTATAAAATATACAGTAGAATTGCATACGATATATTTTTCGTATAATAAAAGCGAATTTTTATATTTAATTACGTTGGTTCAACGATAGAATGATAGAAAATTATGAATTTGCTAAATGAAATAGCAACGATACTCAAAGCTAGCTGCCAAACATAGTACATTTTGAACGTAGCAATCGGGAAATTTCGCAAAATTACCTCCTTGCAAAAATTCTTCGTTTATTTCCGGAAATCCTGAAAACTGGGATAACATTTAAACTACTCCACCGATCTTTAATTTTTTTACAGACTACAGATAAGAGTACAAATTTGGACTTGAGGGAAAAAATAGAACCGTAAATATAAAATCAAATATTTAAAAAACTTTGTTGATGTAATCTATATTTTTCTCTCTATCATCACATGAAATCTGAATGCAGTTAACATTGCTTGAAACGGGAAATATTCGATTTTTCTACAGTTATAAGTTACGCTAATTATTATTTTAATTGATTTATCATTTTAAGTGAGGTTTTGGTTGAAATGAAAAAGCTAGTGTCATGAGCTGGATTTGAACCCCCGACCTTCGCCTTCATACGCCGCTGCTCTAACCACTTGAGCAATCGTGACTTCGATTCACTCTTAAGCCAACTCTCCATCACAACCTAATTTCTTTAGAATTTTCCCTCGTGAAGCAAATTTTTATATTCAGTGTAATAGTTATTTAAGTACCTATGTTTGGAGATAGAAATGAATTAAAAATGTACCAAATACAAATTTTTGTTGTATTGTGACTGACTGACTTAGCAAAGAAAGGCTTAGCAAAATATTTTTTTAACGAGACACAATGATGATATTTGTTTTCTGCGCCAAAACGGACCACTGAATACAATTCTTTGGGAAAAATCAAAAAATATTTTTTTCTCAAAATTATCTCTTTCCAAAAATTCTTCGGTTATTTCCTGAAATGCTAAAAAGTGTGATAGCATCTAAACTACTCCACTGATCTGTAAAAAACTTTACAGTATCAGAACAATACAGACTAGGGATAAGAGTACAAATTTGGACTTTACAGGAAAAAAGAACCGGAGATATAAAGTCAAATAGTTAAGAAAACTTTGTCAATTTAATCCTTATTTTTCTCCCTTGTCATCACATCAAATCTGAATTGAGTTAAAATTGCCTGAAACGAGAAATATTCAATTTTCAAACAGCTAATTCTTATGTTCAGTTTAATTACTATTTACTGAGGTATCCATGTTCAGAGAAAAATACAGGATCAAAAATCTACCAAATTTTGAAGTAGTAATTGCGTGACAAGCTTAACAAATTTTTTAACAAGAAACCGTGTTGATATACTGCGCAACAAAGAACCCCTGAAAAAATATGGTGGGAGAGAAATAAAAAAATATATTTTCTTTCAAAATTATATCCTTTCAAATATTCTTCCATCATTTTCGAAAATCATAAAAACTGTGAGAACATTGAAACTACTCTTCCTATTGATAAGATACTTTTGGAAACTTAGAAACCTGTAGATCACACGCAACAGTATAATGTTGGACAATGTAAAAAAATTCGAACTGAAAATATGAAATAAAATATTTAAAAAGACATTAATCCCCCCATATTTTTATTATTTCACCCTTAGTTTGCTCAATTACTATCACATAAAGTTTAAGCGTTGTAAACATTGACTGAAAAAAATTAGAAACAACGCCGAACATATAAGAAAAATTTCCTCCAGCTATCAGCACAAAATTGTGTTTTGTTTTATTTAAAAAATTGTGAAAATCACACAAGCTGCGGTAACATTGGAATCACTTTTCCAATCGATAAGAAACATTACAGGAAATTAGAAACCTACAGACTACAACAACCCAATTTTCTCGTTTATTAATGCATAAAATCTAATGTTGTTAACACTGTCAAAAACATGAAATATTCGCCTTTCCCATGGTTTCACTAACGTTGAATGTGAATAAAACCCAGAGGAGTTACGAATTTTTAAATCGAAAAACACCGGACCGGATAAAAAAATGTTGCCTACAGCTAAATTCAGGTGAAATATTTAAATATTTATTTTTTCTATAAATATTCTTACTTAACATCTAACACGAATCCAAATGGTTTTATTTTTTCTAGAAGTTTTCATTATTCTACGTTTTTTATGTAATAACATGAATACGGTCCTGAATATTATTTTCTTATCCTATATTTTCAAAAACAGAATCAACTGATACAAAATTACCTTGAAATATATGCACATCGAAGTCAGAAAACCATATTTAAATTATTTAACATACATTTTTTTAAAAATTCGGCTTCTTGGGCCCATTGACAAGAAAGAACACGACAAGAGTCTAATATTTTTCAAACTAGTATGACCAAACAGAATTTTAGTTAAAATTGGTTATCTAGCTCAGCTTCCTCATTGATAGTTTTAGTTCGACAGGCAGTGCTGCCTAACAAGGTACATGCACCGAATTGGAATACAGACAGAAGAAACATTGAGCATATACTCCCAAGAAGAGGAGGGGACCGCAGAACAAGTTTTATTTTTGCAAGGGTCTATATAGGAATAGGTTCGAGCAACTACGAAAGGACAAGCAGATGAGATCCTACAGTAAGTAAAGCTAAGTAGATTGAAGCTAGCCAGTGAGCAATTAAAAAAAAAAAAAAAAAAAACAGAAGCACAATAGATTTATACAAGTCGAGATTCAGATGGCCTCGTGACCGACTAATTTTTTCCTCTTCCTATGACCAAAAATTGGATTAGTAAAATTGGCGATTCCACATCATCATCCTCATCGTTTAAAAAAAATTCAAGGACGAACAGTTAAAGAATATGAGAATTGTATGAATTTAGATTATTCCAAACAATGCTGAATTACCCGAGGTCTAATTTCAATATTCGTTAGCATCCATGTCAGATTGAATCATTAATGGCTCAGAAAAGCTCTCGTGTTACAAAAATTGGCGTTTCAAATATATGTTAAATTTGTACATTTTTTGTAAAACCGAGGCCCTAAAGATGATCTCCGTATAATTGTCACGATAAAGAAAATGTTTTTCTGAAACCTACATCACACCAGACCGCATCTCACAATTTTGTTATGGTTAGCGTCTTGCGATTAATGACCGTTAGTCGATGATTATTCGGAAATCATGAGATGCGCTCTGGTATGACGTATGTTTCAGAAAAACATTTTCTCTATCGTCCCAACGGTTCGATCTTTATTGAGATCATCTTCAGGGTCTGGTATTTAAAAACATTGTTTAAATTTACCAAATACATGTAGGATGTGTAAACAATGTTTTTAAATCCTAGGCTCTGAAGATGATCTCAATAAAGATCGATCCATTGGGACGATAGAGAAAATGTTTTTCTGAAACCTACATCACGCCAGAGCGCAGCTCCCGATTTCCTAGTAAATATCGACGAACGGCCTCTAATCATCACACACATTAGGAGTAAAATTTTTGCGAAAGGAAAAACTGAAACTGGTGTATTTGCCTTAAAGTCCGCTACACAAAACAATTATTTCAAGCTATGAAAGTTGTTAACTTTGTTTATAAAATGTGAAAAAATTTGTCAAGACCAATGGGGTTTTTTTTAAGATTGGTTTGATTAAAGATTGAGCTATTTAAAGAAAGGTGTTTTCTTAGTTACCGATGTGAAGAGAATCAGGTGGGAAATTAAAATGCAATGCATTTTTTAAGCTCAAAATTTTATCCAACATTATAAAGACCTAATTGGTAGTCGATTATTATTTAATTTTTTCTTAAAATCCACGGTTCGAAGCAATTTTTACCCAAAGGTTGAAAAATCTCAAATTCTCCGTCCTTGAAATATTTTATTCAATTTTGTCTACTACAAGCGTTTCGGGCCTACGATCCATCATAAGCACCTGAACAAGGAAAACCTCATGGCACAATTATCATCCAAAAAGAAATTCACAATTTAAAAAAATATACTTGCACTATACCTAGGGGAATAATATAAATTTTTTTGTTATTACAGTTTTAATATCGTTTTGACGACAACCCCGTCAAAACAGGTGGAAATATGTATGTATCTATCGCATAGTTCAGGTGTATATTTTTTTAAATTGTAAGTTACTTATGTGTGTACCTTCGGAAGACAATTAATTGTTCATGAGGTTTTCCATGTTTAGATTCTGATGATGGGCAGTAAGCCCGAAACGAATGTAATAGACAAAATTGAATAAAATATTTCAACCACAGAGAACTTGGGGTTTTTCAATCTTTGGATAAGATTATTATTTATTATTCGTTTTTATCTGAACACTAAGGCTAAAATAACGGTTTTCAGTACACGATACAAATAAAAATGTTTACAAGTTTATTGCATGTCATGATGCCATCATGGGATGATTGAACATCCACGATAACAAACCTGTTCCCATTTGGCCTACTCCCTCCGGACGTGTCGTACCTTTTATCAAAAAGACCGAACATGTCCGATAGGGTTGAAAAAGCTAATGGCTGTAAATGGAGCCATTACTTTTTTGAAATATTGTTTTATGTTATGCACTCGATTACGACTGGGCGGAGTCGAAAATTACTTTTCAACCAATTAAAGGCTACGAAAGAAAGGACGATATGGAAGGCAGTGTTGTGTCGGGAAGAGGTTTCAGGGTCTGGTAATCATGAATTTTCAAAAGAAATGCCGCGCAATCGATGTTTATGTAGAGACCTATTTATAAATAAGGCAATATAGCATAACGGCTAAAAATTACTAGCATTTGGAAGATTGTTCAAGGTTTTGTCTGGTTCAGAATTCAAACTTTTAAATACCAGGAACATAAAATGTAATCTTTCAATGAATTAATCTGTTTTTAAGGTATTGGTTGAGACAAAAAAGTCAATGGTACGAGTGGGATTCGAACCTAGGAACTACCGCTACTCTACCAGTTGAGTTATCGTGACCTCGATCCACTCGGACACCAACTTCCCATCTCAACCTCACCTTTAGAATGTTCCGTCATTTTTGCCATTTTTCAAACTAACTAGGTTATATTAAATTTTACGTAATAACTGGGCTATTTGATATCTATGTAGATGTGTATGAATATACAGGGTGAATTGCTACTCGTGCTACAAACTTCTCCAGTAGATTCTTCACCCTAAAATGAACAAAAAAGTTCATATTGTCCATGGTCCGATTCTCAACCATTTCAGTGTAATTTCGCTTTTTATCGATTTTGAAAGATATCACGTCCTGGCGTCGGAAAATCGTGATATCTTTTAATCTAAACATTTCTCTGAAAATCTAATAGCACCGTTGAAATTCCGGTTAATTTTTCAATAAGAAGATGACGGTGGCAAAATGTTTGAGCTAATTTTTTGTGTTTTATTTCAGCCAGAACTACAAAAAGAGTGGAAAATTGTGTAAATCGGAAAGTGTATAAAGTAATCCAGAGTTTCTAATTTTAGTCTCAGAAGGCAGCAAATTTGAGGAAAACTACCTGATTTGATAACGCTTCCAACGCACTCGTCATTTTCTTATTTAGTGGTTGTGAGACCAAGATGTTGATGACAAAAAGAGAAAAACTGTAAAAACCACAAAAAGTTTTTTCACTTTGTTTTTCTCTCAAAATCATAATTCCATTGAAATTTTTTAATTTAATTTAATGCCCATTTAGTATGTAATGCTTAAGAAGTTTACAAACAGCTAGAAGGTCAAGGAAGAAAGACCCAATAAGTCTTTTATTTACACAATTGGAATTAGGATTAATACCTAATAAGATAATGGTGTTTACTCACAACGAATGAAAAGATTTGAATTTTGTTCATTGTCTAAAGTGTACTTGTGCAGTTAACAAAATTTGTGATAATGTCTACATTTTCGTATGAAGAGTATGCAGATATGCATCTTGTTTATGGTTTCTGCGGTTGTAGCGCGAGAGCAGCGCGTCAAGAATATGGAGTTAGGTATCCTCACCGACGTTTACCTAGTATCGGTGTATTCATTAGGCTCCACGAATGTCTCCGTAGAACAGGTAGATTCCCCACAAATTTACGCGAATTAGGTAATCAGCAAACTGATGTTGGTTTCGAACAAACGGTGATCGATCGGGTAATGGCTCAACCAGATATCAGCACACTAGACCTCGCGAGAGCATTCGGGATCTCCCAGTTCAAGGTGTGTGAAATTTTGAAAAAGGAAAAACTATATCCCTACCACGTTCAAAAGATTCATGTATTGCATACTGGTGACATCGTAGGAAGGAATTTTGTTGCTGGCTTGTACAATCTGACACTGAGGAACATCACTTCTTTCATCGAATTTTGTGGTCAGATGAATCAAATTTCACCCGAGACGGAGTATTTAACACCCATAATCTGCACCAATACTCCCATCAAAACCCACATGCAAGTCGTCAGCAACATTCCCAAAGACGTTTTTCAATCAATGTTTGGGCGGGAGTTATTGGAAATGTCCTCATCGGTCCCTACTTAGATTTTCCGGCAAGATTAACTGGCCCAATTTATTTAAATTTTATCCAAAACATGCTGCCCACCTTGCTGGAGGACCTTCCTTTACAATTGAGACGAAACATAATTTTTCAGCACGATGGTGCGCCTCCACATTCCTCTAGATTAGTTCAGGCGTATTTGAATCGAACATTCGAAACATGGATCGGCCGTGGTGGGACAGTTCCATGGCCACCAAGATCTCCAGATCTTAACCCCATGGATTACTTCGTCTGGGGATATCTCAAGGAACTAATCTATCGCACTGAAGTGACAAACGTCGATGATTTTTAGAGCAAGGATCTTCACCGCTGCTGAAAAACTTAGACGTGTTCTCAGTTTTGGTGTGACAGTTGGAAGTATGAGAAAACGGGCACGTTTGTGTATTTCGGAGAACGGTTTTCAATTTGAACAAAAACTAAAATGAATAAAAATAAATGAATTTTAAAAATTATTGGTGAGTTTCTATGTAT
The DNA here is from genome assembly GCA_039619505.1 of Cimex hemipterus. Taxonomy (NCBI): domain Eukaryota; kingdom Metazoa; phylum Arthropoda; class Insecta; order Hemiptera; family Cimicidae; genus Cimex; species Cimex hemipterus. The sequence continues at coordinate 11,741,248 of CM077113.1, forward strand.
ATGTTTTTTCCAATCTAAAAAGTTGAACTCTCAAACATTAGCAATCCTTGAACCACCATTTTTTCTCTTTTTGTCATCAACATCTTGGTCTCACAACCACTAAATAAGAAAATGACGAGTGCGTTGGAAGCGTTATTAAATCAGGTAGTTTTCCTCAAATTTGCTGCCTTCTGAGACTAAAATTAGAAACTCTCGATTACTTTATGCACTTTCCGATTTACACAATTTTCCACTCGTTTTGTAGTTCTGGCTGAAATAAAACACAAAAAATTAGCCCAAACATTTTGCCACCGTCATCTTCTTATTGAAAAATTAACGGGAATTTTAACGGTGCTATTATATTTTCAGAGAAATGTTTAGATTAAAAGATATCACGATTTTCCGACCCCAGGACGTGATATCTTTCAAAATCGATAAAAAGCGAAATTACTCTGAAATGGTTGAGAATCGGACCATGGACAATATGAACTTTTTTGTTCATTTTAGGGTGAAGAATCTACTGGAGAAGTTTGTAGCACGAGTAGCAATTCACCCTGTATATATATATAATGAATGAAATTGGAAGAAGGTCCAGAGTTTTCTCCGTTTCTCCGATTCTGGGTTGACGTTGATAACTGGCGGAAAGTAGAACGATAACCTTTTCAACGGTTGTAATGCCATGCACATCCCATAAAATGTAGGGGTGGTATCTATACACAGGGTGTATAAACTACTACACTCCACTTAATTCTGAAACTATTAACTCTAGCCAAAAATTATATTACACAAGCCCCAAATTAATTTTGTCTGGGAATCGCCTGGTGGTAACAGATTTAACATAAAGTTTTCTGAAAGAACAATTTTGATAGGATCGACCATTTCTGAGTCATGGAGCTTTTTGAATCAAGTTGGCCCACGCCTTTTATTTCGAAAATGATTACCTTTAGCAAAACCTGATCTTATACAAGCCGCAAGTTAATTTTGACTAGGAATCACGTGGTGGTAACAGATATAACATAACTTTCCCATCTAGCTGGAATATGGCACTAACTTTATTATTTTAAATAAGATCCCCATTTTTTATTGTGCGATTCTAATCTAGAGCCTACTTTATGCTACTTTTACTGAACGGAAAATTTTGATACGATCGATCATTTCTGAATTATTCCTGATGGAAGAAGCGTGACGGGTATGCTTTTAGTAACGACAATTATCAAATATTTAACTTTGGATTTTTATAACATCATTTTGTGATAAAGTTAATCGTTTTTTAAATAAACGGGGAAGGCTATACAAAAGCAAACACTCCCACTCTTAAATTAATGGACTGTAGAAGTTGACACACTCTGTATATATACGTTTGAAAAACACTGGGTTCTGTAGGACTGTTCAGATAGAAACGTTGAATTCGAAATGCTTAGGTAATGATTCGATGGGCAGAAGTGATTGCAATAGAAATGATAAATGGTAGAGCGAGTATGCTTTTCTTCTATTGCGGTGGTTTTTAAACGCTGTAAATTATTTTTCTCCCTGAATTAAGGAGTTATGGAGGTAGAAACAATGAATATCGCAAAATAAAACGGACAAATATCGATAATGAGATTTCAGCTTTTCCGTCAGAAACGTTGGATTGTCTCGAATAAGCCGACTGTGAATGAGAAAACAAAGAAAACTTGACTGTTTATTTGTAATTTCCTCTTGAGCAGTCAAGGCAGTTTAAAGAGTCCATCTGTCAAAAGTTATTAGATCTTTCATCCTGTTTATAACCCGATTTATTTATTTCATTCTGAATTATTTTTGCATTTAAAAAAATTGAACACAAAGCGATCGCGATTTTTATAATTCGGTGCAGAAGTACTTGGTGGTAGAAAACAAATTTATTAATTAAATTAATTAAATCTCTTTTGTCCCAAAACCAAAATAAATGGATTTGGCAATAAAAAAATATATCTAACAATATATAATTAAAATAAACTTATATATTAAGATTTGTTGAGTCTCACTAACTACAAAGATCATCACAGTAAACCGTATTTATTGGCGTAGGTTTCCGAAAAATATTTTCCTTATCATGCCAACGTTTCGACTTTTATTAAGATCATCTTCAGGCCTGGGATCTACAAACATTGTCTAAATTTAACAAATAAATGTAGGATATGGGAAAAATATTTATACAAAGCAAAATAATCTTTTATATATTCAATCAAATTTTTGTAAATCCCGGGCCCTGAAGATAATCTCAATAAAGATCGAAACGTTGGGATGATAGAGAAAACGTTTTTCTGATACATACCTCATACCAGACTGACCGCACCTCACGATTTTCGAATAATCATCGACTAACGGTCACTAATCACCACAAGCTAAACATAATAAAATTGTGAGATGCGGTCTGGTGTGATGTAGGTTTCAGAAAAACATTTTCTTTATCGCGGCCGTTTCGAACTTTATTGAGATCTATAATTTTTCTATTTTACCTCTAATTCATTCTAATTAAATGTTAATTATGCCACTTTGTATATTAACCATTATTAAAATGTTACGTCTATATGTGTACGGGACAGCAAGAATAAATTTACTTTTTAAGGGAATTATTTTATGTATTTAATTAATCACCTGAACTATTTAAAGTAGGATGTAAAATTGTATGATTTTTCCACGTTTTCAGCGGGATGATAAACCTGAAATTTTATCGTTACCTACCAACATGGTCTGCTTATCTAAGTAAGCCATTGGACACGCCTCATCAACGAACCCCAGAGTGTAACCTTCCCTATGACCTAGACAAGACAGGCCATCAGCTGTTTCGTCGAAAGGTAACAAGTGATGAAAGTAATTTTCCTTTTCTTTGTGATTACTTTCTTATCACTCCCTTGCACCCTTTCTATTTTGACAAAGATTTATTGGCTTATTGAACCTACACTTCTCAAACAACAGGAGCCAACATTTCTTAGGTTCTTGGGAACTTCCGGGTAGGCGATCAGTCTCGTCATGAAAATAATACTAAACAAAGGGATGGGGAGATGCGAAGTAGCCTCAATGTGAGATTGGACTCGTGGTGTCCTTGGTTTGAGAACAACTTGCACCCCAGCTAGAGGATACCGGCCGACCGGAGCCGGAGAGTGATTTCTGAAGGTTTTTGGACGGAAGGTCGCTTTACATCGCTTGTCAGGTGATGTGACAAATTCATCCATGTAAAAATCTTCCTAAATAAAAGAAATTCTTTGAATAGTAACGGACATCTGAAGGACACTGAGAAGGTCTTTAAAATTCCTTAGTCTCATGCATCTCATATTAGTTGAGACACTTGATTTCATCATCTTCAGTTTTAGAACTGACCACAACAGTAAAACTCAGAAGTAAACCTCCCAAGATGCTGACACATATAGCCGAAAAACTTCATGACTATACAAAAAACTTGACTTCACAACAAATTCCCAGACCCAATAGTGAAATTGGCAAAATGACCAACGCATCATTCATGACATACTAACCAAGCAAGAAGAATAAATAAACCAAAAAGATCGGTAATAACTAAATTTTAGACCGAAGTATGTAAAGAAAGTTGAGGGGAATTTTAAGGCAGATGTCCTTGAGAAGGGGGGGGGGTTGGTGTCTGATGATGTTCAGCTCGTTGATAGAACATCGGTATATTTATCTAACAGCCATTGGTTTAAATCCACTCGGGACACTCCCTACTCCAATTGGTTAATTTAATCTACGTCCAATTTTCTATAACCTTCTCTTCATTATAATATCTTCTTGTTGACCTTGAGCTTTATCTAGGCAACTGACCTGGATCCCATAAAGAACTCAAAATGACAAAACTGAATTGACAGCTCAAGCACTACAAACTAAACAATTTATCTTTGAAAACAAAAACTGAAATACAACTCAATATTGAAACCAATATGGTCATATGGCATAGCGCGATGGGTTCTGACCAATCCTTTCAAACTCTGCAGAATCCAGAGGTTAAACGATGAATTCTTAAATCCATTTTCAACACCTTAACGTTCATTTCATAAAAGTTTTCAAATTTTCGTCTTTATCTCCAATAATCATTTAACATGTCTAAAAAGGCATTTGCCCTGGTAATATCTCCTGCTCTCAGAGGATGACAGTGATTATAATTAATCAACGTCTATTTTTCATGGCATGTTAGCTGTAATGTTTAAGAACTTAACGTTCTATTGGCTTTGTAAGTTGTTTGCTTCTAGATAATAAATCGATAAGAGTTTTAGACAGAGTACAATTTAGGAAAAATACGTGTATTTTATTATAGGTGTGGTTTTGTTGCGGTTTGGTAAATCTACGTCGAGCCAAGCTGCAAAGTCGTAAATTAACAATTATGTCTTCTTTTCCGTCGAAAACGTGGCAAATGGAGTTTCGCCCGGCCCCGCAAAAACATCGTTAGTCTTTTTCTCTTTTCTTACACCCGCTTGAATTTCCCTCAAGAAAACATGTTTTAAACTGCAACCCGATATATATATATTTAGAAGTTAGTCGCGAAATGGAAATTCACTGTTGTTTTACTACGGGAAAGGGAAAACGGGAGAGATTGATAAATGGGCGTCTTTGCTCGAACCAAGACCGAAGTAGGTTTGTAATTCTTGGCCTGGTGATGAAGTAGGCTCGGGAGATATCAACGACGAGTTAAAAGGAGGGCATTTCTCAAAGGCTTTTCCAAGAGACGCGAGACCCGACAGTCTGCTCGATTGGACTAAACAAAAGGGCAAATTAATCTGCCAGCCGGACTTAGCAGCTCCATCCGGAGTAATAACTAAGTAAGTAACTTTGAATGAAATTAGCTAGAAAGCTTATTTTTCTTTTAATTCCCATTGTCATAGAAATTCGTCTTAAGATTATGGAGAATATACTTATTCTTTGATAAACTAAATTCACATAGCGCGAAATAACAAAGTTAGATACAAAAAGCTCATCTGGAAATATCATCTCTAATAAAAGTAATTACGATTGACTTTTGTATTAAAAAACCATCAACTTATTATTCCATTCGCCCTCCATTGTAATCAACAACAAAGAGATACCAGTTTCCACTGAAGTTAATTGGGATTATACCTCGACAGCAAACTCATGAGGAAACCACACACAAAACTTAAAACATAGCATGTTAAAAAGGCTTGGACTATTACAAAGACTTTTAAGTCCGAAATCGACTTTGCCTATTAAGACAAAGCTAACGCTGTACAAGACCAGTATGGACCTACGAAGTGGAACTGTGGGGTACAGCCAAGCCTTCCAATATCCAGCGCATACAGTCCTTTCAGTCTTATTGTACCAATTATAAACCTATAAGAATATAAACATTTATTTACTCTATAATATTATTGTAAAATTAATGGTTGGTATAATAAAACCAGTGTTAAAAAAAATTGCAGTTCTTTCTACCTGTATTCGGGTCATCATCAGAGTACAAAGAGTGGTGCTAATCTTATAGTATAGCCCACCAATATGACACTAAAAAATAGCACCACATTTGGAGCACTGAAGATGACCCGAATAAAGTTTGAAACGTTGGCAAAATAAAAGGTCTTTCAACTAACTCAATCTTGACCGTTCCTCACAAACCCAACAAATTATTAAACTACCGGTCACGAAGGCAGCCTACTTTTTACCTCTTAGTATATAATAATAAAAAAAAATAATTTAAACAGTATTATTCTATATAATCGTGAAAAGAAGGTATAAAATTAATAATCAATTAAATTTCGCATAAAACTATTAAAAATGGGAGAGTAGGGAAAATTCGAAAGGTTGTAGGTTGAGATGAGGAGTTAGTGTCCGAGTGGATCGAAGCCACTATAGCTCAAGTGGTTAGAGCTGCGGCGTATTGAGCCAAAGGTCGTGGGGTCGAATCTCGCTCATTACACTAATTTTCTTCTCAACAAAAACCTTAAATAAAAAGATTAATTATTTCAAAGGAGTAATTTGGTCAACAGACCACTAAATATAATGTATTTAAAAAAATTAATTTATATTAATTGGAAATTTAATTATAAAAATTGGTTTATTATATTACAGAAATATGAAAGCGTAAAATGAAAAGGGGATGTTTCACTTTTAATTATCTCCTCAATCCTGTTCACCCTTTATACCTACATGTATAACATTAAAATAATACTACGATTCGGCGAATGACGAAGATATTGTAACAACTAAAAAGAGTATAATTGTGCAAAAAGCTTTTAAGGAAGAGGTTCAGACTTAACGACGACCATAAAGTCCAAGGTGAAAAAAAAATCATCCGGTCAGGGCTTTTCTTTTCAGAATGAGGTATAGATGAACATTGTTAAATAATAATCTATAATACAAATATATAAATTTTAAAATGATGTTCCCTTTTCGTTCTCTCTCATTACCAATCTCTCTATCTATCTATACATTCATCTATCTATAAATCCGTTTATTCATTTATTCATAGGAAAAAAGAACTAGAGAAAAGAGATAAATTAATAGATAGATTGAGGGATTAATTTAAGGATATATAGATAGATTGATGGGCGTATAGATCTGTAGATTGATGTATACCTATCTATCTTTTATTCTCCCCGCATTTTTCTATATTTCCTTTTCGGGATTATAATTGGTCAATCTTCCTTTCGCAATATTTCTCTCTCTCTCTCTCTCTCTCTCTCTCTCTCTCTCTCAAATGGTAAAAAACACTCTTTTTAAATTGCTATAGCTACATACATATTTTTTTCATATATAAGAGCCAAAGGTAGAAAATGAAGGTTTTCCGGTCAAGTCAGTTTCTACTCTACCGAACATATCGAATAAAGAAGGCCCATGGTAAAATATAACCGGCGAAACTTTTTCTCAAGTTGACGGCGTGCAGAAGACGAAACTTACCAATCGTATGTCCCCTTAAAACAGACAGCCCGGCTTTCAGGTTTTCTACAATATTTACCCTCGCCTACGAAGTACGTAAAAGAAATAAACGATAGAATCCCGATGCTTATTTGAGAACTGAATTTCTGGGCCGGTTTTTCATTCCCGCGTTCCCATTTTAATATTCTCTTTTGACAAAGAGAATGTAGTCATACTAATTAAAATTAGCGGTGGTTTAGGAACAATCATGACGAATACAGTATTGAAAAATACATGGTGGTCTGAAATAAATTTTACATTATTTTGTTTGTAATTACAAATAATATATTCTGGTTTTAACAAGAAAATACAAATATTCAATTGTTTATTGGTCAATCTTTTGATAAAAAAAATATAATATTGGTTAATAATAATTTAGGTCAAGGCAATCTTGCCGGTAAAAAATATATGAAAGAAGGGAGGCACGTTTTTAATTTGTCCCTTAGTTATATTTTAATATTTTTCTTAAATAAGAGAGTTTAATTTATACTTTATTATGTTTTCTTCACTGATCCTTTCATCTCTTTTAACGAACTACGAAATATAATCAAAAACCTCCCCATCCTTATTACTTTTTCAACTTTATTGTTCTATTTCGTCGCCTTAATTTCGCCTTGTATTTTGTAATCAGTAGAAGAAGTTTTATAAACTTTCGCAGAATTATTATTTAGTAGATTCGAAGTTATTTGTTTAAACATTTAGAGAACATTTTACTTCGATTTGGGGACATTAGTAAGCTGGGGGATCGGTACTTCGAACAAGGGGAGAAGTCGACAGACCACATAAACAGCAAAATAAATCTGGGTCGTGCAGGAGACTGTTAGTCTATCCCAGACGACGCCCGTTTTATTTCTTTTTACCACCCCTTACTTAAAACGTGTCCAGTCTAGTTTCATTTCAATTGAAAAACACACACATTTGTTAATGTTTCACTCGGACAGTTCCTGACTGTAAAGAGCCTGGCAAATATTTTCTATCGTTAACAAAAATCCGATTGGAAATAATTAAAAATTGAAGTAACGCGGAGATTTTCATCATGATTGCCGAAGCAAAAAAAAGTCGAAACGGCAATTGCATCAAAAATTATTTTGTCGAATTATGTTGGATTAATGGATTATTAACGTAAGTACAGCCAGAAAATTAACAGGGGGGCCAATGTGTCCCAAAGCCAAGTCAATTAAATGAATGAGTCAATTGAATTACATCGATTCCTATATTAACTTAAATCCACTTAGTCTAAAATCAGCACGGTTGGGTCGTGAAATTATAATACAAGAAATTAATGAGCTATTGAAAAATCTTTGATATTAAAAGTGTTTATATTAAAAACTTTTAAAAAATCTGTTTCAAAATTTACAAATTTAGATGTCTTTATAGCTAAAAACAGATAGTTTATTTATATGAAAAGTAAACAAGAACAATTGGGAATAATATTTTTGTTTGTACGTCATCAAACACCCCTTTATAAATGAAATCCTTGATTTGTATGTGGATAGTATAGCTCTTAAATCGCGCAGTGTACAACCCGACTGATGCATTTGTCTATCTATCCTCCTAAAACTAATAAAGCTCCAAATATCCCACTTAATATTAGCTGGATATTAGAAATTCTAACAAATTGGCTAAGCGCTGAAGTTGCTCATCCGACTACACAAATAGCACCCACCCAAGATGTACTAAGTAGTAAATCTGGCACTTTGACCAGACAACTCCACACCTCTGTCCAGGTCAATTGAAGAAAATATAATATAATGTCGCGTGGCAAAAATTAGTAATCATAAATCTTGTCAAACCCCATAAACAAGTATGGCAAAAGAGTGGTCAACGGTCCGTTAAAGCAGAAAAAAAATCATAAAAAATACTTTAACACTTTTAGTATCTCATATCAAATTGACATACAAAAAATTGAAACCGTTCGGTCATTTGCAGAGTGTGAATTGGATTTTTTACCCATGCCGTTTATGTAAATATTTCGACCGAATCGTCCATTTTTAAACAACAGTGAGTAGATGGAAGAAAGAATAAAAGACCTCGAGCAAAACAAACCTAAAGCTTTCAGACTCGATTCTACTAACTCTCTATTATGTCAAGCAGTTTTTCGTACTTAAGGATAGAAGTCTTTGGAAAGATAAACAATATCAATATTGGTTACTATTTCAGCAATTACTAGATTAATCTATAGACAATATTTTTTTTAATATTATTTTTTGAAATATCAAGATTAAAATATCAAATAAATCTAATGAAAAATTCAATTTGGTTAGATATGTAAACATTGGTATAGCCAAACGACACTGCAAGTAAAGTAGACAAAAAAAAGTGTTTTTAGACAATTGGTACCGGTTCTAATCATTCTGTAAGACGATTAAATAGGAATTTTGATAACAACCTAAAGAAGTCATTTTTGGATTGTATTCCAAGCAATTTTTTTCTCGAAGATTTCTGGTGTTTCATTTGCATAAGCAAATGCAAATCTGGTCAAGATTTTATCCAGATTCAACGTATTACAACCGTTAAAAATCAGGATACATCTGTCTCTCGACACTGAGAGATTTTAGGCCCCATGTGTGAGAAAAGAATAAGAATAAAATCAACATAACTCATTAAATTCGGTAATTTTTGTGGTCCGCTTGACCAATTAATTAAAGGTGGGAGGTTGATGTCCGAGTGGATCGAAGTCAGGATAACTCAAGTGGTAAAGCAGCGGCGTATCTATCTGAAGGTCGTGGGTTCGAATCCAGCACGTGAAACTTACTTTTTTCTCTCAACTAACATAATTAATCGAAAAACTCATTAAACACTTTATTTGCTTTAGTCCAGTTTAAGTCTAGTTCTTCATTATTTTATCTAATTTTTTATTTTCACTTTGTTTATTAGAGATTTGTGTAATTATCGCAAAATGTATTAACTTAAAACCACCTATAATATTTCATGCGGATTGATAGAATCGTTTCAATTCGTATCACATTTTTTTTTTTTTTAATTCTTATTCGAAAATTTGAGAGTAAAATCATTTGTAGTTTTCTTAAAATTTGAATTCGGGGAAGCAAAAAAGAAAGATCAACGTTGTTCGTTACTAAAAAAAAAGTTATACCTTTACAATTTTAACCTACTTTGTTAACTAGCTCGGTCATAAATATGCACTTCACTGTCTGGGATAGCTCCTATTTACAATTTTGATTTAATGATCAAATGACTTAGCAAACCAGACGAAAACAGTTCTGTTTGCTTGAAACAAGACTGAAATACGTTTTCTGCAATCCAAAAAAAAAAAGTTCCCGACTGCAAATTTGGGATAAAATCTAAAAAAATCTATATAATTTTCGTCTTCAAAATTCTGAGTGTTATTTTTCCTAAAATTCATAAAAATGGCAACAACTTAAAATAGATTAATTTGAAAATATCTAAATATTGTTAAATCAATTTTAAGGTCTTAATTATTAGTCATAAGTAATCAAAAAATTCAATATTTTTTTGTTGATTTGACCGTAAGTTATCTCCCTTACTACCACATAAAGATATTCATACCAAGGTGGAAGAGAAACGGTACTGTTAAATGATATTCATTTTTGGCTTAAAACTAGAGATTTTCTTAATTTTTAAATATAAACAACGGACGTTTGGTTTTATATTTGGTACGAAATTATATATTTAATGGTTCTAGACCTACGTTAGTCGAATAGTTCTTTTGGTTTTTCAAAATTTTATATATCCAAACCTCCATTGAATAAATCATGAATATTAATTTCTTATTCTATATTTGTTAATATTTATTTTCAGTGCAAAAAGGTGTATAAAAAATTAAAATCACTGATCCCAAGTCCAAATCCTCCCCTTGCGAGTGCATCCAGAACAGAAAAAGATAAGATAATTTTTTTCTGAAAAATCTGTTTCCCGAAAGGTTTTTGGGTGTCAAAAAACAAATATTCACTTCCGTTTCGCGTAAAAAACTATATTTTAGCCTACATTTTCTATGCCGCTCTGTCATAAATAATGTATTTCAATGTCTACAATACCCCGGCCTAGCTGCCAAATAAATTTTGACGTAGTGACCAAGCGACCGAGCAAAACACGCTGAAATATTTTGTTAGTAAGAACCAAAGTATATATTCGTTTGTTATTTTTTTTTGTCACTCTAAAGGAACGCCGAAAACACATTTTTGCTAAATTAAAAAAAAAAAATCAATTAAATTTTTCCCCTTCTAAAAGATTTTTTTTATATTGCAAAAGTGACAATTATGAAAGTTGAAGTGAACTCCATGAGACACTTCACAAGAATTTAGAATCTTCAAAACTTCAAGCAATGACGCTATAACTTGCTTTCGTTAAAAAAAATGTAACTAGATATATAAAATAAAATGTTTGGGGGGGGGTTATTGATTTTAGATTTATTTTTCTCATTTAAAAATGGCAAATACCTTACTCGTGGTGAGAGAGGATAAAACACAAAACCAGCCGCTAGTAAATATTTATCAAATTTTGAACCCGAATAAAATCCGAAGAATTTATGAATTTTTAATTTTAAAATCGGGCATCGGAGACAAAAAAAATGCTAACAATAAGTTCAGTGCAAAGTGTAAAAATGTATTTTTAATATCAATTACATTTGCGAATATACAATATTTTTGGCAAACATTAAACGAAGCATTATTTTCGTCCTATGCAAAGGACATTTTTAAAATCAATTTGACATGCGTGATTCACCTTTGGCCCTTACGGTCCCTGTGACCTTACAATTTACCTCGGATTTGTCACCCCCTATGGAATCCACCTGGGACGTTTCCAAAGCAAACCGGCTCCTTGACCATTTCCTAATTTTTTTGTACCGTTCAAGTCCAAATATTTCTGACTGTCTTCACATCAACTTTCGTTTTGCCATAATTATTTGGAGACCGTAGGTTTTTTTCTTTAACGTGCCAACGTTTCGATCTTTATTAAGATCATCTTCAGGGACTGGGATTTACATATATAGTTTAAATTTTACAAATATATGTAGTATGTGAAAAAATGAATTTATACAAAGCAAGAAATTTTAGATTCAATCGAAGTATGTGCTTTCTATGCATTTGTCATTATTATGTGTCGTGTTGAGAGTGCCAGTGAGATGTTGCTGTTTTATGTTTATATAGGCAGGGTTTTGAAGGGGAAGGAGGTCGGATAGAAAGAGGTTTTTATATGAGGAGTCGGCTTCATTGAGGTGAAAAAAGCCGACATGGATAAAAATGGGTAATGGTTCGTCCTGATTATCCTTTCAGAATTATATAAATGGGAATAATAAGGTAAAGTTAAATTGTTGAAAAATTAGACAATGTTGAAATGTTTTTTGTGTGGAATATAATGATTGTTTTATATGTTATATGTTTTGTGAGATGATATATATATATATATATATATGTGTGTGTGTGTGTGTGTGTGTGTGTGTGTGTGTTTTATCGTTATTGAATTTGATTAATGATATTGGCGTAGCTGCAACTGAGTTTACACTTGCCTGTTCTGTAATTGATACTGGGTTTATCTCTGTTGATGTAAACCATTTCCTAAAAGTTACGTTTATATTTGTTTTGTTCTATGTGTAATATTTGGCGAAATCGAAATTGTGTTGTGTTCGAAGTGGTGGGTAGCCAATGCTGTAAGATTTTTTTTTTTTTTGCAATCGTTAATATGTTGCTTTATCATCTTATCCGGATATTGTGTTGTAATACCGACGTAATTTGCCGGGTAATTTAAACAACGATGTTGTAAATTACATCAGATTTATTTGTTACTGGTATGAGATCTTTAATTTTGGAAAAAAGTATGTGAATTTTTTAAAAGTTTTTTAAAGTTATCAGAACAGAGAAATGTGTTTAATTTATATGATAGGCCGTGAATGAATGGGATGGAAATGTACGTTGGTTTGTTTGTATTTGATAGATTTAATGTAGCATTAATAGTAATAGTGGATGGGGTTAGTGTTGAGTTATAGTTGTTGATTATTCCGTTAATTATGTACTTTCGATAGTGATTGTTATGGTGGATATCTTTGTATATCTATTTTTTCCCAACCCTTCAAAACCCGACGTATATAAATATAAAACACCAATATCTCACAGGCACTCTCAACATGGCACCCGTCTTCAGAAAAACACTTTGAGTGGATCTCAATAAAGAAAGAAACATTTATTAAATTTCGTGGTCCGCTTGACCAAATAAATTCTTTACAATTAATTAAGGTTTTGGTTGAGATAAAAAAGTCAGTGTTACAAGCGGGATTCGAGCCCAGGATACGCCGCTGCTCTACCACTTGAACTATCGTGACGTAGATCCACTCGGACACTAACTTCCAATCTCAACCCCATCTTTTGAATTTTCCGTCATTTTTTATCTACGCTAAATCCTTAATTCATTGAAAACAATTTATTTGGTCAAGCGAGGCGCAAAACCTAATTAATCTAATTACCAAAGCCGAGAATCAAATAAATGATATGAAATTTGAAAAATGGATCAAAACAAGGTGGGTCGTGCCATTGCCATGCGGACCGCGAAACTGAATTGGATTTATTTAGGGTATTGTTCGAGATGAAGTCAGTGTCACGAGCAGGATTCGAACCCATGACCTTCGGGCCAATACGCCGTTGTCATTAAGGCACAAGTGTTAGAGCAGCGGCGTATTGAGCCGAAAGTCCTGGGTTCCCGCTTGTGGCACTGACTTTTTTTATCTCAATCAAAACCTTAATTAATTGAAAAAAACCGAACGTTGGCATGATAAATAAAATGTTTTTCTAAAACCTTCGTCACACCAGAATGTATCTCACGATCTTCAAATTATCATTAACTAATCAATAAACACCACACCTTGCGTTAAAATCAAGTCAAATCAACATGATAAGGAAAAATTCTCACAAGTACTTTCAATTTGATTTCTCAACCAATATAATAATAATGGCAGATAAATGATTACTAAAGAGCAAATATATGTAACGTACAATGTGTATGAACGTCAACATTTATAGGCAGGCCCACAGTTGCTGACATACCGTTAATTAATTATGTGCATCTGTTCTCATTTGCAACCTTCCTGCTTCTATTACGGTGCGAGTTGTCGGCAAGCATTTTATTTATTTGTGCCTTGAAGACTGTTTATGAAAGAGGTGTGTATAATAAAAAAGGAAACTTTTAATCAGAACAAATGTAAGATCGCAACGGTGAGCCCTTCATCCCCTAAACATCGCCCACCTTTATACGCAAAACGTGATGTTATTAATGGTCGCAAACTTCAGGACGTGGAAGTCGAAATTGAGGGTGTCTTGAAGTTTTCAATTAAACCATGAATTTTCCTATGAAATCAGGTCTTAAACGTCCGAAAAACAAATCTGAACTTTTGACCGTTCGGGTTCAGTTTGAAGCTAATATGGCTGGTTGAAGAAGTATAAAAAACGGCTCGTATGCAGAACAATTTCATTTAATTGTGAAAGAATCTTATCAAAACAATACAAAGGAAAATTAATTATTTAACTAAATTAAACAAACAAAAAATATAATTTTCAATGCGTAAAATAATCGTCATTAGACACTTTCGTATCCAAATGGTGTTCAAAACTACCAACTTTCTAAATAAAAATCCTTACAATCAAAACTTTATCCCTTTGAATTGTATTTTTAAAATAGTGAAAAAAAATATATCAAGTCTAACCAATCTTATAATATAACTTAAAGCGTTTAAAAATTGAAAAAAATTTTTTTTTTAATTAAGTGACCGTTAATCGATAATTATTCAGATATCGTGAGATGCGGTCTGGTGTACGTAGGTTTTAGAAAAACATTTTATTTATCATGCCAACGTTTCGACCTGTATTGAGATCATCTTCAGAACTCAAAGTTTCCGTGTAGATGGGTCATTCTTGTGTGTCTAGAAGCACTCTCAACACGAAACGGAAAATCAACACTTAGACACCTGAACATGACCTCAATAAAGTTGGGACGTTGGCATGACAAAGAAAATGTTTTTCTAAAATCTAAGTCACACCAGGCCGCATCTCCGATCTCAGAATGAATCATTGACTAACAATCATACAGTCATTAAACTCCATACATTTATTAATTAAACTCCCTTTATTTATGCAGAGCATGTTTTAATAAACGATTAATAAACAAGATACAACCTTTTTATATCGAAGAAGATACTGTAAAGAAAAACATCATAAATAATAAATTTGTTTGGCTTCTTTTTAGGAATAAAAGTATTTCGTATTCCATTGAAGTTAAACGAATCCAATTTTCTTTCCCTTTACACGTTTGTGATTCATTTAGTTTCTCCTATTTCCAAAAGAACACAGCCTCCCAGTAATTTTCCCTCGAACAAAGAAATCATCGAAAATCGGGAACTCAAGATGCGGAAATTGTACAAAATAGACCTCTTTATCGTAAATAAATATTCAATTAGATGGAATAATTTTCGATTAAAGTCAGATAGAAAATAAAAACTTTGTTGACATTAGAAAATATTTGTTTCAAATAGAATAGAATTTTACATAAACTATTCGAGAATTAATCCATTTCCCATGCAGGTTTTAATCAATTGTCAATATTATAATTCTGAATTACCAATGGCAATAAAATTAGCCACTACTAAAAAATTAACACAACAATGAGTAGAAATACTACAAATAGTTCGAAATTGTTTAAAGTAATAAAAATATCATTCATGGGTTGCGGCGATTTTTTTTTATCCTAGCAAAAAATTATGTAAGTAAAATGAACGGCAAAAACGTTGTAATAAGTATCAAATTGTCCAGTAGTTCAATAATCTCGTTAAGCAAACTTCAGTTGCAACTGCTGTTCACAGCTGATCCATTGGAAATATTTATACAAGGAGAACGGAAGAAAAGTTCATTTTGCCTTCAGAAACCTTCAAATTGGACTTCCGGCAGCAAACAACCTGAGGTAAATACAGTCTGGCAATTTGATAGGGAAATAATTGTAATATTGATTATTACGATTATCTTATCTTACTAAGCATAATTGACGTAAATATGCCTAGTAGACAAAAAATGCAGTAAATGGTAAATAAAGAACAGCACTGAATGAAATAGTTAAAATCCACAATACAGATTTTATTTTATGAGGTAATATGTAATTTTATCAATTAATTAATCTTTTTGTGTAAGGTTTAGGTAGTTGAAATGAGAAGGTTAGTGTAACGAGCGGGATTCGAACCCACGACCTTTGGCTCAATACGCCTTGAACTATCCTAACTTCGATACACTCGGGCACCAAATCCCCATATAAACCTACCACCTTTTCAAATGTCGTGTAAACAGGATGAAAAATGGCAAAAAGGAGGAAAAATTCGAAAGGTGGGAGGTTGATGTCCGAGTAGATCGAAGCCACGATAGCTCAAGTGGTTAAAGCAACGGCGTATTAAGCCGAAGGTGTGGGTTCGAATCCCGCGCTCGTGACAGTAACTTTTTCATTTCAACCAAAACCTTACACAAAAATATTAATTATTTAAAAGAAGTAATTTGGTCCATCATACCACTAAATATAATGGATATAATTCTATTGAATTTGTAATTTGAATATCAACTGAACACAGGATAGGCTTTGTTGTTAAACATGTATATGTATTGCGGTAAAATGTATTTATCCAACTCTTGCAATTACAAAAATTCTCCAGTGATTATAGTCGTGGCAAACTGGGCATGCCATTACTTACTATAATATCCTCACACAGTGTCACTTCTCCATAAAACAACACGAAAAGATTCAATCATAGATTGAAAACTAAATTAAACCATATAACCCCTTTTTATTACACTATTCTTTTGTGATTGCATTAAATGACTTTTTTAGGCGGACGCAGCACCAACGTACAAAGCAACAGGATAACACCAATGCTGGATCTCAGAATGAGGGATTAAGGGGCAATTAATCGGAATGGGAATGTGTAGAAAGTAAAGTTAGAATGGATCAAGAAGGAGAAAAAACTTTAGAATTGGGACCAGTTCATAGCCAAGACAACTATTGGGATAATTGTGGAGCTTATTGAGGTTATTAACGTAGTCGGAGCTTTGAAGTCTGAGCATTTCTATTGTAAACATTGGATTTCCTGACAAAACCCACAATTCTTCTACTCATTATGCCCAAAGTGTCGCAGTTAAGTCTTGTCTAAAGATAGTTAAAAGTCGTATTACAACTCTTCACAGCTGTCCAAGACTTTTGTTAAGTCATTCTCTCTTGTAAGGGGATTCCAGGTCAGTCTGCTGTCTAAGTACAGGCCTAATCAATTGACTTGAAAGGAAATGGTATCTTTCTGTTCTTGATATAAGGCTGTTTTCAATGTGAACATTACACTGAGCACTGGATTAGGGATCCAGGAGGTCCCGAGGCCATCGTCGGTTGAAATGACGTGGTGGGTTCTCAAGATGGGAATAAGTGAAGAGGACTCGAGCAGTACGGTTAGGATGGTGTAGAAGGATACCCAGATAAAATGAAGTGATTAATGTCGGCATAATGTTATGAAGAATGTATGCATTATAAAATTTTAACGCATAAACAAGGCTTGAGTATTTGATTATTTCCGATATTCAGAGGAAAAAAGGCCATTTTATATACAAGTACTGAGACATATCGTGTTGTATTTATTTCTTATGTATGATTATTCGGAAATCGTGAGATGAGGTCTATGTGATGTAGGTTTCAAAAAACATTTTCTTTATCGTTCCAACCTTTCGATCTTTATTGATATCATCTTCAAGGCGCAAAGTGTTTGTGTCGTGTTGAGAGTACCCACACACAACCAAGAATGGCACACTTACGTAGAAAACAACACTTTGCGCCCTGAAGATGATCTCAATACAGATCGCAAATTTGGCAAGATAAAGAAAATGTTTTTCTGAAACCTACATCACACAGACCGCATCTAATGATTTCCGAATTATCATCGACTAACGGTCACTAATCACCACACATTTCGTATGTTTCACTGATTAGATTAATTATGTGTGAAGGGTGATGAAGAAATATAGAGCACTTCACTCCGCCGTACTTGAGTGATTGTTAGTGCGTCCAAGTTTTAAAACCTGCACGAGGTCTGAAATGACTTTGTTGACAGCCCCTTCAGCCCTAACTTCAGCGGCGAGACAAATAAGTCCCGGCTCTGACCCCAGACTGCCAAAACACTGAAGTTGGTGATTGTCGTAAGTCATAAGTTCATTCATGTGGGGTATATTTGTACATAAATGTGCAGAGTTGAGCTTACACGAGTCAGTCAATAAACCGCATAAGATGTTATTGATTTTTGATAAATCCTGGCTTTTTGATAGGGACCGAAAATAAATTTTATGTTCAAACGCGCATTAATGAATGAAATTGAACAATGAACTCGCTCATAGAGTATGCAAATTCATTAAAACAAAATCACGGCTTCGGTTTAAAATCAAAGAAAATTTGAACATGATGATACAAATTAAATTTATCGCTACAAAACCCAATTAATAAAATTCCACAATGAAACTCCACACTAAAAGCAATTATTATTCTACAAAAGGAAACGGCCGGAGGTTCAAACCGACACGAAGCCAATCGGGCAAAAATATTAATTCAATACATGAATTTACCGACAATTTCATGCATGTTGGTTTTGTCAATAATAGACAATACATCAAATTAAAAATAATTCATAAAACCTGTCAAAAATAATTGATATTGTTTTATTCAGTCTAAAAGAATAAACGACCGTTTTTGAACCACAACAAAAATATATAAATCATCTCCATTCTAAAGACTACAAGTAACAAAAATAATTTCAACTGTGAAATAAAAATTCTATTTGATTTAAGCCACTAAAAAGTATGATTGTTAACTTACTTGGAAATCAACCCTCAGATATTTTCTCAGAATCACCCTCTCAGTTAAATATTTCCTCTGAGTTCACCCTTTAAGTTAACTATTGTGCAATAATCCATAAAACAAAAAATAAACCCCAGTGCTTTTATCTTGTATGAATATTTTAATGGCAGTACTTTACTGTATAGCACTATTTACATTTTACCACGGTTATTCGAAACCGTTTTCAATTCCCGTGCTTAATAATAAACAATGGATGATAATCAATTTCTAAAAAGGTTCTAATAAATTACAGAATCCATGGAAAAAGCTGATATGATAGAAAAATTCCTTCAGTTTTTAATTTTAAAAGTGTGGTGTATGTGTTTTCAATAATAGATTGAGTAAAAACTAACAGGCCAGATATGTAAAAGATCGATGATCATAAAACAGAAAAAGGGTAAAGCTATGAACAAGAAAGCGAGTGATTGATTGACTGTCGTAATTTAGCATTTAAATTTTCAACCCTTTTGTGGGGGGGGGGGATTTTTGTCGAATGTAAGATTATTCACTTTTGAGCAATATTAGGCAAGACTATTGTTTGAGCTATCTCTTTGATATCTACAGTGTTGAGAAAATGCCATATTTTTATTTCATTTTATGTGTGGTGTTTATTGACCGTTAATAATTATTTGGAGATGGTGAGATGCAGTCCGGTGTGATGTAGGTAGTAGAAAAGCGTTTCTTTATCAGGACAACGTTTCGAACTTTACTGACATCATCGTCAGTGTGTGGGATTTATAAACATTGTTTCAATTATACAAATAGGTGTAGGATGTAAAAAACGAATTTATACAATGTTAGAAATTCATTTTTCACATCCTGCATGTATTTGTATAATTTAAACCATGTTTATAAATCCCAGACCCTGAAGATGATCTCAATAAAGATCGAAACGTTAGCACGATAAAAAAATGTTTTTTAAGCCTACGTCACACCTGGCCGCATCTTACGATCTCCAAATAATCATTGTATTTTATCTTGTTATATTTGTAAGTATAATCGTATTTTACTCAAATCATTATATTCTTTTTTGTAGCTCTACCTTTTTACGGAGTTAGTATGGAAAGAAAAAACAGGAAAATTATCTTTATGGTTATTGTGTCATGTAAAAATTTCATTTTTTAAATAAAAAAAATTGGTTTTTCTTTCCTAAGTTATAATTTGGGGTTTCTATTGTTATTTTAGTACTTGTTGAATCGAAATTTGCATAAAACGAGATGTCCGTAGAAAGAAATTAGATTTTCTGTTTGTGATCATAAAAAGGAGAGATAAACTAGATCAACGGGCAAAAAAACCAATGAGTTTTATGATTGATTGCCGTCATTTTCGATTTAATGATTTACCCCTTTCTATAACGTAATAGATTCTGCAGTACGGTTTTAAACAATGATATTCCTTGGGGTTTGGGGGCTGTGAATTTGAAAGTTGGTAATTTCCGATCCTACTGGTCCGTCTAGCCTCGCTGGCTTGTTCTGTCAAATGCAATAATAGACAGAATCACTAACGATGGGCATTTGATAGGAAAAACAAAACAAAAAACCAGTGATGATAGGCAGACCAGCATCACCAGAAATGACGACTATGTCACTAGTGTAATTTCGTAATAATTTTTCCAATAATGATATTAATTTTTGTATCCTTATTTTTTTAAGTTCAACCTTCTTTTGCTTAAATTCTTTCTCTTAAGTCGTATTGTTTTTAATTAAATATAGATATTTTTTAAACGAAATGAAAATTTTCTTTATAGACACAGTGACGTTTTATTTATTTTTTTAAATCTCGAACTTTTAGAATATTCCATTTAGTGTCTAATATCACTCTTACCATGAGCTTGAACGGTTGATATCGCAATGAGGAATACGAAAGAGAAGATCATTATTTTGGCCTGAGGTTCATGAGTACACGAGCCGTTCGGAAGCCAGTGGCACACTGCCCGTTGGGGATAGGACCTCCCTCCGGCTCCCCACCAGGACCGACTCCCTCTTAATTACTTCATCTCCCAAGGGAGGCGGCTGATGAGGGGTGTAAACGTGCGACACCGGTCTCACATCGCGATTTGTATCCAAAATTAATTTTTTCATAAGCCACGAAATATTTTTTTGAAGAGGTGTGCCAGAAAACGACACCCATAAGGTCGAGATTTTTCTTTTAAAAAATCGGTCATACATTGAAATAAAAATAACTAGAAACATTTGATTTGAAGAAAATTCCGCCCTTAATTTGTCTCATTAGTTTTATCAATAAATATATGTTTATGTTATGTTTTAAATTGGGAACATCAACAAGAGGTAAACACATTTAATCCTTAATCCTAAACAAGAATAAAGCATTTTTCAACGTTTACATTCCACGGAATTTGAAATCTTTAAATTGTTTAATTTTCATCTTAATTGCAATTATTATTTAGAGATCTTGAGGTGCGGTCTGGTGTGACGTAAGTTTTAGAAAAATATTTTCTTTATCATGTCAACGTTTCGACCTTTACTGAGGTCATCTTAAGGGCCTGGGATTTATAACGAACGTTTTACGAATTTCAGCACTAGTCTCTTCCAATCAAGTCTTTAAAAAAAATTCTGTCGCTGAAGCCAACTTTTATTTACATCAATTTTTGCCATTGGTGGCCCATTGGTCATTGGGTGTTGCCAATGTTTAGGACCAATTGGGTATTAAGGTAACCAACTTTCTCATCTCTCTAATCTGTTGCCAGGTTGTGTCCTGCATACGCGCTTCGTCAGTCAAGAAAGAAAACATCACAAACAATTAAACTTTACGTTAAAATATGTACATTTAAAAACATGTTAGTCTGGTGAGCAGGCCAAGAATACTCAATATTATTAGGAGTTATTGGGGAAAAGATCCTCTATTCGCGCTAATAAATTATATTCAAACTGACCCAGGAGAACTCGGAATTATTTGGTGTGGTTAAGGAAAAAAGCCTCACCATTCACGCTAATAAATTACATTCGTACATCATACTTGAATTCAAAAAGCCTCAGAATACTCAATATTCCTTGGGATAATTTGGAGAAAAAGCCTCTCCATTTCCTCCAATCATTATATTCGCACTACCTCGAAGTACTCGAGGTTCCTTGAGAAATCGAGGAAAGAAGTCCCTCACGCTAAAGAAACATTCATACACCAGACTTCACTCACACCGCCCGTAAGTATTCAATATTCTTCACAGTAATTACATACAATAAGACTTTTACGCTAATAAATTTCATCCGTAAACCAGACTTCATTCACACTGCCCCAGAATATTCATTCAATCGGGGATTCATGATCTAACGTTCACCTATCAGACTTCCTTCGTGCTATAAATTGTTTGGGGTGATTGGAGAAAGAAACTCTCCTATTCACGCTAATAAATTACATTCACATATAACTGTCTTTATTACCACTACCCCCAGAGTAACCAATATTTTTCAAGGTTCAAGCCCTTCCATTCTCGCTAATAAATACAATCGTTCGAATATAACATATAGACATGAACTTGATTAATAAGCCACGAGCTAATTATACAAACACATATTTATTTTCTGTATGTAATATTTGAAGAAAAACTATTTAATGAGATGCGTAGAGTAGAAAAAGAATTGGTCACCTTATCACCAAATTCGTAATTGACAAGAACTATTGCTTAAGATATTTGCCTTTGAACAACTTTGTCATTGGGTTTGTCTATCTTCACGGGTTTCTGTCAACCCGAAGTCCTCAACTAGAATTTAACAAATAAATTTTAGTTTCTGCTTCAGATTCTTCGTGGGATCGAGGTTGCTAAATTCAATTTTTACTCTATTTCACTAACTAAATTGAATTGAAAAGAGATTAATTCAAAGTTTAAAAGGAAAAGGCTAAGTTTACAGGGGCAGAAAAAGCAATTGGATTTAACTATGGTACAACTTAGACAAAGGTTACGGCAAGCGTAATGTATTCCTAATTGGGGAAAAAGTTTAAGAATGGTTACCTAACCTCGCTTAGGTTGTGGTAAAATTGGGGTTTTGGTTTGTTAGAGTCAGAGACGGAATAAGTTAGGTTGAGATACTATTATATTTAATATAGTTAGGCACGGTTTAGGTCAGGAAAGACCTTCGGCTATGAGACGGGTTAGAGTTTATCTCTTTTATTATGAGGTTGCAGAACTGCACACAGGATTAACAGGTATTTTAAAATTAATTACGGTTTACGGACAAAATGAAATACAAAAACAGTTGTTAATTTGTTTGTAAAAAATAGTTACCTCTATTATATTACAAGAGTTTAATTAATTTAGACATTTAAATATGTACGTACTTGTTCATTTTTCTTTCCACCATTAAGTTACTTCATTAAAAGTTGATAAAAAATCATAAGATTAACGTCTCTTGAATTGACATAATTAATAAGTCACTTTGAAAATAAGTTAAACCCATTTTAAATACAATTGGCCAAGTTCTGAATTCCTGATGTATCTTTCATATTGTTTTATTTTTATAACCTACATTTTTTATGTCCAATACTTTTGATTACAATTTTTTCTTTGGAATTGGATGATTACAAATACTTTCGGTTGAAATTTTTAAAATTTAAATTTTTCCAGTGACCACTAAAGTTAGGGTCCTTTAAGTGTCACAAAACAACGTTTAAATAAAAACCATATAAAACAAATATCGTATTTATATATTTCTTTGTACACTTTTTTGAACTCAACTACTGCATACAATAACTAACGCGCAAAAATTTAGGTCAGTCTTTCTGAACGCTGAGACACACCCCACCATTTGCAACCCTTTAAAAGAGACGACTTCAAAAAATAAACAGACTCAACATTGAAGATGGCGAAATGCCGAAATATATCTGATAGATCAACACTGAGACGATGGCAGATTAGGATTTCCCCCGACAATTTTTAAATTTTGAACGAAAATCTGCGGTGATGCGTTCAATCTATTGAAATTTATTTCTTCTCTTTTTATATAAAATAGTTCGATTGAGATTTATTTTACTTTTCAATAGTCCATAAAGTGTATCTTTTCCGTTCAACTGTCAATTTTCAATATTTAATATCATAAAATACGCCTGTATTAAGAGAGCATTAGAAATAAATAAACGATCAATTACGCATCAAAAAATTATATGCAAGTATAAACTGAAGGGAGATACAACCGTTATTTGAAAATAATAAGTATCTTCAAATAGCCTTTTCTTGTCCAGATTGTAAAATACTACAGGCTGAAATGTAATGTGTTCTCCAATACCGACCAGTCATAATTTTTGAAAAATGCTAACCGGTTGGCCTGGAGTGAATCGCGTGATCACACTGGATCCAAATTGCACTGTTTCGTCGAGAAACAAATACCCTTTAAATAGAACGTGTTAAAAAGGAATGTCTTTTAGCATTCAACGGTAATTCTCAGGATGACATCGTAATTTATAAATGTGAGCGACAGCGAATAAAAAATCGCCGGTTTCTGTCTTACATTAAGTGCGAATAAGCAAGATAAGGTGAAGTCTTATTTAAGTAAGCTGAATAAGTTCATTCTTGAAAGAATTCTGACACCGACAAATCAAAACATCTTAACAAAAGGCAATGGGAATTTGAAATTGGAAAATTAAACTAAAAATTTGTCTAATGATTTTTCCTTCTTGAAGGTGGGATGAAAGGTCGTCTCAAAAAAACGACTACCAATTTTTATCCACCGTTTCGGATTTAGTTTAATCCTTCTTCAGGTGAGACCACACTGGCTCTTTTTTTTAAATAAACTGTTATAAAATATTAATGGCTGACGGCCACTGTTTTAACCATTGCGCTAACTCGCTGAGGAAGGATTAAAATAAATCCGAAACGAGGGATAAAAACTGGTTGTGGTTTTTTAAGAATTTAAGATTTTCCCACCTTCAAGAAGCAAAACTCATAAGTTAAACTGTTGAGGTCGAAATATAAGAAAATATCAAACTAGTTTATGGAATTGAATGTATATTTTTTTGTTCGTAATCGCAAGGGAACTACAGATACATCAAGGTAAATGTAAAATAGAAGTGGATCTAAGCTAGACCTCTACAGAACTCCACAATTAATAAAGCGTGGCCACATAAATATAATTCAAGCCTATGTCAGAGGCGTTAGAGTTGAAACTGACAACTTGACTACCCAGATGTGAAATGAAAACTTTACAACTGTTATAGCTGAATTTTTTTGGGGGGAGGGAGCTTGTTTTCGAGAGAGAGAGAGAGAGAG
>CM077113.1:11781043-11808670 GCA_039619505.1 Cimex hemipterus
ATTATGAATGAAATAGTCATGAGTAAATGAATCATTGTATGATTTAGACATGATTTATTCAATCACGAGGTATGACTAAATCATACAATGATTCATTTACTCATGACTATTTCATTCATAATTAAACTTTAATCAAAATTCTTAATCTTGATTGAATTAGTTTAAATTTTGCCCACCCTGGCTACCATGACCACTTACCAAAATCCAACAGACTCAGGATAAAAATTTTGGGATGAGAATCGTGCTCAAGGCCAACCTTTAAAAAATGTTATCACAAACGAAAACCAAAGTTACCTAATTATGCAACTTAATTAAGTTTAATCATTTATGAATTAGTCATGAGTAAATGAATTATTATATAATTTAGACATGATTTATTCAATCACGAGGTATGACCAAATCATACAATGATTCATTTACTCATGAATTACTTAATTAATTTACTCATTAAATGAATTAGTTTAGATTTTGCCCAACTTTCTCTTCCGTTGATGAGTGCCGTTTCAATTTCTTTCACTTGCAGCCACCGGTCCCCTTAGGCATCAGACAAATTCCAGAGGCGACAGTGGGGATCGTACCCACGACCGTGGAGATTTACCAGCCTAGAGTCTGACGCCTTAAACACTCAGCTACAGTGATGTCCAAGTCTACGCTTGTAACTATATCTATTTTTATACAAATATAGTTTAGAAACGAAATGAGCGACACAAGAGGGACTCGAATCCATGAATTCGACTAATGCTGGCAAAACATGGATTCGAGTGCCTCTCAAGACACTAATTTTTATTCTCAACTGTATTTGCATAAAAATTGTACTTAAATGTGGGTGTTCATGTTTCTGTTTTCAAATTTAACATTCAATTTTTCTTGGTATATTTGGAGTTGAGTCAGACTGTACTAATTTTGTAAAATATTGTTGTACTTACGGATGTTTTGTTCTCAATTTCCGGATTTCAAGCTTAAAGCCCGCCATCAAGAGTAACGGACACGAGTTGCGACACTAATTGCAATCGAGGCCGTTTGATCCACTCGAACGGGACGACCAATCAGAAGCAGGTTCGCGTCTGAATAAATCGTTTTAAGAATAAAATACATTTTTGTTTATTAATTGAGTAATAATTCAAATTATTATTTTTTTATACATTTTTATTTCCACGTGTATTTAACAATTAAAATACGTTTGGCCCTGCAGACGAGACAGTATCAAGTAGGATTAGGTCTGTTTGGTTCTTGAAGGCAGTGGCAGTGATTTCGAATTGGGCGCGCGTACCTTTTCTCCGTTTAACCTATTCGTCCGAACCGAAATGAACATCTACCGGCAGAAATTGATAACCTCGGCGAAGTCAAGTATCTCCCCAGAAAGTTCGAGACAGATGTAAGTTTACTTTTCTTGACTTATTTATTAACTATACAGTTTATAGTTGGCAATAAAAAATGTCAGGATTCATTAGTATTCTTTCGTTTGTACAAAACTAAAGCCGGGAACAAACGCAATGCAAGACAAGAGAACCAGACGTAACTTTCATTCAAACTACATGTATTATTGTAGTTATATTAATTACAACCTATTTATTTTAATATAAACCAAATTAACCGAAATCAAAAATTCATTCGGTTTTTTGTGGTGATTAGCGACCGTTAATTCGTGATTGTTCGGAAATCTTGAGATGCGGTCCAGCCGTTGCGATTATGATATTGATTTGTGCGACTGTACGTGGCGTGCGCGACGTCGCAAATCCAAGGCCCAATTTTCCATAAGATTGTATTACCCCCGTGCACATCTGCCCAATTTTAAGCAACGCTACCCTACTCTTCTCCCTGCGATCCCCACTGTCCTGATTTTCGTCGGCGAACATCGAGTATATATTATTTCAGTTATATTAATTAGAATAAAGATATTTTAACATAAATCAAATTAACCGAGATCAGAAATTCATTAGTCATTATTTTTAAAAAAATAATTTTTATGGTTTGGTAGAAAATTGAACAAAACACCGAAGTACCATTTGTTTATATAATGAATTTAACTAAAAATTATTACCTGATTGTGCTCATAAAATTTAACTAACAATTTATTTCATTGTTTAGCTCATAAAATTACACAATTTTTGTCGAGTAGCATCAGAACAGGACATTCATATTTTTTGTAGTTTATTTGAAACTAAGTATATGCCATTTTGTGTTATATTAATTACAGCATATGTATATATAATCCAAATTAAACGACAACAACAATTCATGAGCTTTTATTAAAATTATTTAATTATGATGGTTAGGGAGAAAATTTATTACAAATAACATCGGAATATCTTTATTTAAAACAATTAAATTTAACTAACATTTATTACATGGTTTTGCTTATAAATAATGCATTAAGGACAAAAGAAGCGTTGCGATTTGTAACTGTATGTGGTGTCTGCTTGACGTCGCATAATTGTGCACACCCTACCAAAACGTAATAAGTCGTCGGGTATCGTCGCATAGCGTTGCATCGGGTGTGTTCCCAGCTTTACCCGAGTCCAAAGTCCAATTTTCCATAAGATTGTATTACTCCCGTTCCAAGGTTTTGCTCCATATAGTGCATTAATAACAAAAGAGGATTTGCGATTATGATACTGATTTGCGACAAACGCTGTGTGGCTGTACTAGGTGTGTGTTTGCGTCGCACGCCCAACCAAGACGTCGGGTAGCGTCGCATCGGGTGTGTTCCCCGCTTTAAGTTAAAACACAAAACTTTAAAAATACTGCTTTCCTACCTCTTTTCGAGTTTTGCCGCTTTTCTTGCATATGTGTGCTTATTAGTGACCTGCTGTTTCAAATTTTTTTTTAATCGTCAAGTGTAGTGGTGCTATTCTTGTGGTGTCATATTGATTTTTGGTGAAAGTGGAGTTCCTCCAATATGACACCACACTTTATGCCCAGAAGATCGCTGGAATAAAGATCGAAACGTTGGAGAGAAAAAAACACGAAATTAGTGTTCTTCTAAACTACCTCATTCTTGACCGCTCCTCATAACTTAAATTCACTAATTTCGTGGTCCGCTTGACATATTAATATATTACAATTAATTAAGGCTTTTAGTGGATGGCACGAGCGGGATTCGAACCCGCGATCTTCGGCGAGATGCTCCGCTGGTCTACCACTTGAGCTACCGCGACCTCTATCCACTCGGACACTAACTTCCCAATCTCAAAGTCCATCTTTTGAATTTTCCCTCCTTTTTGCCATTTTTCATTTCAAATCCCGCTCACGCGATTGACTTTTTTTATCTCAACTAAAACCCTTAATTAATTGTAATATATTAATTGGTCAAACGTACCACGAAATTAGTTAATTTAATTATTTAAAATGAAGCATACTTCACTAAAGCTCTCTGTGGCCATTTCATTTGTTGTCAAGAAACCAATTCGATTACACATTTGAAAAATGGATCATGGGTTCGAATCCCGCTCATGCCATTGTCTTCTTTTATCTCAACTAAAAACCTTAATTAATTGTAATATATTAACATACTATTGTCCCGCTTGGAGTCAGAGGTAATCAATTATTTAAAATATAAAATTAATTATTAAAATAAATCTATATATTAGGTTTTCTGGTTCGATTGGCCAAATACATTGTTTTCAATTAATTAACATTTAATTAAGGTTTTAGTTGAAATAAAAGTGTCAGTGCCTTTCCAAAAAGGAGGGAATGTTCAAAAGATGGGGTTGAGATGGAATTTGATGTCTGAGTGGATCGAAGTCACGTTAGCTCAAGAGATAGAGTAGCGGGGCATGAAGCCGAAGGTCGTGGGTTCGAATCTCGTTTGTGACATAGACTTTTTATCTCAACAAAAACCTTAATTAAGTATTAATTTATCGAAATAAAATTTTTATTGATTATTATTTAGCGATCGTGTATGTAAGTTTAGAAAGACATTTTCTTTATCGTGCCTATTGAGATCATCTTCAGTGCCTGGAATTTATAAAAATTGTTTCAAATATAGAAATACATGTAAGATGTGAATATGAATTTATACAGTGATGTACACAATGTAGAAAAATTAAGGTTTAATCGAAATATTTGTAGTCATTCAAAGTTTCTTTGTAGGTGTGTCACTGTTGTGTGCCGTGTTATGAGTGTTAGTGAAATTTTAATGATTTTCGTCTATACATGTTTGGTTTTGAAGTAGTGGGGAAGGAAGTAAGAATCGAAATTCATTTTCCTATGAGAAGTCGGCTTCTTTGTGGTGAATGGGACTTACTATGGAAAAACGAGTATTGGTTTCCGTCCGGGCCTGGTGTTTTTCCAAATTTATGGTAGACTCTCCACCCCGTCTCGGCTTAAGTAATCCCAGTCCGTTTTTGCTCTTAAATTTAGAATTTCATAGCCATCGAGGATAGGAAGACTAGGTTCATCACCCCGCAGACTATAAAAAAATCTCATAAATTTTGAGACTTACTGTGTAATGATAATAATGCACCTATATTTTTGCATAAGGATTTTTCAAACTAAATATTCAGATTATAACAATAACCGCTATTTATGAAATTAATGGCCGAGTAAAATCTTTTTTTTTCATTTTTCTTGTTGTTTCTGTTGCACAAATAACCAATCTTTTTCGAAGGACGACTGTCTCACTATTCTGTTTTCTTGTAGTTTTATCACTTTATCTAAATAATTAATTGCAACCGACGCTGGACGGAGCATGGAATCTAATCTCTCATTAAAGAGATAAAGGGTAGCTTTATTAGTTTCGTATGGGTAAATTTTTCCCAGCCGTGGCCGGGCGCCTCGGCCAGCGGCGTAAATCAAAATAAATCCTCTTAGGCGAAGAACGGCGCCGTCAAAGTGGACAAAAAGCCCCCCTGTTTCGCACCACTTGCAAAAAGTTAATGGACGAAGGAACAGACGGAAAGAAACAACATCCGATCAGGATAAATTTATCTCTCACAAAGCGTTTTTGAAAACAACATCCACACCAAAAATCAAGAATATTCTCTTCTGCATGCATTTTCTGATTATAGCATTGACAAGAAAGTTTTATAAACTTAACTGAAAATCTACAGTCATCACTAAATAGTTTCTCTTGGAAAAAGATCCTCAGTTACTTTGTCGAACTTTATAAAACGCTTCATCAGGACTCAATGGAAATCAGGACATAATTCTGGAAGATTTTATTGCGCTTATTTTTGAACACTCATCAAGCTTTCAAAGTGTTTGGCGTGATGGATGATTTACCACAATTTAAAGCTGACTCTAATAAATGCTCCATTGCATTATCCAATCGATCTACTAAGGTTCCTTTGTCCATTGGTAGCGAGGCTCTGTATGAGTGGATTTTAGTAGTTTATCTGCAAATTAGTCCGACTTTCCAGTGCATAACAGTCCTCAGTTCGCCATTGCCACTCTGAACAGAGGGACTTAATACACCAAGCAAGCACGCAGCACAAGGGTTTTCTTATTCATAAGTGAAAGTTACTGCCGGTCAGATTTTAGTCTGAGGTTAGAAGTTAACTGAATAAATGATGCCTTCGAGTTTCTTTCTAGAGTAGTCCCAGGTGGTAAACTCGATCAAAGGCTTGCTCAGAAGTGCACCCGAGCAGCATTCTTTCTGTAGATGGGAAATCACAATGATGGCAACCATCCTGTTGTTTTATGAAATAGAGTCGCTTATTAGGTCTCGGTTTGCTGAAAGGGATCTTTTTTTAAATCTGAGCAGTACTGTATCAGAGTTAATAAGAATGTCTGCAGTGTATATGAATAGTGGCTGGGACCAAGGATGTTGCCTTGAGGAATACCCGCTTCGGCATAGTAGATTTAGGAAATGGATGTTCAGAATCGTAGTTGGAAGAAATTTCCGGACATATAGCTTTTATGATGATGTAATGAATGGAAGGATGTTCTGCAGTTTCCGGACAAGCCCGGATCTCACTTTCGATTCAAGCTAAGAAAGAACTCGAACAGTTTTCGTTCCGCTCAAGGGAGGCACGGTTAAATAGTCAGAGCAATGTCAACTGAAACAGAATTGATAGAATGGAATACCACAGGAACTTTCAAGAATGGGATCCAGGTGGTTTTTAAAGATTTTTCCAAGTAATGGGAACAAGCAATATGACGTAGGAAGACGCTTTGTCTTCTGGTAGTGGACTGTACGGTTAATTTAATTTGTAATGGAAAGTAGGTAGTTATAAGTATTAAACCATAAAGGTTGAAAAATTGTGTGCCCAAGACCACGTGTTGATTAGGGATGGTGGTGCAACGGTTTCGAAAAATTCTCCACCTTTTATCAACAGAGTGATGTCACTTGAATCAGAATGATAGACTGGAATAACTCAGGAGCTTTCAAGAATGGGATCCAGGTGGTTTTCAAAGATTTTGTCAAGTAATTGGAACAAGCTGATGGTACGATATGACGCAGATAGATGCTTTGACTTTTGTTATTAGTTAATCTTATTTGGATTGGAAAGTAACGTAGTTGTAAGGAAAGGTTGGAAAATTGTGGTTTTTTAAGGAAGTTTTTGGGGATTAGTTTTGGTGATAGAGTCAAAACATTTGATCCAGGAGATTTCTGAACTTCACGGCTATGTTACTTGAAGGTGCCAAAAACAAAGTTGGTGGTGCAATGGTTTCCTATGGCGCGTCGAAAAATTCTCCACCTTTTATCGACAGAGTGATGTCCCCTGAATCAGAATTGATGGGGTGCAATAACACTCCAGCCTTTAAGAATTGGATACAAGTATTTTTTAAAGATTTTGCAAGTAATGGCAGCACATGTTTAAGACGTTTTGACTTAGGGATATGATTAATGGGTTTTATGATTGATAATTTCTACTTGATTGGAAAGCAGGTTCTATGGACTGAGTTGTAAATTTTTCTACCTAATCTTTTTAGACGATTACATACCAATATTTTAAAAGGATCGGTTACAGGACAATTTAATACTTACTCTTATTCGTTTTCCCACATAAACCCACAAAAATAGTTGTAAAAATACTATATGAGTACCATAATCGGATAGGTATGTTATTGAGTCGCCTTGTAATTGGTTGCTATGCTGATTAACAGCAGGTAAAAAGTCAGAATTTGTTGTAAGTTAAATATAATATCTGTGTAAAAAGTACAATAAGGAAAGTATGTTGTAAAACAAGCCACTCAGAGTTCATTCTTTTTCCCAAGGTAGCCGTGACAGTTGGGGATGATCAATCGTCGGCAGTAAACCATCAACTCTTATTGTATACGATCGCGACCCCACCGTAACTCCCCACGTGTGCGGCGATTATCTCAGGCCAATGGATTGGAAAAATGAAATCCTTCCAGCTGTTGCCGCTCGCCGTAACCAGCCGAGGGTGGTGCAGATGCAGAATGATCGTATCTCGGATCTCGGTGCTGGTGGGGTTAACAGATCATCGCTCCGAGGCTCTCAGTCCACGGCAGGAACTCCTAGAAGCAACACCTCCGAAAAGAAATTATAACAAAAGTAAGTGGTCGTCATGTTAAACTTGGACGTGCCAGACAATTTTTTGTTAAACGTTAGATTTTTCAGTGGGGCCCAAAAATAAATAAATACACTAAAAAATGAATATACAAATAGGTAATATTTTTAAACAATATCGTCTCATCACAATCTCTTTTAAATCAAAATATATAAAAAATTATAATGTCTGAAACCTATTATCTTATTTTTTATTGGTAAAAATTGAATGGCTATGTCTTAATGACAAACTCAATTATGTTCTTACCCTCTTTTGTACTCTACATCTGGGTATGAGTATCTGTTTTTCTTTCTACCTGGTTCATAGATTTTAATGCACGTACGCACGCACACACACACACACACACACACACACGCATTCTCTATTCATCTCTCTCTCTCTCTCTCTCTCTCTCTCTCTCTCTCTCTCTCTCTCCTTTCATTGTCTCTATCGCTGTCCCTTCCTATACATCGTCGTTCACAAACACACCTTTTCTCTCTAATTTACCTGTTTTCTTTCTGACAGTTCTTTCTGTCTGTCTGTATAATTCACTCTCTGTCTCTGTCTCCCCCATTATTTCTCTGATTCACAGACATAAATGTTCCTTTTGTACAGGTTTCTTCTCTCTCTCTCTCTCTCTCTCTCTCTCTCTCTCTCTCTCTCCCTCTCCCTCTCTCTCTCTCCCTCTCTCGCTCTCGCTCTTTCTGTCTCCCTCAAGATTTCTCTGATTCACATCTTCCCGCTCTCCCCTCTCATTCTCTCTCTTTTTTTCTCTCTCTCTTTCTTTCTGTCTTCCTTAAGATTTCTCGGATTCATAGACATCTTCTCTCTCTCTCTCTCTCTCTCTCTCTCTCTCTCTCTCTCTCCTCCTCCTCTCATTTCCCCTCTCTATCTGACTCTTTCTCTGTGTGTCCTGTCGTTCAAAAACACACCTCTTCTCTCACTCTTTTTACCTGATTTCT
This sequence comes from Cimex hemipterus, assembly GCA_039619505.1. NCBI lineage: Eukaryota > Metazoa > Arthropoda > Insecta > Hemiptera > Cimicidae > Cimex > Cimex hemipterus. The sequence continues at coordinate 11,789,463 of CM077113.1, forward strand.
TTTTGTCAGTTCTTTAACTTTTCATTTCCTCTCCGTCCCTGTTTTTTTTGGTTTTAACCCCTTTCACCCTCAGACACCAATCTCTCTCTCTTCAATTTAGTTTTCCTTCTCTCTTTCTAGAATCTCTCTCTCTCCCTCACTCTCACTCTCACGCCCCCTGAATTTATTAATTTCTCTTTATATCTCTCAACTTTTCTCTGGACGTCAATTTGTTCGTCTCTCTCTCCCTCTCTATTTATCTTTCTCCCTATCCTCTTTTTCTCTATGTTTTTCCTGTCCGGTAACCTTTTCTTCTCCCGTTTCCTTTTCTTCTTTCTCTTCTCAGTATACCTCTCCTTTTTCACTTTTTATCCTTTTTTCACACAAAAATACACACTATCAAGCTTCCGAATTAGTGGCTAATTAATTCGTAAGTATATTTATTAATTAGTCATTCACTAAGACTTCGAAAATGATCGTCATTCTATAATTTCCTTACCTAACGATTTGTTCATATTTTAAAATTGGACCATTTCGATAATCTCGTACAAATAAAATGATACATAAACCCTATTATTGAGCTCCGTTTAGAGCAGATAGTTTATTGAAAAAATTAATCAGAACAGTGAAAACGATAGCTTAAAAGTCGACCAATCATCAGATTTTTTTTTTATACAAAAACATTCAATCTGATATTGCTATCGATAGAATAGTTGAAAACAAATAAATAAACACGCCAGTTTTTAAAACGTTCTTCTTTAATTTTAAGTCAATTCATTTCTGTCAATGAAAAGTTTTAGATCGGTTAATATCATTTTTTTTAGAGTGTAAACAGTTCAAAGATCAAAATTAAAATTTTCATTGTACTATGAATGTAATCGCACGTAGATTAGACACGATGTAGATTTTTTATTTCTATGCCCTACATCATGTAAACAAAGGGAACTTCGCGCAATTATCAGTTCTTCAATGTTTAATTTTGACTCTATTTAGTTCATCAACTGTGAAAATATTATAGTTTTCTTTCTCCGATTTAGCTATATAAAGTCTTCGAGTAACATTAAAAGATCTTTCTCCGCACTAATAGCATTCTAAGTTGATCCTTTCGCCATTATCTTTTTGTACCAATAGAGTCAGAGGACATGAACAAACACCCCTTTACAAACATACTCTTACCTGAGAATAAAAGGACCTCCCTTAGAAAGAATTATTCTGAAATGTCTTGAGAAGTATACACGCACTGGAAATATTCTATTTCTGAATATCGTGTTTATTTTAATCCTTTGGCTCCAGAAGATTGTATTAAATATTAAACAGAAACATCACCTGTTCATTATGATCAAACACGAATAGTCCTTTAAAAAAAATATTTTCCATCTACTAAACATAAAATTCTCAGAAAGACGACAAATTCTTTACAGTTTTATATATAAAAATACCACCATCGATCGTAAAAGTTTCATTTTTATGTATAATCATTATTTCATTACATATCTTCCACTTCTACGTTCACTAGATTACACTAGAAGCTCACATTGTGTGAAAGTAAAGTCGTGTTTCTCAGCTCTGTATGCTCCAAGCATAGGGGTCTCACAGGGGTCTCACTTTGATCCATTCATCTTGTTCATTATTAAAAAACTTCCTTTATTTTGTTATTTGAATATGAGGCGAAATTATTTAAGGGTATTTCAATTACACCCGCATTTATGTCACAATCCTGCAGTATGCCATTAATCATCCTGTAATATTTCTCAAATAACTTCGTACAATTTCATTTTCCAAGAATTATTTTTATTTTTTTATTGGGTGTCGTATCACCCCAGACGTCCCGACGTTTTTAACAAAAAAGAAACTATTTGTAAATTGAGTTTGGATTCGGGGCTACTGGATTCGAACCCGGGACTTTTAGGTTACATTGATGGCCCCCGTGTCGGCCCTCGCAGCACAACTTTATTTCAATTGACATTTCTTTAAAACGCATTACCAGCATGGAAACCACCACTACAATTTTCTCCTCTCTTCATCTTCCCCACTTCATCAGATCATCATCTGTTAATTTAAAAAACTTGATCAGTTTTGACTGCATCTCCAAAAATATTTTCCGAAATCTATTTTTTTTACATATAGTTGTGTACTTTCGTGATACTTCTGTCATTATCACTTTCATTATCATCGCCGTGACTTCCTAGGAGATCTCGCGGCCATAGTCTCTCAGTCGGCGGGGAGGCTTTGAGGGGATTTGTTTCTGATATAATGATTTTCAGTAGTTGCGAGGTTTCTATGAAATTTGTGGTCGGGAGCGAATTTCAACTTGAAGAAAAAGGGAGATGTAAATCTATATGTTTAGTTCGGATCGGTACATAAAATGGAGCATCTAGTATTTTCGTAGTATTAAGGACTGGGCAGTTTACGGTGGATGTCGAGCTGAGCCCGATACTTCCAGTCAGTATGTCCATACCAGCTTAACTATGGAGTTGTTAAGCAGCCTTTTATTTTTGAGAGGTAAATTTTTTCAAGAAGTCCTCCAAGAGCGCAATATCATTTCATAACCTCCTGACGTTTGAGCCGTGTGTGAGGATTCCACGTCAGGTATTTATCGACTAAGGCACATTTTCGACCGACACCTAATAAACTAGTTTACTTATTCAACAGTGCCGCAAGATGGTTATAATTGCATCATCTACCCTAAATAGAAAAAATACCCTTTTGGTGCTTTCCTAAGCCTTCGATCGAGGATAGCACCTGAGCCTTCACTAGAAACTCTAGGCCTTCATTCATAAGTACATAAGTCCTATTTAGAACAAAGGTCAAGGAATGTATGAAGAAACGCAATAAAACCAAAAATCCCAGTATACATCCTTCACATAATTATGACCCTTTCAGAAAATTATTGGGACAACCAAACAACCCAGCCGTTTCAGCCCAAAATTCTTCGATATTGCCCGAGCTCCCTGTTATGTAACTAACTTAACTAAACACATAGATCTCCAAATCTCATGGGAAAACCTTTCTTCCCGAATTCTTCGCGACAACCCTCTAGATGCCAAAAGCGCCAATGCTATCCCCTAATGAGGAAAGTGAATAGCTATGGTTTCAATTACTTTCTCACTCTTACAATGGCTTGTAACTGGATAACACACTCAGGACGACCAGGCGAACTATTCAAAATACTACTTAACAATAGAGAGAAACCCTGACGTTGACACATCACCACTAGATTCCAGCATTTCAACCTCCATGCAAAGAGTCACTTCAGTCCAATATCCTTCGAACTATGGACCAAGCATTTGAATCTTGTCCAAGCTCTCTAATTAGTATCCACCATTTGAACCTATTAGTCTATGCCCTCATCTCTATATCCTAGTTGAATACCTTTTATGCCGAATCTTTAAGAATCAATGGCTTCAACCTAGTGAGAAAAGTGAATACGCTGAGATAGGAATACTATTGACGGATCAGTTACAACCTATATAACTCTGATAACTTGTTTGAATTGACCAGATGATATAAACTAGCGAAATACTACTTAACAACCGATCGAAGCCTTCACATGTTGACACATCACAACTTGGATTTCAACGTTTCAACCTCCATAGAATACAGTCCCTTCCGTCCGTAATACTTCGCACTATAACTCAAGCTATTCGTAGCCAATCTTAATATCAGCATAGATCTCCAAATCCAGCCACATCAGGCCGAAAACTTTGGAATTTGATCCAAAGTCTTTACTTAACATTCAACATGATTATACATCACCTCTATACCTGATGTCTATAGTCTCATCTCGATCTGCCAGTCGAACACCATCCTGAATCTACTACAAAAATACTGATTAAAAACAGATCGAAACCCTCACATATTATCTCATCACTACTGCAACCTGTACGTACGGAGCTGATTTGTGGTTCGAACAAGCGTTCCAACCTCCACAGAATAGTCATTTAGGGCCAAAATTCTTCGAAGTCCGTAACTTTTCGTCCTAATCTTATTATCAGCACAGACCTCCAAATCCAGCGACACCAGTCCAAAAACCTTGGAATTTTGTCCAAGCTCCATACTTAGTATCCAACTTTAGTATCTATGACCTGTAAACCCACGAGTCTATACCCTCATGTCTATCAGCTAATAGTACACCTTTTTTGTCGTGAATATACTAAAAAACATACTATTTAACAATAGATCGAAACCCTTACTATTGCCACATCACCACTACCACTAGACGTGCTTAACTGAATGTGCTTGGTGTTGGTTCAAACAAACATTCCAACATCACCGTATTCAAACTGGCTAGGCTATACTACGAAAAATACTAGATGCATTAGATAAAATAAAGTCACTGAGGTCCTTCGAACTTAGTAAACAAAAACATTGGAATTTTGTTCAAGCTCCTTACTTAATATCCAATTTCATCCTCCATAACCTCTAAACCCATGAGTCTCTGCCCTCATCTCAATCTCCTAGTCGAACACATTTTATACCGGATCCTCTAAGCGTCAATGTCTTCGCGATTTTCTTCGGCATGAGAAAGTGCTGAAGTCGGAATGTACTTAATGGATTATTTCTTTACTTTCAATGGCCAAATGATATCAACTACTCAAAATTTCGTCCACACTTTATTATCCGCGCAGACGTAACAAATCGAGCCATTCCAATCTGAAAACCTTGGAATTTTGTTCAAGCTCCTTACTTATCCAAGTTCATTATCCATAGCCTTTAAACCCATGAGTCTATATCTTCATCTCGAACTCTTAGTCGAACACCTTTTACGCCGAATCCTCTAAGACGCCTAAGGGTCAACGTCTTCGTGATTTTCTGCCCAGTGAGGAAATGCTGAGGTAGGAATGTAATTAATGGATATTCCTTTACTCTTTATTATATCTGAACACATGAAATAAACTACTCAAAATATTACTTAACAACTGATCGAAACCGTTACGTGTTGTCATATCACTATTACAACCAGTACGTACGGAACAGAATTTGTGGTTCGAACAAAAGTTATAGTCACTTAGGTGTGAATCCTTCGAACTTCGTAACTCTTCGTTCTCCACCTTATTAACCATTATCGAAACCCTCGCTAACTACAACCTAGACTTGCTTAACTGAATTTGTGGCTCGAACAAATGTTCCAACTATCACAGAATAAAATCATTTCAGTTCAAACTTTTCGTTTTAACCTTATTATCCGCACAGACCTCCAGTCTAAACATGTTGGAATTTTGTTCAAGCTCCTTACTTAGTATTCAACTTCATTATCCGTGACCTCTAACCCATGAGTCTATAGTCTTATCTCCATCTCGTAGTGAAACACCTTTTATCCTGAATTCACGGAATACTACTTACAACAGGTCGAAACGCTCACATTTATACTACAACCTAAACGTGCGGAACTGAGTTTGTGGTTCGACCAAACGTTACAACCTTCACAGAATAAAGTCATTTCAGTCCAAACTCTTCGTACTCACTTTATTATCCGTAAAGACCTCCAAATCCAGCAAACACCAGCCCAAAAATTTTGGAATTTTATTCAAGCTCCTTAGTTAATATCCAACTTTATTATAACCTACAGGTCAAAGTATTAGTCTTTACCCCATCTCGAACTTGTAGTCGAACACTTTTACGCCGAATTTTCTAAGACGCCTGAGGATCAATGTCTTTATGATTTTCTGCCCAGTGAGGAAGTGCTGAGATAGGAATGTAATTAATGGATTATTGCTTTTCTCTATATTGTAACTGATATAATCTACTCAAAATAGAGAACAGGTCAAAACTCGAACTCCAAAACAACATAGCCTCATGTACACGATTACTATAAATAATCTCAACTACGGAATCAAGCTGGAATCTCCTCCAAAAATATGATATTTTTCAATTACTAAACCAGATTCGTATTAATATGCAAAAATTCCTTTTAAAACTCGAAATTATTCTTGATATGGAATCAACTAGTGGCCTGTTTTTCAAGTCAACTTATTAAAACATTTTTGCGCCCTTTCGTTAAAAAGTCTCGGCAGATTTAATGGAGTATTCGCGAAATAGTGCTAGTACGTCAGTGACGAATTTAAAAGTCAAATTGTGAGAGGCGTGTTGATGAGAGAAGGCAAAGAACCCCCTTGAACTTGGAAGGATTCTTTCCAGATGATCTTCGCCTAATAATTACGGCCCACTATCGAAGAAATGAATTCTAAACTACCTCTCACTACATAATTGAATGGCAATTTTAAACGGTCAACTATTTCGAAACAACTTTACCTTATAGGAAATACCTTCTGTTGTTTTTTTTTAAATAAACTATTGCAAGAAACTATGGTTTTTAGACTCTTAATTAAATTTTACATGTTAAAAAAATTTTTAACAAAAAAATTAATTCTCTAATGTGATCATATAATATCTCCTACAAGATTTATAAAAGCGGAATAAGTTTATCTCAGGGGTCGTTCTAAATATCCCTTCCACGTTAAAAATCTACATTAAAAAAAGAGAAATACAACGAAACAAAAATAGTAAAATATCGTTTCATGGGAATTTTTTCGGGGTTGTCAGAAACGAAAGATACGTTTCGCAATCTGATCACGACCCTGTTTTTATTTATGCGACAACTTGATAATAAATCCGTGAGGATTTCCTTTAAAAAAATATATTTATCGTTTTATTTCGACAAGGATTGCTTTTACGTTTTGACGTTTACGACCATCAGATAATCCTGACAACGCACAAAATCATTTCCCCCCTTTTGACTGACTGTAATAATTATCACTTTCTTGTTATTCGATTCGGTTTTATTTCACAAAATCTAACTCGCTAGTTTGTATCCGAAATTTTCAAATTGCGAACTTTCAACAGGTTCCGTCATCGGTCAGCACACTATTCAAAGCCGTCTGCAGATGTAGTCGAGATATTCATAGTCTTCAAACAGGAAATGGCCTTTACCAGATGGAAATGTGTTCCTTGGTGGGGGATGTTTAGGGATAAAACACCCTTTGTAAATCTAATTTAAGATGTAAGTGTGCCTGGTTGTACGCTCGAGGCATAAAATGCACTCAGCCTCTATTTTTAATCTGGCCGACACTTAAGAGCCGAAAAGACGAAATATTGGCCACTAGGAGGCTAAGCCAAGATAAATATTATTCCACTTTTACTTCGGGTCAGCTACTAGGATAAAAGGCAGGCGTGGAAGGATCTGGGTGTAAACAGACGCCCGAGGATAAAAAAATAAAAAGAAAAAAAACAGTCCTTATCAGACATCATCTTAAACGATGCTTTAATATGCTACTGGGGATTAAGATTTTCGAATAATAGTCTCTTCCAATGAATCACGACTTTAATTAATTTTAAAAAGACTAAAGTTCTGATTTATAAATTAAATTAAAAAGTCAACTTTTGGTTACATGAAAATATTATGAGACTGTACAAGCCCAAAACGTAAGCAATCAAACTGATTAGGGAAGTTCACTTCGGTCTTTCAAGCGGAAATGCCTACTATCAATCCTTGTGCCCTGGAAAATCTTACAAGAAGTTACACTGACAGAAACATCCTCATAAGATCTGATAGCCAAGCAGCCATCAAAGCACTAGCATATAAAAGGATTACATCAAAATTATTCGGCGAATGCATCCAAAACCTCATAAATCTGGGAAAACACAATCTGGTGATATCTTGGGGGCTTATACATTAGAAGTGGCGTCTGATATTTTGAAGTGTAGAATCACCCAAAAAAGTTTGATCCTAAGACATGACACACCAACCTGGACATTCCCTTGTAAGTTAAATTTCCTATTCACCGTTAAAGTATAATGTCTAATCTGAGAACCGAGCGCAAAAAAAAATCTATTTACACTTTTATCCATAGGGAAATTTCTTTTTAAAACCTACCCTCCTGAGCAACGTAACCTCAAAATAAGCAAGATTATCACACAAAAATATTCATTTATGTTAGATTTATGAATTAATCATGTAACCAACTTTTCTGCCAGTTCGAATCGATGGTAGCATTCAACAAACTCATTAGGGAAGTACACTTCGGTCGTTCAGGCGGAAATACATGCCATCAATGCCCTGGAAAATCTTAAAAGAGATAGATAATCGAGAAAGCAGGCAGACTGACCAGAGGAGGACCCGGATCTGGAAGACCCGAACCTACACTTCGGATAACAAAATCTAATATAGAATCCTCCATCGCAAAATGGATCCAAGCAAAACAAAAGGAGAAATGTATAAATTCCAGCGCTAGGCACTATAAACTTATGATGAAACAACCTTCACCAAGACTGGCAAAATCACTGCTGCAACAGGACAGGGTTAAACTCAAATGATGATAGAACTACTAACCGGTCACTGGTATCTGAGAAAACATCTACACAACACGGGCATATACAACGAATTTTTTTTTTCGAGGGTTCGCAACAGCAGAGGTCATATAAACCCTCAGGGTGCCGGTGTTTTTGAAAAGCCCATTTGTAAGTATGTCGGGTTCGAATGCAGCGGCCCTGCAGTCGAACCCGGGACCTTGACCTTACAGTGTTGAGCGCCGTGTCAAAGACGAAACCTCGCGGCCACCGACGCCCCGTTATATACAACGAAGATCCTATCTGAAGATTGTGTAACGTGGAGGAAACAGCCATCCGTATCATCTTCGACTGCGAAGCAACAGCTCAGTGGAGGTTTAACCCAACGGACGGAAGACTCAGGGAACCAAATTGCAGCAATAACAGTCAATGACCTGATACTTCTAAGTAGATAGAGTCTATTGACTGAACTAAGGAACTAGGAAGGTACAATATGCCAGAAGGCTGCAGTACCTGGAGAATACAAACCCCGCTTCCTAGTATCCTTTCCGTCATACCATATCAGATTTTTGTGAAATTTCTCAACCCCAATCTAGACAAACAACATAACGAAAAATGCCCCAGAAAAAAAACTGGCACCAAGAAATAAAAATGCCAATAGAAAAAAAAAATTGGATAAATAATGAGGACCTTCCTGATTCTTCTGTCAAATGGCTTTTAACCAAGCCACAGCCTTACTCCCTACCATTTGCAGAGTTTTTTTTGCAAATTTTTCAATTTTTTCTCAATCAATTTTTTAGTGTATGTTCTACGGCAAAATGTGGTATATACCATCCAAAAAGGAATCCCTCATTTCCAGGTTTTATCGACGATTTAGACATCATGATTATTAGAGGCTATAGTACTGTACCAAGATGACGAATGTACTTGGAAGAATCGCCTGACATAAACAACGCAGCAACGCTTAGAAACCGTTTTGAGGATATAAAGCGTCATTATTATGGTGGTCCAACCTAACGTACGAAAAACTTAGGGATTTGTAGCAGCGACAGTCAATGATCCAATACTGCTAAGTAGAAGGATAGAATCTATTCACTGAATTAAGGAACTATGAAGGTCAATAAACCAGAAGGCTGCTCCCTCGGGAGTACAAACCCAGCTTCCTAGTATCTTTATCACCATACCATACCGATAGGCTTTAAAAAAGGAAAATACGCTTACTGCATTTCTAGGCTTTTAACAGGACTTTGATAAGTTCTGATCTCATGAATTAGTGTGGAAAAAATTGAAGATTCTCAATTTATCTATGTGATATAACATGCCTATAATTAAAAGAACATTTAAAGTAAGATTAAATAACTATTTTTCATACAAGATTCACTAAATTGGGAAACTCCCTTCTGTGGAATAGGAATCCACACTATTAACGATTATCTCAGACAGAAGGACAAAAAGAAAATAAGGAAACTCTGGAATTCACTTTGGACATAAACAATCCAAGAATTAGACTGCGAATCCTAACAGGATTCCTAACAGGACACTGCAGACTAAATGGACATTTAAAGAAAATGGGAGTAAACCAAGATGGCACATGCAGATTCTGCAAAGAAGCAGAAGAAACACCAACACATCTATTAACAAACTGCGGAGCAACATTAGCCCGCAGGAGGAAGTGTTTTGGGATGTACAATGTGACCAATAAAACCGGGCCTATTAATCAAGTTCCTTGACGAACTAGGACTCACCGATGTGCTTTAAGCAGAGAACGGGGGATACAATAGCTCTTAAAGGGCGCAGTATACACACCCTGAAAACCTTCAATCAATCAATCAATCAAATCAAAATTGGGAAACTCCTCAAGGATCATAGCCATCATATTTCCTCATTATCAATTTCCGTAGATTTACAAATGACTTAATGGAATATATCGGATTACTTTAAATGCTGACAAATTCACTACCCGAAGACACTACTACTACTCTAGACGATCACTCTAGCAGACAACACAAACTAAAAATAAAAAATATACTATTGCCATTATACTCCTACCGTAGCAGTATTAGTTTTTCTTACATGGGATGTAATTTCAAGATAAATGGCTCTTTAGGAATCTTAGAGTATAGTCCGTAAGGTTTGGGATGAAGGAGAGTACGAGAGGTTGAGATTGAGAGGATTTTGGTCGTCAAACCAGTTGATCCTGGAGGCTTCTGTACTTCATCGCTAGTTTAGCTGAAGGTGCCCCAATACCAGTGTTGGTTAGGGATGGTAGTGCAATGGTTTTCCATGGCGTGTCAAATTCTCCACCCTTTTTCTACAGAGTGATGCCACCTGAATGAGAATTGATGGGATACAATAACAATGCAGATGGTCCTGGAGTTTTCTGAAATCCACTACTAGGTTAGCAAAGGTGCCCAAAACCAAGTATTGTTAAATATTTATTTTGTATGTTTCGTGTTCATTGGTCCATTTCTCATCAGCCTCAATGGGTCATTCCTCAATACATTATACAGCAATGAATGATTCTATTCTATAATAGTAGTAAGTAAATTTGGCATGTACTACCTAAGGGGATGACAAGATAGAAATATCTTTGTAAATTTAAGCATGTGGCGCAATGCTTTTTTTACTGGCGCGTCTAAATGTTATCCTCCCTTTATCGAAAAACCATTTTTATGACTAGGAATTTAATCGAAAATTTGGCATTTGGTGTTTGGAATCCGCATCAATAAACTAAAGATAATCATGCTGAGAAAAATGTGATGAAACAGGAACAGTAAAAAAAATGCACTATGCAAAATTTAACTGTGTCTTCTTGAGATTGCCATCGTAAATACGATTGACTTATCGAATAGTTGAAGGCCGACCAGACAAAAATGAACGATAACCGAGGTTAATGAGGTTGTAGTCATTGAACTAAGTCAATCAAAAATAAAAATAAATACATCAAAACCCGATTTTACACAACTATCTTTTGGTATTAAAAGCCCAGTTAAAATAAATCACATTTTTATCTGCGAGGGAGTTTAAGTTTAAGGTGAAATGAATGGGTGGCATTTCGAAAGGAATTTTGTTTCACTGATGCGGATACACCGAAAGTTTGACGACGAACAATTTTATTTTCAAAATCTGCCTTTATTTTTACATAGTTCCAAATGTATGAACGTGTTGGAAAAAGAAATTATTAATATTGCTGACCGAAGAGATAAGGCTAAATTACGAAGGAAGAAGATAATAATTTTACTGATTATTTCTACTAATTTACATCAATAATCGGTGAAATATGTGTCGAAAATCAGAAGAAGTAAACGCCATTATAAATAATAAAACTATTTGTTAAAGCAAGTTTTAAGCTGTTATTCGACCATCCAAAATTCTTATTTTAAAAAAGTTCAAGACTGGTTCTACTGATGATTGGTGGAGGAAAGTTTCGTGAACTGGTTCGACAAGCTTCACAAAGACCGATAGCAAGTACAACTTGTATAATTCCTTCATCCACATCATACGTTAATCATCAAACTATCTTGCCTCCACGAAGCTAAAAAGGGAAAGCGCAACAAAAAAACTTGTATAAGTAATAAAACCAAAACAGAAAAATTCAATTTTGTTCGAGAAACCATATGTCTATAGCCTTTTGAAGAAAAAAAATCTCAGATGAAAGTTGTCCGATGTTTCTACAATAAGATGCTGAAGTAAAAAATGATGTTAAATACCTAGAAATCATCTTTGATAAGTTCACTTAGAACCATCATAGCAAAAACATAAAATATTACTAATGACTACAAGAAACTCCTAGGTACATCTTGAATACTAAAACGAAAAATAGCCTATTGGCTGACTTAAGGTCCTAAAATCTCCTATGGCTCTTTAATCTAGTGGACTAAAGCTCAACAAAAACAAGTTAGCCAAAAATGAGGCAGCATAAAAAGACTGACAAACCTAGGCAGCATGTGGCACTGAAAACAACCCCGTCAACCCCATTGAAATGCAGCTAAATTTGCTCTCCATTGGGCATACGAAGAAAAGCAGGCGAATTGGATAGAGACTAAATATTTCGGAGCTACGCAACAATAAATAAAATCAGGCGCCCATTCTTGGAACGACTGACTATGATTCCGGAAACATTTTTCACAGAAGACTACAAAGAAGAAAATCAGGAGGAATCAGAGTCAATGGTATGGTATACAGATGATACTGCAAATACAAAAGAAAGAGCCGGTTCATGTATTTTCTGTACAAGTTCAAAATATGGCCAATCTTAATCTTTAGAGAAGACGACGATTTTTCAAGCTATAAGTGTTTGTGCTTTAGAAAATCTTAAAAAAGTTCAATTAGTTAAGGGTTTTAGTTGAGATAAAAAAAGTCATTGTCACGGGCGGGATTCGAACCCATGACCTTCTGCTGAGATCGAAATATAGCTCAAGTGGTGGAGTACCGGCGTCAGCCGAAGATCGTGGGTTCGAATCCCGCTCGTGACAATGACTTTTTTTATCTCAACTAAAACCCTTAACTAACTGAATGAGTTGTTAATGAGCCGAGTTGTTAAGCCGTCAGACTCTCGGCTAGTAGATCTCGCCGTCGTGGGTACCATCCCCACCGTCGGTTCTGGACTTTTTTTAACGCCTAAGAGGACCGTTGACCGCAATTGAAACAAATTGACACGGCACTCATGAAGGAAGGAGCGGGGATCAGATCTCAGCGACCCTGAATTTGGTCCCAACCCCCTTCAAAAATTAATTCGATGGAAGAACACCGACCGAGTGCTCAAATTAACACTTGTGTTGTGAGCCCCCCAAAAATGGAGCCAGGGATAAAGTACAATAACCTCTACAGCTGCAGTGCTCAGGAGGGAACTAAAAAAAAAGCTTAGGACAGGAAGGAGTTTTTGAGTATCGAAAATACAGACAAACCGACCATGTATATTCCCACTATACTTAGGATGACAAAAACTGATACAGTATCCTCCACCTCAGAACCCAAAGAAACAAAAGTTGACGTGGATAAACCCTAGATCTGCCAGATACTACAAACCTATGTGATATGATGATAACCCTCATCAAAAGTGGCGAACTAGTTGCTAGTTAGAGAGGACAAAACAGCGAGGAGCAGTAGGACAATTACCCGCCACTGGCATCTAAAAAACCTAGGGTGTATGTTCAATGATCATCCCATCAGGAGGACGAAATATCCACTCATATCTTACAATATCTACCAATCGCTCAACGGAGGCAACCCTGGGGTACTGAGAATTTTTTAGATCTAGCGCATTTAGAAAGGAGTTTTTAAAGTTGTAGGGAAGTACACACAGTAGAAAAACCTGTGAGGTAAGACATCAACAAGACTTGCTAACAGCGGTCAAACTGAAAAATAGATAACATACAAATATTTAAGATCATTTATGGACAATTAAAGATACTTTGCAAAAAAATAAGTCAACCAAACGTACACCGAGCCTTCAAAAATAAAAAGTTTAAAACAGTGTTTTCTCAAGTGGTCTGTTCGTTGATAAAACGCTCTAGCCATCAAGTGTGGTAGGCAGGTCATAATGACCGGTAACAACCAAAACATGTTGAATAAACAAAACAAAAGGTCATACTTAAAAATCAAGATTACAAATAATGCGCCCAAGATGAGGGAACTTATAAACGCAATATTTTTTTCCTGCGCTATTTACTAAGAAAGTTAGAAAAGCGTAGTTAGGATGTTGTCTATATATACTTGCTTAGTCCTGTCAGAATTTTCGATAGCGGGTTTGCTGGCTGATGATGTCCAATTCAGACTCCCAAACGTAAATTTTAAAAATATACTCACCGTAGAATAGTTATCAGTTTTCATTGGTGTTTTTTAATGTTACAGGTAAACTGTAGAAAGAGCCATGAAGCTACTAATAATCTTACTATTCCTCTTTTTCCCAAAAGAGAACGCAGGAGCGAGAACCGTGACGTAAATATTATTATATAATTTCAAATTTTTGTTTTCTCGAAAAGTCCGCTAAGAAAGCCAACCCTCAGGCACGAAGACATCAAAGAAGGGATGATAAGTTTCGTCCACCTGCTACGTGATTCGATCGAAAAGCTGGAACGCCACGAAAACAGGGAACGGCAACTGGGCGAACATTTGCGCAAGGCGCTCAGCGGTTTGGACGCGAGGGAAAGAGCCCAAGACGGGATCCTTCGCAACATCATCAACAAGCTCAGCATTCTGGACGAAAGGATAGAAAATCTAGAGGAAAAGTCGAAGATTAAGGTGAGAATAAATTATTCCCTTCTTATAATGCAAACTTGGCATTGACAGATTTGTCGAAAACTCCATTATCCCCAAGTCTGTAGCTCTAGTCGTTATATTTTCATTCACCGCAAAAATTCTCAAGAATGAATCTCACAATATTCCCAAAATGTGTAGTGGTTAGGCGACAAACGAGACACCGGAGGGGCCTTAAGCTCAGATCGTTTTGGTCCGCCTATCCTCGCTGTTTCGGTATTTTTCTTTCATTTTTAACCCTTTATTTTACTACACGCCATTTTAGGCATTACCACTGATGTTTTATCTTTTACGCCATTCAGGATATTAGCTGGTTTACGGCAAGTAACGTATTGGACTTGGTAGGCTCCCTTGGAGCACACACGACTTTACTTTTTGTTTGTTCTTTTTTGGAAATTAAAATGTCCCTCATTTAAGTACAAAGTGTCCTACATATTTCTCTCCTAGTATCCTCTAGTTGAGTGTACTTATGTCCTATAGGCCGGACCATCGCAAAAGCTTACAAAAAGCACTAAGGAAAATAGATAAAAATAAGTTCTTCCATGGTTTTTTTATATTATTTTTTAAATCACGACCGTCATTCGATGAATTTCCTCTATTGTTGGATGTTTTGGGCCAAATTGGTAGTCTGCGATATTTTTTTTACTTCTGGGGTCTATACATTTGTATGGCTAATATTTTAGCCTGATTGAAAACTGGCTGGAATCGGTCGAGATTTACCTTTCAAAGGTCTACTAACAAAATTTTCAATTGTCTTTACTTTCTTTTTATCGGTTTATTTTCTCCTGGGTTATTTTTTGTATCCAGAATGCGGTAGGGAAGTAGATTCAACTTTTAAAAATCGTAAGTTTTCGAGATCGCACCTGTCCCATCCTCAGGCAATTGTTCTCTCAGAGTTGGAGTGGGTATTCTTCAGGCAGGCCAAAAATTGAAGGATGTATAAGGTTTAAAAAAACAGTAATTTTTCATTTCATTGTTTCAATAAAAAGCTGGACATGCTTTCTTGTATATTCTCTGTCTATGATGATTTGTGTTTCAGGAAGAAACTAGAAAGGGTTTTTCGGACACCGACGCGATGCAGGTTTTGTCCGACAAACTTCAAACGGTAGTAGACGGACAAGAAGCGTGTCCTACCAAAATGGACCTCTTGGAAACAACCATGAAACTAAAAATTGACGGACTTCAGACCCTCGTCCAGGAAGTGAAGACTGATGTCTCCTCACTGTCAAAGAGCGTTTCGCATTTGGCCGGCCAGCAAGAAGGACTGGTGGCGAAGGACGCCGAAGCGCAAAAAGATAGGAAGTCGATTTTGTCAGAACTGAAGAAAAAATTCGAATTTATTAACACGATACCTGAAACTTCAGGTAGAGACAATACGACGATCAACGAAATCCTTTCGTTTAGAAATGAAATGATGGCGAAATTAAAAGAAGGAGAGGCCAAATGCGAATCGAGGTTCGATCATACTGCTGAGATCGTCAAAAAAGAGTCTAACGCGATTACCACCTCCGTGATGAGCTTGGTCAACGAAACAAGCCGGTCAATTGAAAATATCCAAGCCGCCGTCACGAACTTGGGAGAAAACTCGAAAACCGTGCAAAACATCGAAAGCGTCCTTGTGCAAACGTCGCAAAACGTCATGGACACGAGGAAACGGTTCGAATACGGCGTTCACCGGATGTTGCAGGAAGTGCAACAAGTCCTGACCACGCAAAACGTCGACTTGAACTTCACTGTGAACAAAGAGTTCGACGAGATCTCGGACGTGATAGTCAACTTCCAAAAAGAATCCGTGGGCAACTTGAGCAAGCAGTTCGAAAAGGAGATAAGCCAGGTCTGGAGGCAAATCAGCGTCATGTACCAGCAGATTACTACATCCGCCAAGGTCCTCGATATGTTACAAAACGAAACCGATCACTTTACAATTAAGAGCGAGGAGAAGTTCGACCAGTTGGCTTCCAAGCTGGACAACATAGGAAGTAACATAAATCAAATTCAGGACAACCATAATTTCGTTCTAGGCCGGCTATCTCTGTTCGTCCACGAATTCAACGAAACCAGAAACGCCTTAACTTCAGCCAGCAAGTACTTCAGAGAGATGTATTCCCACGACCCCGTCGAAACCAAACCGGGCAAATTTGGCCCAGGACCCATTTTTGTCGACGATATCGACAAACAAGTCGACAACCATGTATAAACTATACATAAAGACATTTTTGTGGACAATTTTTATCATTCAATAATTAAATTCTGTACTGCTTACTTTGGTAAGTGGACTTGGTCTATATATATCCAAATGCCTAAATTAAGGTTTCCTCCTAAATATAAGAAAGCCACTTTTTTTGTACGATTGTTATTCATGAATTACATTTATATTATTCACTGTTTAAAACTTGTATTATTTTGTAGCAATAAAAGTTTAATAACACTTAAATTATTAATAACTAGGCCCGAACGACAAACTACCCCCTTTTTTTCTATTTTCCCTTTCACCTCAAAGAAGCCGACTCCTCATAGAAGTCGGCGTAAGCTCGTCGCACTTATTTTGGTGTGGTTCCAGAATTCAATAAACCAAATATTCAGTAACATTTATTGTTCACGATTCCTTCTCTTATCAGTACCCTAATTGCTAAATAATTAATCTGCAAGTCAGCCACAACTCTAAAACTGGGATGAGTCTATCAACTAAGGGACTTACACCAAACGATGCTCGCCACGATCAGTGTACACAGCATCTCTTCTCTGGAACTGTGATTTGGCTCGATTGGTCGCAACGTGGTGATCCTCGCGCCTCTGGCTGGCTGAGTCCTCTTGTTGAATCCCAGACAGAGTGTGGCTGCTTTTCTCCTGGTCCTCAGTCTTGCCTGTCTGGGACGAGTCTTGGATTTTGACTGACTGGGGGTGAGTCTCTAACTTACTGGGGGGGAGGGTCTCTGATTTTGACGGATTGGAGGTGAGCTTCTGACTTTGACGGACTGGGGGTGAGTTTCTCTCTGCTGCTGACTCACTGGAGGTGCCTCTTATTTTGACGGACTGGGGGTGACTGTTTTTGACTTGTCGACTTTTGATTTTACACTCATCCCTTTTATACCGGGGAAACTCAAAAGTCGGGGAGTTCTCACGCCGCGGGTGGGCCGGCAAAGACGGTGGTCTAGCCATTGCTATTTTATGTCGTTTATGTTCTCCAAGTTCATGGGAAACAACACATGAGTCCAGCCTTTGCTAGATGTCACGTCGTTCCCGTCTGGGTGGTATCCCCTTCAGAATACAACCTTTGTCCATTTCATCGTTTACCCTATTTTGTCCTTATTTTAACAATTTAAACTTATCGCTAAGGCGGGAGCTATGTCGGGTTCGAATCCAACGGCCCTGCATTTGAACCCGGGACCTTTACTTTACATTGATGATCGCCGTGACAACAACAAGGCCCATTGTACTTTGAAACATTCCTCAGCAGGCCATAGTTTTTCTCCAACTACTTTCCACTATTCCATCATTTCATTCATTAAAATTGCAAAACTTCAACTACATGTTCTCCTACTGACCTGCCTTCTTCCTTTAACGGCCAAAATACACAGAAGGCTTGAAACGTAATAACCATCGTTGATTCATAATCGTTCTTTCTTACCAATTCGGTTCCTTCCCAATCATTCCACGATCCAGAAAGGTTTCCGAGTCACTGATACCATTTCATCCACTTTTTAGGTCTTAAAGAGTACTGTTTATGTGCTTTCCTGGATCTGGCACCCTTTGTGCTTCCTACCCATTCCTTTTTTGTCATAGACAATACCCACTCCTTGTTACAGTGTCTTGGAATCCATATTTAACTGACCACCAGCTGAAAGTGACTTGCAGCACTGAATAATTATTTGGTACCACCCTTTACACCATTTGTACTGGTGTCTTTCCTATAAATCCCAATACTATACGCAGATTATATTGCCATTTTGTATTCTAACTTGAAATCTACTGTTATCAAAGATTGATGCAAAACGTGGAGGACAAGACTGAACGAAGAAAATATACCAGCCAGTGTGCCCTATACTGAAGATTAACTATATCTAGAGTATAGATTGATGTAGAATCCATACATAATAATTAGAAGACACCTTAACATTATTCTTACGTGTAACAAACAGTTCAATCAGGACTTCTAACTCCCCTGGCCCCTTTTGCGTTATACCAAATGCCAAAAATTGAGATCCATCAGGTAATGTGTTATGAATTATAGGGCTGGGTGATCCAAAAGCGAAGAAACGAATGAGCACACGTCCATTAAAATTTGTTAGGTCGTGTTGGGCCTTGTACGGCCGAAGCACTTTCCGATCCAAATAAATTTGGATTTTCCAGTCCTATTCGGCCGAATGGTTAGTTCGACTTTAACTGTCAGTCACGTGACATCAAACGCCGTCCTTTGCTTTTTGCTTACCTTTTCGTTTCGTTTTCATTTCGATGGACTGCGAAAAATTGATAAATGCGGTTGAGGAGCAGGCTCTTGGGGCATGCGAGATCCACAATATCTAATTATTCAAATATCGTGAGATGCGGTCTGGTGTGATGTAGGTATCAGAAAAACATTTTCTTTATCGTGCCAACGTTTCGATCTTTTATTGAGATCATCTTCAGGGCTCAAAGTGTTTGTCTTCTGTGTAATTGTGCCATGTCGTGTTGAGAGTGCCCTCTCT
>CM077113.1:11809070-11852769 GCA_039619505.1 Cimex hemipterus
ACTCTCTCAACACGACATGGCACAATTACACAGAAGACAAACACTTTGAGCCCTGAAGATGATCTCAATAAAAGATCGAAACGTTGGCACGATAAAGAAAATGTTTTTCTGATACCTACATCACACCAGACCGCATCTCACGATATTTGAATAATTATCCGTTAACGGTCACTAATCTCTACACATATCCACAATATCATCGGAGAGATGTCCAACATAAGCTGTGGTCAAGGAACTTCCAATATTTTTGTTTATTTCTTTCATTCCATTTGTACGTAAACTAACAATCTTCGAGCAGCAACAAATCTCCTACATCCATTTGGGCTGTGTCGTGAACTGACGAAAATCGGCTACAGTGGACGACAGTGTTTGACTATATTGCCGGTCGTCCGTTTGGTCAAATAGTTCGGCTGTTGAACGGCCATTCGGTTCCAATGGGCGAGCAGTTCAAGAATGTATTCCAGGTCAGAGTATACGAAAAAGTACAATTAACTGCCATCGCAGAAACTAACGGCCACACTACTTAGGTGAATACTGCTGAGTGTAGTAGGACTACTGACTCTGAGCAGCAGAAACCAACCTGTGAAGGTACTAGTAGAAAGAAATGGAACCTGTCCTCTGTCGGTGCAAAGCAGTGAGTACACAGAGTACACACATTTCAACTCCTTAAAGAGGAAAGGCATAAAGGACACAGGAGGGTATCGCAAAGCCTTGGGATCTGGTAAAGAGCTTAACGAAACATTAGACAATGATGGTTTACAAAATAAGAGTAATGTATGCAAAATACAATATTGGTCACCACGAGCAATAGGCTGACTTCTGGTAATCTAAACCACTAGGCTGCAGTTGATTAAATATGACTCTACCGAACAAAATTAGCTGAAATTTAAAGTTTTGTGACGTGATTGTGTTTTACAATAATTGGCAGAAATAAGCCCTTCGTTCAATATTGTACTTGTTAAATTTCAGTCTGCCCAGCCTGATTTTATATTATAAATCTTTTTTAGTATTATTATTTATGTGACAACTGCAATAATTTTTTTATTAAACAAGACGGAGAATAAAAGGTGTAGCCAAGAAGCATTACAGCAATGAAAATGATCGAACGACACAATTTATATTGCCAATAATTTTTTTTCTATATTGTTATATTGCAAATGAACGTTTTCCTTCCGCACCAATCCATCTACAATACATCTCAAGTGTAAAATCGAGATATGTTTATAGTTACTTTGTAAAAATTTGAAACGTCGTTGGGGCATTTCCAAAGCAGTCGTGGAGGGTCAAAAAGCCAGTGAAAAGATCATAAATGGGAATTTTGGCACTCTGAGATTTCAGATACCTGAACTTTCTCTGTCCCCAACATCCGCTCCAAAATCTGGCTAAGTACGTCGACGAGCTAGTGACACAGAAAATCATATTTGGGAAGTTTGGTACTTGGAGATTTCAGATACCTGAACTTTCTGTCCCTAAGATCTGCTCAAAACTTGGCTAAGATTGTTGACGAGCTAGTGACAGAAGACCATATTTGGGAGGTTTGGTACTTTTACGTTTATAAAAGATTTTCAAGGGCAAAAAACACTGCATCCTCCAAATATCAACACAAGCCAAAGAATATGGGTCGTGTCTCTTAAGAAAGATACATTTATTATATCATACATTGTTCTCAATACTATAAACATATTCAATAAATAATGGAAATAATAAATAAAATCGATAACAAATTCAACATGGTCTGTCCAAAAGGGAAAAAAACACAATTCAAACTTTGGATTTCACTGATTTGAGGGTGTATCCCTCGCTTGAAATATTTAAATTCAGACTTAAAAATACTTTTATTCATCATTTAAACACATTTGTAGACAATTAGGAGTGAATAGACACTTTCAAGAGCACAATTATATTCACATTTTAATAGAATGCCCATGCTGGCATTTTCATATTTTCTCAGCACGCTCTTCATGATTTTAACGCTTAAAAAATTTTATAAGACACTTTAAAGACATTAGATTGAAGGGAAAAAATGTGGCCTTAATATAAAAGAAGATTGGCTTTTAGTGCAAGATTTTTCATGTAATACTAATAAGCAATTATCTAATTATCAATATAAAACAGATTTTACATCTTTTAAACAAGATTATATATATATATTTATGTATCGAAAGCCCTTTATCATTTAGTATGAATACATAAATGGAAGCCCATGCTCATTTTCAAAAATTGTAAACACCATTGGGAATTTAGAAAGAAAAAAAAATAAAAAAAAGCCACTTACATAACATTTATTGATTCTTCCAAAATGTATTTGTAAGTCACATGTTAAAAGGAATAAATTTCCTAAATTAAATTGAGCTGAGCTTGAAATCGCTCATTCATTGTAAACCAGCGTAACAATTCAAAAAAAAAAATTCAATGATTTTTCTTTCATTTGCATTTTATTTATTTTTTAAAAATGCATTTAATGTAATTTATATAAAAAGATTCAAATAGTCTTATCAGATCGTACGCCAGATCAAATACTGATTTTTCTTAAAAATTCTGCAGTGCCTTAAGCATAAATATCATATACTTTGTAAAGAGATTTAAATACAACAAATGTTAAAAATTACAAGAGTTGCCGGATATTTTGTTTTTACCTTTTTTTTTTTTTAATATTTTATCACAGGATTGGACAGAGTTAAATAATTATCAGGAAGGTATTTTTTTGAATAAAGAGTAGATTTATCACTGATGAGAGGACTAAATGAACAATTTTTTTTTTTAAATACTCAGCAGTGCATAAATTCATGACTTTTGGAAAGGATAACAGGTTGCCATAGTTACGAAAAGCATCTACTGTAACTTCCAAACCCTTCATAAAAATTCAAGAAATGAAAGAACTACTTTATTTGAGGTCAACATAGGGCCTAAGTGCCTGGAATTAATAACAATTTTTTTTTATGTACAAGCGTATGTACAAATGGTTCATATCGTTGAGCATAAAAGTAATAGTTGCAATAATTACTATTTACAAATGACGTAACGAATGTTTTAATTGATCGATATTACATTGAAATTCTGTACTGTTTTTTTTTTTTGTTTTTTGGACAAATGGAAGATTTGAAAGTCACAGACAATTTGTGAAGATGTAGAAAAATACTGCGATTATAATGATAAACAATGGATCGTAATGAGCATACATTTTTCGGGGATTTATTTCCCACTCGTGGTATAGAAAATAAAGGAATTATTTTCTAGCATTTTTCCCCTCGTCTTTTTTTTTCCTTGATATATAATTTACCTATTTGTTTTGTTCTGATTTATAGTACCATTTAGATCTGACACCATAATGTGAAAATTGTTGTTTTTTTTTTTCTCTTTTCTATTTAGACTTTCAAAAAATATTTTCCCCACGCAACAAAAAATCAAAAAATTGATTAATCTGAACAATTTTATTTTTAAACATTAAACAATATAGTTTAAATTTGAGTGTATTTTTTTAAAATTCTTTTAATATTACACTTTATCACACAAAACGCTTTATGATACAAAACAAAATTTTTGTGCTTTGACTTTTTTTTTAATAATAATTCTGTACATGTATAAACAATTTAAGCACAAAACAAGCTATAAGTCAAATGTATAAATTAAAAAATTATAAAGGTTTAAAATAATCATGTATGTACATTAAAAACATCATATCAACAAGGAATATACAAATATTTTTAATGTATTCTGTAAGACTGCGTACATAATAATGACTATTACACAACAATTTTTTTTTTCATATTTGTATTTGTACATTAAACATGTCCTTTCACTATAAGCACAAACATTCAAAACCCGATGTAACATAAGTGTTCAAACATTTAGAATTCCCAAAGCTACCATAACGCAACTTGGGCTGGAATGTCAATCGAAATCAGGTCAAATTGTCAATATTTTTTTTTATCACAATTTGTCACCTACTCGAATAATAACAATAATAAAAACAATTAATTTTCTATTAGTTATCTAAACTAAATTCCTTTTTTTTTCTAAGCTTGATTTTCCTTTGAAAGTGACATTTTTATTAGAAATCTAAGCTGAAGAAAGCAAAATAACTTTGTCAAACGAACACTGGGCATTTTTCCTTAGTCCCAAAACAGTTCATTAACATAGTAAAAATCGCAGCTCGAAACCGTATGTATACTGTATAATATTTATATATTTTTATATTGACAATACAATATTATTATAAAGCTAGAACCCCGGAGATGAGGTACTTTAGTAGTACTGTACTATACATTATTCGATATTTGAATAATTTTATCTTAAGTCTTTTTTATAATAGTAATAATAGGTATAATACATAATATATATATTTATATACATATAGGACGCTATGCTATATTATTATATACATATATATATTCATGTATGGTATTTTATAATGTCCACTCTGAGTAACCCTTTTTTTTTTTTTTTTGCAAAAAATAAAAGAAATTGTATTCTATAATCTATTTACAAATAGTTGTGCTGTGGCAGTGAAAGGCGATTAGCCTTGAACAAGGTGCATGCGACAGACTCATTGAGCCTACTGTGCCTGGGTATCATCCACAACAAGCTTTCTTTCCCTTTTTTTTTTTTTTTTTTTTTTTAATATTATTTTTCAATTTTTTTTTTTTTTTAATCATAATCGAATTTGTGTACAACCCCTTTATTTGTTTAGATCCTAAAGTTAAGACCAGTCGATTAAAGGTTAATGATTGTAATGATGTAGATTATTCTAATTTATTTTTTACATTTTTTTCTTGTTTTTTCTTCGCTTTTTCTTGTTTTTGTTTCTTTTTTTTTTTACAAAATCTAAAATAAATGGCCGGATTGCCTGCCCATCCAATGGCGGTGATAAAGTTCCTAATAGTTTTATTCCCCCCCCCCCAAGAATAGGTAATGTTCGTTCTATTACTATGAAAAACAAAAGAAAGAAAAGAACTTAGCAATTCAATGGTTCTATAAGCTCGCTTCTTCGGACAGTAAGTAGCAGAATATCATAAAATTAGTTGTTTTTTTTTTGTTTTTTTTAAGACTGTATTTTTGTTTTTCTTTTTTTCCAAAAATTGTAAATTTTTAAAGGAAACAAGATATTATTATAAAGATATCTTATAGAGAAAGTTTGAGAAATACATAGTTAGAGAAATAGGGAGAATGAGACATGTTAGGTATTATCTAATTATTCCTCGGCATTTTTAACGATATAAATAGAATAGAAATTGAAGAAAAAACTAGGTCTCACTATAAACAATGTGCATGTGCTTTTCATAACAGTAATTAATGATAATTAAAAAAAAAAAAAAAAAAAATGAAGTAATACGAATACAAAATGAAATCTTTAGGCCAGAATATAAATTTAAGAAACTTTATAAAAACAAATTAATCAAACTGGTACAACTTTTAAAACACAAACTTTAATTGCATAATAAGACAAATCTCAAAATTGTACAGAATGTACATATTATTTAAATTAAAAACGACAACAAAAAAAAAAAAAAAAAGAAACTTTCTTCGAAATAGATTTTTACGTCTTAGGCAATGCACAGACAATGGATCCCATAAGACCACACAAAAACACTTTTGCTTTTACGTTTTAGAACACTAGAGACTTCTTTTTTACAGGACTTAGGCCCACTGATTGTGTTTTAACTCCAAAAGTACAATCCATATTTCCTTATACAGAAAATCACATTAAGCAAGTCTATTGTCTACTTCAAAATTGTTCCCAAATTTAAAAAAATCTAATTTACAAGACCTGAGCACCAGGCGCATAGTGTTGGGAAATAGCAGCTATACTAGAATGCACAAATGACTTGTGAATATGTGCAATCTCTTATTTATCTTTTAATTTTTTTTTTTAAGATATATATATTTTTTTATGCGATGAAGCCCGCGTCAGTTAAGAACACTTGGTAGATTTGGTTATTTCTAACTGCCCCTTGACGGTCATGCCACAGCCATTCTATTAGCACACATCAAAGTGTGATTTATTAGTCCACGTATAGGCATCAAAACAACTGCGATGCCGCCTAGTGGAAAGCCACCCACTATAGACATGACAAACATTTCTGAATGGGGCTAAATGAAGCTATGCTTGCAATGTGAATAGCAGGACTTTTAGCGATGATGTGGGTGCACAAATGGATCCATGGTGTGTTATATTAACTGCTTGTCGATGCGATTGGAGAAACAGGACTTAAAGGAGACCGACTGCAGTCACGTAAGCAACCGTTTATAGTTACAACAACCTGACAACAAAACAATAATTTACAATTTATTATTCCTAAAACAAAATTGGTTTTATAATAGAACTAGGAATTCTACAGTAATATAATTTATCAGCTTAAAAATCATATAAGCTAATATAATCCTACACACCATGCAAAAACAAAATTTAGAAATTTTATCATATAAAATTCTGACCCGCTGTTTTGAAAAGCTGATGCTCGAAAAAGTTCAAATTAATTCAGGTCATGTATGACGCCAAGATGAAAACAATTTTTACTCATTTTTTTCAATTTTTTTTAATGTTTACAGACGTGGCATAAAAAATTAGGCATTTTAGATTTTCAATATAAATAAAAAAATTTCCTAATGGAAGTCAGTGTAACAAAATTTTAACTATTGATGTTTTAACAAGTTGGCTCATGTAAGACTGGGGTAACTTGACATCCCTTAATTCAAGCTTCAAGGAACCGCTTCACAATTAAAATCATTACTTTTAACCACCTTTATCATGAATGTATTTCTTGTTTAACTAGGATAACAAAACAATAATATACGATTAGAAATTTTTTGCCCGATCAACAGGGAATTTTTTCTCTGAAGTTCGATGTTTCACTAAAAAACCTCTTATGGATTTTATTTAAATATTGAATTTAATTGTTTTGATTTAATGTAATTATAAATGAGAAAGATAAAGATAGAATCAATAAAAAACTCACCGAACGTTTTATTTTATATTTCAGGTTCTAATTTATTTTCAGAAGCCAAATTCATGACATGTAGTTTATAATTCACTAATTTCGTGGTCCGCTTGACAAATTAATGTATTACAATCAATTAAGGTTTTTAGTTGAGATAAAAAAGTCAATGGTACAAGCAGGATTCGAACCCACGATCTTCGGCTTGACACGCCGCTGCTCAACCACTTGAGCTATCATGACTTTGATCCACTCGGACAATAACTTCCCATCCTTAATTATTTGTAAGATATTAATTGGTCAAGCGGACCACAGAACTAGTGAATTTTTTAAGTTTAAAATGAAGTATACCTTCACTAAAGCTCTCAGCGGTCATTTCATTTGTTGTCGAGAATCAAACAGATTACACGACATTTGAAAAATGGCAAAAAGGAGAGAAAATTCAAAAGTTGAAGTCGAGATGGGAGGTCGGTGTCCGAGCGAATCGAGTTCACGATAGCTCAAGCGGTAGAACAGCCAAGATCGTGTGTTCAAACCCCGCCCATGCCATTGACTTTTTTATCTCAACTAAAAACCTTAATTGATTGTAATAGTTTATAATGATCACCAGACCTGTGAAGTTTCCTTTTGAAGTTTTGAAGTAATTATCAGTTTTTGCGAATTACAAAACAATCAAATTCAAAGGTAAAAATTTAAGAGAAAAATGTTATTTGTTAATTTTTGCATTTTATATTCAGGGTTTGTTTAAGTGTGAAAAACAAATATCAACTTTGTTTCTCAATGAAAAAATATTTTAATCGTCTTTCAGTCAGATGTTCGGTCTACTCTTGAGTAGACAGGTTGATGTGAACGGCGTAGAGTCGGGCAGCATCAAGGATGAGGTAGACACGGGCCCACCAGAGACATTCTTTGTACTAAGTTCTAAAAGGCTTTTTTTGCTATGCATTCACTGTCATGTACATCTGGTCGACCATCCCACTCAGAAGGGCCGGAGTTTATAGATCCCCTGAAATGCGTGTCTACTTATAGATCCTGCATGCCTTGGTGAAACCAAGACTGCACCTGAGCATATTTGGAGAAAGGGCGAGCTTTTGAGCACTTCAGAAGCACCTGACGGAGGATAATCTGATTATGTATAAAGTTAAGAACCAGGGAGAGGCTACTCTGCCCCAAGCCAAAAGAAAATCCTTATTGAAGTGGAAAGCATCTACTTTCATACATTGACTAGAGAAGCCTGGTGAAGGATCAGTGCTCTGTGGTGAAACTAGAACTCCATCAGTGCCCATACTGAGTATTGAGTACGTGATCAAGGATTCTGATGTCGCTGGGGAATTTACACATTTTGCAGCTGAGTCGAGTTCTGCAGCTTAATCATAACAGCTTTCATAGAATGAAAACCAAAACGGAACAAAACCAGATTGGCTTTGATGATGGTAAGAAGAGGGAAAGAAGTACAACTCTCCGCTGAGCAACTGCATGAAATGCTGTGAAACCTTCCTCAGGTTGCGACGCATAGCCTGTTGGAATTCTTCAACAACGTTAAGACCTGGTCTCAAACCTGACAGTTGGCAAGAGGTGTTGGTCATTCCCACCTTTAAGGTGGACCGGGTCCCGAATCCAGCCCTATGTTACAGGCTGATCTCCCTGACAACCTGAGTAAACTCCTGGAGTCAATAACTGGTCATTTGACCTGGTATCTTGGGACAAAAAGGTTTTACGGCCAATATCAGGTGGGATTCCGTAAGCATCATTCTGCAGTGTATCATGCTTGTGATTTTGGACTAGGTTTTTGAATAGAGTGCATGCTCTGGCTCTGTTCTTAGACCTCAAGAAAGCTTGAGATATGATGGGATATGTGATACTTCGGAGGTAGACAAATACCTTGGTTCCTTGGTGCTTTCCTGAGGAACCAAAGATTCTGTGTCAGATGGGGTCCAGAGGCTTTATTCAATGAAATGGAGTCCCTCAGGGTTCAGTGATAAGTGTTACACTTTTCTCTATCACAGTGGTTGGTATCGCTGACTGAGTCCCTTCACCGACTTTTCATCAATTACTCCTACTTTTTTCTTTTGGACAAAGGCCTAGTGGAGATCGGAGGGATGATGCAGTCAGTGACAAATAGCGATGTGTTGTGGCTGGAAAATCCGACGAAACTATGTTTGCCTACTCTGCTTCAAAAACCATATGCATCCACTTTTGCAGGCTAATGAGGGCCCACAGCCTCCCGCATCTATGCCTGAGGGGTGGTGTGGTAAGGTAAGTAGTCTGTGAGGTTCCTTGGTTAGATAGTAGCCAATATTGATGCTATCAAGGTAAAGGGAAGGAAAGTGATATCAACATTCCCCGGACTTTTTGGGTCAACTTTTTTTATGGTTGCATGGCTAATTCTTCAACCCGAAAAATACACCTGCTCAATAGGCTCTACTATATTTTGAGCAGTTTCTGGCTCATTCAGAACAAGCCTTTTGGCCCTCTCCTGCGAACTGGGGGTGCTGCCTCTTATATTTTGGCTTGAGTAGCTCACCTTCAGCTATGTATAGTATAATATATAAGCAAATGCAGACCGAGACATGACCTGTAGGAATATACCTTGAACGGTACTCAAGCTGGACAACCAGCTGACTCCACCAGGGTCCTCCTGACCATATTCATCCAGGAAGATCTCGCCATGTTAGCAAAGTCATACCTTTACTGAGACAAGTCCTTGGAGATGGATGGTTTTTTGAAATCCCAGGCCCAGAAGATGATCTCAATAAAGGTCGAAATGTTTGCACGATAAAGAACATGTTTTTCTAAAACCTATATCACACCAGACCGCATCTCACGACCTCTAAATAATCAATAATCAAACCGTCACTAAATACTGCACACATTATCATAATTTTTGTGAGTGAAAAAATAAAAGCCAATAGGTTAGAAATTTAAGGGAAAAATAATATTTGCTGATTTTTTGCAATTTGCATTCATTAATTCACTATTTTTGTGGTCCACCTGAGCCATTAATAATTGACGATTAGTTAAGGTTTTTAGTTGAGATGAAAAAAAGTTACTGGTACGAGAGGGATTCGAACCCACTGCTATACCACCTGAGCTAACATATCTAGCCAAAGGTCATAAGTTTAAATCCCTCTCGTGCCATTAACTTTTTTCATCTCAATTAAAAACCTTAACTATCTGTATTCAGTATTCTTTTTAAGCGAAAAGCAGATAACTTCATTCTGGCAGTTTTTTTTTTTTTTTTTGTTTTGTTGTTTTAACCATCTGTCACTAGGTCAGGAGGTATACTATGGCTTTCTTCTAAATATTTTTTATTAATTTTTCTTTCAGTGATTGAAAGGTTTTTTAGTTTTTATATCCTGGGTTTAAAAAAAAAAAAAAATTGTTAGAGATGGTTAGGGAAATATATGCATAACAAAGAAAAAAACACATTATTTTTAAATTAATTAACTAATAACTTTTTCCCAGCTACAAGGGGCCATTAGACAATAACGCTTGGCCACATATTTAATATTTTTCGACTTAGGATCACAAAAAAAAATGTGATCCCACGTCTAGTTTCCTTGTAAGTAAATTAAGTTGTGTTAGATTCAGGTTATTGAGCCCTATGTTTTGAGCCAATGCTGATATTGTAATTTGGCCATTGAAAATTATTTTGGGCTACCGATCCACTACGGTTAGTCAGATGTATTGCAGGATTTTGCCATTTTTAACGTTGGTCTGGGCGCTTTTGTGAAGTTAAATCTCTTTTGTAAGTCCGGAAAGGGTGTGTACGTCTGTGTTCATTCTGGTTGGTCTTTGTTATCATTGTTAATTTTTAAGGGTGTTTTAATAGCTAACGTCATTTCGCATTTAGAATTTTTTAAGTTAACAGTATTCCTTCTGAGTGCTATAAATCATGTAATTTTTCATTTAGGTGTTATTAAAAGTTGTTATAAGACATGACGGTCACTTGTTAAACTATCATAATATGCCTAATACTTTCTGCCATGTCTGTATTAAATGCCAATATCAGATTTTTTTTTATAAACGATTAACAGAAAAAACCTAATTCAAACATTTATCATGTAAAATTAGAAACGCGAAATAAGATAGCGCTATGTATTTAGTAATCTCACCTTTCTTGACCCTGCATGATCCCTGTGTTCACAGAGCCATATGCCTTGCCAAGTACCTAGGTTTAAATTTCCATTGGTAATAGGAATAGTCAGAGATGATCCGAGGAAACACGCTTTGACATGAGCCGGCTGAAAAGAGGCAAAAATAATTAAGATCATTTTATTACTGCAAAAATCTCAACAACTCACCATATCATCCGGACCTTCACAAGAATGCCTATACGCTAAGCCCTGAAGTTAAAATAAATAAATTAATTAATTAAATTAAATAAATAAATAAAACAAAAATTAGATACATTCTCATATTATATTTATATTAGATGATAAAATATGATTTACCTCAGGCACTATTTTATTAAGCATCATTTCCATATCGTCCCTAACATCTGGATCCCAGCTCTCATTAAGTGCTAAACTAGCTGAGGTATGAAGAACTGAAAAATTGAAAATTTGATCCAATTAGTATGTAAGATTGGTTTTTTAAACAGATTGACATATTGCAAAATTTGAACGGTAAAGCAAAATACCAATACAAGCAATCCAAAATAAGGATAGACTAAGATGATGATCGGTGTTGATCACAGGCCATATAAATAGAATCCCCCTAGTGTAAACTGATAAAGAGTGAGCCGTTTGAATTTGCAAAAAATAAATAAACGGAGGTGTAAAACAGGTCTGTGCAGGTGGCACAGGTCTGTTTAAAATAGCTATAAGTTTTGAAAAAACAGGACACCTGTGAAAGTGTAGTTAAGCTTTGGTCTGCCTGTATTAATAGTTTTGCATTTTTGGGTGATTTTCACCACCTTGCCACATACCGAACGTGAGATATGTTACAAAGACATCAAGACTAGGTAATTTTCAAATTTTGTAAAAGAAATTAAAATTTTAAAATATTACAATTAAGGTTTTTAGCTGAGATGAAAAAAAGCTAATGGCATGAGCGGGATTCGAACGGACGACCTTCAGTTTGATACGCTGCTGCTCTACCACTTGAGCTATCGTGACCTCGAACCACTCGGACATCAATTTCCAATCTCAACACCACCTTATGATTTTTCCCTCCTTTTACCATTTTTCACCTTAACTAAAACCCTTAATTGGTAATGTACTAATTGGTAAAGCGGACCATGAAATTAGTGAATTTTAAAATATTTTCTAAAAACCTTACTTTTGCTTGGATAGTATAAGAATGCTGTTTCACACAATTCCTTTTTGAATAAATATCTTTTTTTTACAGA
Organism: Cimex hemipterus; assembly: GCA_039619505.1. NCBI lineage: Eukaryota > Metazoa > Arthropoda > Insecta > Hemiptera > Cimicidae > Cimex > Cimex hemipterus. The sequence goes on from CM077113.1 coordinate 11,821,359, forward strand.
CCAAAACTAATCAAGTCTAAAATTGTACAATATCCTCTCACTGACTGTGGAGTGATGAATATTTTCATCATTTCTGATCAATTTGGTCTAGTTATCTTCCCTATTTTGGGCTGACAGATTTCAGATTCTTGCCATTTTCAGCTTTTAAGTATAATTTCGATAAAAACCCACTACTTTAGATAGCAGACATCCGAAGAAAAAAATAACAATTATAAGACCAAAACAGTCCGAAGGGGCAAAACTACAGGTTCTTTTACTAGATAATCACAATTTTAGGATAAAAGCGTTACAGAAAAAAATCAACAGTAGAGTTTGGTGTAATGCAAGATCAAAATAACTTGCCATTTTTGAAACACAAAGACTCCTTGTAAAATAATTTCCTCTCTACTGCTTTCAAATGATGGAGCGTGAGTACACCACAATTCGCTTGATGTGTGGCGGCTCCGGCAGACAAGGAACGTGTGGCAACCAGAGAGGTGGCTTGTCTTTTTTTGACAAGTGAATGTTTTTTTTTTGGATGCAGTGGGCTTTTGTACAGAGGGAAGAGATCTTTCTGGGACGTTGGACTGGACAACCGGCTTCGTACGAGTCCGACAGCTATTTGCCTTGGACTTTCAACGAGCTGCAGGGTAATCATTTGTCCAGAGAACATTTTATTTTCATTTTGTCAATTGATTTTCTTTATTATTGCCAGCTTTATTATTTATTATTTAATCAGTATTGTTCATTTTTAAATATAGAAAAGACACTTATTTTGTATTATTTTATTTTAATTTTTAAAAAAGGGAATTTATTCTGTGTTGTTCATTTTTATTTTTTCAAAAGAAATAGAAAAAAATGTGTTTATTCATTTTTTTTTTTTTTTCTGTGGTTTATTTTTATTTCTTCTTACAAGGCCTGAAACAACTGTCCTGATCCCATCATGAAATTTTTTAAAGATTTTTTATATTTATTTTATAACCGACCAAAAAGTCTTATTAGACTCCACAATATAGTAATTGTTAATTGATATCAAATATATAATGAGTTTTGTTTCAGGAAATGACTTCTGGAAATCAAAAATGCCTAATGAGAACTGTATCATTACAATTCAAATTTGTCCATATTTGCAATTCACCCAACAAAATCTTACAGTGAATATAATTCTAATAATAAATCGATTGTTTTTACTAAAAACTTATACAGGGTGTTTTCCACTGTACAATTTAACGTTTTAATAAGATGGCAGGAAATGACATCGTATGTCTGAACATTACTTGCTCTTTAATCTAATTTTAAAGTGCAAAATAGCTCTCATAGTAACCACAATCAATCAGAGAAGTTCTAAATCTTCAAACCAGGATTTTTTTTCTATCGGACAACCAATTCCACAATAGACCTCTTCATATGCATAAAAGGTTTTCTACTGGATGGACCACAGCTTCGAGTACCTCTCCCTAGCTCAGCTTTGAACCAAGAAGAAATGTCGAACAATTTAAAAAATTTCAAAAAAGGCCTGCTATTTATACAAGAAAAATGTAAAAGGTAATTGTGGGTACATCTTTCATTCTCTTTCTGGTAAGTTGTAAGAAGATGAAAGAAAATTTTAGAAATACGCAATGTTTAGTGACCGTTAGTATATGATTATTTGTAGATCGTGAGATGAGGTCTGGTGTGACGTAGGTTTTAGAAAAACGTTTTCTTTATACAATATCGTAACGTATGTTTCAACCTTTATTAACATTGTTTAAATTAAATTCAGTCCGCTTGATCAATTAATATATTTCAATTAATTAAGGTTTTTAGTTGAGACAAAAAATTCAGCGTCATCTTCCAGCCACAACATTTATTATTGGCTGCATCACCCCCCCCCATGTATTCCACTTGTGATTTTTTTATCTCAACTAAAAATTTTTAAAAGTTTATTATTTAACCCCCCCCCTCCAATCAAAGGCTCTGAAGATGATCGCAATAAAGATTGAAACGTTAGCACAATAAAGAAAACGTTTTCCTAACAGCATCTCACAATCTCCAAATAATCATTTTAGAAATACTTTTGGAAGTAGATTTTTTTTTTTCTTGATTTGACTCTGAAAACAAGCAGGACTTTGCTCCAGCGTCAAAACTGGTGCATCTTAATGCAATAACTCAGCCACTACATTCGAGCAGTTATATACATATAATTTTTTTATTTCAAAGTAAGAAATTATTTGCTTTAAAGCGATATAATCTACATAATATATTTAAAAAAAAAACTATTCTTATTTAATTTTAAGTTTAGTACAGCAGTTGCAATTATTACTTAATTATCTTTAAATTGATGACAATATTAATATCAATTTTTAAATACATTTTATGAAGCAAAAACCCTCCCAAAGATGATATAACAAAATGTTTAATTTTAAGGAATATTTAAACAATAATTTATTCTTAAATCAACCAGTTTCCCATTAATTATTTGGAGATCATGAAATGCTGGTGTGACGTAGGTTTAGAAATTTACTTTATCGTGCCAAGGTTTCGATCTTTATTGAGTTCATATTCAGAGCTCAGTGTTTGTTTTCTGTGTAGATGTGTCGTTATTGCCTGTCAAGAGGAGGCACTCTCAACACGACACACAATAATGACATTTATAAACAAAAAAAAAACAAAACAAAAGAGGATGACACTGGCGGTAAAGAGCAAGCAAATTTATAATACGAAATTTCAAATGTTTTGACAATAACGAACATGTTTAATATCTCGACGGGTTGTCGCTTTTCTTTGAAATCAACAATAGCGGTCAATGAAAATTTCCCATTTGCAACGAATAAAGAATGCAAATGACATGCTATTCTGAGAATTCATTTAGACAATTCCTTTTGGATAATTGCATAAAAACTTTAGCTCATTTCATTCCAAAATAAAATACTAGCTAAATACACTTGCATTTATTTATTTTACATAATAACTATTAAGATTAAATGATTATTAAATTGACTTATAGCATATGCACAGCATTAATAACTTATTTACCTTTATACCGTTACTAATCACTTTACACCCGTTAGATTAAAAATATAAAAATATAATCTGTTCTCGTCAGTTAATTTGTTTTTAAATTGATACAATATTAATAACTTCGAGATTTTAGGATATGTAATAAAATTGAGCCTTTGTAGCATCTAGGCGGTAGAGTTTCTTATGGTACATGCGCATAATTTAACTTTTGGGTTCATAAATCATTAACGATGGCAACTTTTGTTTCACATTCGCATCGTAGCCAGGTGTTCCAAGACAAAAGGGAAATTTCGTGAATTACTCAATTGAAGAAATTACTCTCTAATCTGTATGTTTGTTTTTTTTATAAATAAGCCTGTTATTTAATAGTACAGTTTATCGTATAAAACAAATAGTTTTAGCCACAAAATGAAATTTAAAAAAGAAAAACCATGTGTGTCAAAATTTCTCTACCCTCTATAGATTTTGTAATTTTTTTTTTGTTTATTCTTTTTGCCGACATAAAAATAAGCAATATTAAAACCTCCAAGATTTTAGTGTATGGGAATAAAATTGTGACTTTATAGCACCTAGGTGATGGTGTGTCTCAAAGCGGCACATAGCTCAACTTTTGGGCTCATAAATCATCAACAACTTTTATTTCACAGATGCGATATAACCTGATAACCCAAGGCAAAAGGCAAATTTCTTAATTTTCTCAAAGAAATTTCTTTCATAAAACTATACTCTTTATATGCATAATAAGCCAGTGATTAAATCATCTAGTCTATTGTAAAAAAGAAGTTTTAGTAAGAGATAAAATTAATTAAATATAATTTCAAAAAACCAAATGTATAAATATAACTCACTGCAGATTTTGTAAATATTTTTTTGTACAAAGCCACATAGAAATATGTGATGAAATATTAGTACTTCCGAGATTTTAGGGTATGGAATAAAAAATAAAATAAATTTTGTAGCACCTAAGCAATATTGTCTTAGCATGTATTCTCACAATTCAACTTTTGGGTTCTTAAATCATTAAAGACAAATATTTTTGTCCAAGACAAAAGCCTCAATTTTCGTAATAAAGCATTTTCTCTTTAATATGTATTTTTTAAATACATAATAAGACTGATTAAATCATCTAGTTTATTGTGTAAAGTAAGTTTTATAGGAGATAAAATTTTAAAAATTTCACAAAAACGTAGTGTACATTTGTGTGCACTACAGATTTTGTAAATATTTTTTTTCAAACCTAGAAACAAATAAGTGATGGAATATTAAAACCTCCAAGATTTTAGGGTATAGCAATGAAATTAAGTCTTTACAACACCTAAGTGATAGTGTCTTAACCCGTATTCTGACAATTCAGCTTAGTGGGTTCATAAATCATAAAGAAGAACTCACAAATGTCTCAATTGTTTCAATAAAGAAATTGCTCTCTAATCAGTATTTTATTTACATAATAAGCCTGCCATTAAAATGTCAAGTTTATTGTGTAAAACAAGAAGTTTTAACCACAAGATAAAATTTAAAAATTAAAATTTTAAAAAACCAAGTGCATGATTTTTTTACTCAATATAGATTATTTAAATACCTACATACAAAAAATGATGAAATATTAAAGCCTCCGAGATTTTAGGATATGGGGATGAAATTGGATCTTTATAGCACCTAAGCAATAGAATGTCTTTAACCGCATACTCACAATTCAACTTTTCATTTCATAAATCATAAACAACAGCTACTTTTGTTTCATATCCACTTTATATCCTGGTAATCCAAGCCAAAAAGGAAATTTCTTGATTTTTCAATTAAATATATCAGTATTTCTCTCAAATCTGTACTTTTTACTATGCATAATCAGCCTGTTGTTAAATTGTAAACAAGAGGGTTTTGTCATATGATAAAAATTTTTATAAGACATTTCAAAAAACCAAGTGTATTAAATTTTTTTGATTTCTCTACATTTTTTTAAACCTACATAGAAATATGTAATAAAATATTAAAAACTCCAAGATTTTAATTTTTGGGTATGGGAATAAAATTGAGCCTTTGTAATAACACACTCATAATTTAACTTTTGGGTTCATAAATCATTAACGACAGCAACTTTTGTTTCAAATTCGCCACATAGACTAATAATCAAATACAAAAGGAAAATTTCTTAAAAAAAGAAAATTCCACAAAATCAAGTGATCAAAATAATTTTGACCTCTGGATATTTTGTAAATAATTTGTTTTAAACCTACAATGAAATAAATATTGAAATATTAAAACCTCCGAGAGTTTATAGTGCAGGAATAAAATTTTGACTTTATAGCACCTAGGTGGTAGAGGGTTTTACGGAACATACTCACAATTCAACTTTTGGGTTCATAAATCATTAAAAAATAATCATGTCACAGATTTCACTTAGCCTGATAATCCAAGTCAAAACGCAAATGTCTTAATTATCTAAATAAAATTCTTTCTCTCTGATATGTACTTTTCATACACATAATGAGCCTGTGATTAAATCATCTAGTTTATTGTATAAAACAAGTTTTAATCAGCAGATAAAATTTAAAATAAAAATTCCAATAAGCCAAGTGTATACATTTTTTACTCATTATAGTCTGTAAACTGTTTGAAAACCTACATGGAGATATATTCAAGTTTACTTCTTAAATTTTAATATTTTAAACAGAACTTTTACCAAATTTATCTATAAGTCTTATCCCTCTATACCTATCTCTTATATCTCTAGTCATCGCCATAAAAGAAAATATAATATGACACAGTAGTGTCACTGATTTTTTTTTAATGTATTTTATGTTTGTTTTATTGATATAATGAATTTTAAAGCACCTAGACAATATTTAAATGTCTTAAGGCACATTCTTCTCACAATTCAACTTTTGGATTCATAAATTGTCAACAATAGCAACCTAAAATAGAATGTTTGGATGTTAGGGCGTGAAATGACCTTAGCCGTTAAAACGCCCTTAAAAATTATTAATAATAATAATAATAACAGCAACTTTTATTTCACATTCGCTTTATATCCTGGCAATCCACGACAAAAGACAAATTTCTTAATTTTCTCAATTAAAGAAATTTCTCTCAAATTCTGTACTTTTTATATTCATAATAAGCCTGTGATTAAATCATCTAGTCTACTGTATAAAAAAAAAAAAAGTTTTGGTAGTATATAATGAGTACAAAATTGAGAAAAACTTCTTTAACTGGAAAAATTAAGAAATTTGCCTTTTGTAGAGTAGGTGGCATCTGTTAAACAAATGTTTCTGTCTTTGATGATTTATGAACCCAAAAGTTGACTTATTAGAATAAGTGTTAAGACACAAGAAAAATTAAAAAATTTGCCTTTTGCCTTGGATTATCAGGTTATATCACATCGACGAAATAAAATTTGATGTTGATTCATGATTTACTAACCCAAAAGTTGGATTATGAGAATGCGTGTTGAGACACACTATCACCTAGGTGCTATAGTCACAATTTTATTCCCATGTTCTAAAATCTCGGAGGTTTTAATATTTCATCATTTATTTCTACGTGGGTATTTACATAATCTATACTTAGTCAAAACAAATTTCATGCACTTGGTTTTTTGGAATTTTAATTTTTAAATTTTACCTTGTGGCTAACACTTCATGTTTTACACAATAAACCTGACAATTTAATGATAGGCTTATTATGTAAATAAAAAATACTGATTAGAGCTTTTTTTTGTTGAAAAAGTGGGTTTTCTTGAACAATGTTTTATTTAATTTTTAATTCAATTTTATTCCCATTCTCTAAAATCTTGAAGGTTGATTTCTTATTTCTTTGTTGGGTTAAAACAAATAAACAAATTATTTACAAAATCTACAGACGTCAAAATTATTTTGATACACTTGATTTTCTGTAATTTTCTTTTTTTAAGAGATTTTCCTTTTGTCTTGGATTATCAGGCTATGTGGCGAATGTGAAACAAAAGTTGCTATCATCAATGATTTATGAACCCAAAAGTTAAATCATGAGTGTGTTCCATAAGACCGTCCACCACCTAGATGCTATAAAGTGTCAATTTTATTTCCATATCCTAAAATCTCAGTGGCACTGATATTTCATCAATTATTATTATTATGCATGCAAAAAGTAAGGATAAGAGAGAAATGTATTTATTGGAGAAAATCAAGAATTTTGCCATTTTGTCTTGGTTTATCGGACTACGTGGCATCTGTTAAATGAGAGTTGCTGTCGTTAATGATTTATGAATCCAAAAGTTGAATTATGAGTGTGTGCTATAAAAAACTCTATCGCCTAGGTGCTATAAAGTCACAATTTTATTCCCATACATAAAATCTTGGAGGTCTTAATATTTCATTACTTATTTGTATGTATGTTAAAAAAAAACCTTTAAACAAATATAATTATTCATTTGGTTTTTTGGAACTGTTCTTTAATTCTTCTCCTACTAAAACTTCTTTTTTACAATAGGCTAGATGATTTAATCTTAGTTTTGAAGCGCCTAAGCCATTGTGTGCCTTCATGATAAAATTTTCAATTTTTTCAATAAAGCATTTTATTTTTAAACTAAATTTTTCATACACATAATAAGCCTGTGATTAAATCGTATAGTTTATTCTATAAAACAAGTTTTAGTTAAGAAAAAAATTAAAAAAGAAAATTCCAAAAAACCAAGTGCACAAAATTTTTTGTCCTGTACATTTTTTAAACATTGGTTTTTATATAGAATTAAACGATAAATTCTTAACATTTAATATTGAAGAGTAGCATAAACAGCATAAACACATTAGGGGAAATAAAATTGTGAGTTTTTATTCATGCTCGTATTGTTTATTGTTTAAAAGAAATATTTAATCTAAATTAATTTAAAAATTAAAATTGGAATATTTTAATGCTTTTGTTTTGAAGAAGAAAGTGAGAGGGTATCGAATCTCGTTTGTTTTTTCGTTCTGTCATATTTTTGTTTGTTTTTTGAAATAAAATAATTATATTAGATTTGGTTATATTTTTTCTTCGTTTGTAAGAAAAGTTTAGTTTTCAAAAATTAGGATATTTTCAATAGGAGTGAGCAGAGTGGTGAGCGGCCGGGCGGGGAAAGGCTATGTGACATTTAGGTGGAAAAGGGTGGGCAGAAGGGTCTCCTAGGGGAAAAAAGTTAGGACGAGGACGGTCGAGTACCGCCCTCGCGAATGTGGATGTGATAAGGGGATGATAATGGAAAAAGCGGGCGGACGGAGGTGCCTGTTCCAGGGGAAACCTAACCCAAAAGGGCCCCGGCAGGGCCGTGTTTATACTCACTTTGTACGTGAAACAGTCCAACAGAGAATTGACGCACTTCCGGCATCTGCTTCAAAATCTCTTCGGTGACCAAATGTACGCCTCTGTGCTGCGGCCTAAGGTTCATTTTCCTCTGAAACCACGCCGAACCAATTTGTATGCCCCTGTTGGAAGAAGCCATGACTGCGGTTCCAACTCCAATTGGGGCGCCTTCTTTCCCTTGCTGCTCTCGTCCCTCCAGGCCCGTCCATAAAATGCTATAACTTCTTGACTTCCTTCGAATTAATCCGCCGGCTGCACATCTTTCGGGGGGCGGACTTCGATGCGGGCAGTTTCGCTGTAAAAGTCTCGAAACGGGCCAGGGACACCAGGACACCCTCCTCGCTCGGCACACACAGTCCAAATAGCACTGGATTCCGGGAACCGCCGCTAGAGAACCCTGCCGTTTCGGGGGCTATCAATAAAACACATGATCGCCGCCGGTCGGAGCCCTTTTTCGAACGAGACGCCTTCTGCAGTTCTGCAGAAATGCGCCCTGCTGCGGAACGGTTTTCACTCCGCGTGGTGTCCTCCCACCTCGCGGACCGCACATCCAGACCGTGTCAATTACCCTTCCACACCTCTTCTACACTGTGTTTTCAATACATATTAAATTGCCCCCAATTTTCTGCATAGTCTCGTTCCGTGCTCATTGCAAGTCTTCTGGCTAATTCGCAAAACCAACAATTAAAAAAAAAAATATATATATATATATATATAACACCAATTTAGTATTTTTTCTGAGAGCAGCAGTTTTTTTTTCTGGTGAATAACGCAGAACTTTTAAATATGAAAAAAAAAATTATATTTTTTCTTCCAAATACCTGTTTAACCATACTCCTAAGGACTGTCAGACTTAGAGGACTTACCAGTCACTTGGATCTGGGAAAACACCTACAGGCAAAAGAACTAAAAGCGAAAAATATTATACAAAACCGGGAAATATTATTTCCGCATGGAATTTTGAAAATAAGGATTGCATATGTGATCGAATATCCATGGAAGACCAACAGCTAACGTCAGTAACAAGGCGAGCTAGAAATTTTAACGGATCAGGCAGATTGTAGCTATAAATACTTTTTAAATATCGAAAAGGAAAGCATTGCTGTATGCTAAAAAATTTTCATAAAAACATTTTGATATATTAATAGACAAATTACGTACGTCTCTCAAAGCGATTAATAGGAAAAGATGGGGCGTCGGTGGCCGCAGCGGTTTAGGCCTTGACACTGCACTCAGCACTAGGTCCAGGGTCCGAATCCAGCGGCCCTGCATTCGAACCCGACATACAATTGGGCTTCTTTTTTTTTTTTTTTTTTTTTTTCAAAATATATAGATATTCTGTTAAGAACGTAAAAAAAAGAGCCGATCTGCCCCGGAAAATCCTGCTTACGTTCATCACCTCACTCTACCTTCTTTTTATTTTATTTTATAAGAATCAACACCATTGATCTTTTTGTCCAAATTACGTCATTCAACCTAAACTTGGCCGATTTTTCCAACCACACCTTAAAACTGATTTCGAACAAAAATGTCGTACAAATTATTCCTGGCTCATCCAATTCTATTAAGATTAGCAATGTGTTTTGGACGTGCCAACAAAGAAATATAAAGTTTACAACCCCGGGAGACCTTGCAGCCGGTTCCAAGGAAACTTTTGACAGTAGTACGCTCAACTTGGTAATTATTCTGACGTTCATCTAATTTATTTGAATAATTAGTGTGATATTAGGGAGAAGTGTTTTATATTGGGCTCTTACAAAAACATAAATGTGCCTTGGGGTGGATTCAAAGCAACGGATGTCAACAGAATTTGCAAACGTTTAAAAAATCGCCATATTGGTTCTCCAGGTACACACAGGTAGGTGACACTAAGAGTGTACTAAAGTGTGTTAGTTAAGAAGTCAAATCTGCACGAAACAATCGTGTAAATTGAATTATGTGAAGTACAACATATTTTATGGAAGTTATTCATCATAGGCAGATTCTATCTAGCCTTGTTTCAATCTGTTTCACATGACGTTCTTTTTTTTTATACAACGTTTAGTCGTCTTTTTCAGGTGTGTAATTTTTGAAAGCAGCAGATACGGCCCTGGTTGGCTTTCTAAACAAACCGTTAATGTTCACGGCTGGCCGGCCAATTAAAAACACGCCGTCTTCCGATTCTTCGGCAGTATTTTCTATCCGTCTGAGAGGATTGAATAATTGTCAGTGCACGACCTGATTACCGGACTTTTCCGCTCCGGCCGACATGGAATGAGAATTTTCATGACAAGTCCACGACTAACAAACCGTTAAGTCCGCCGCTCATTATTTTTTCATTTGTGGCTCGGCCAGAGGAGGCACGCACTCCACCTAAAACAGGCAACACCCCACGCCCTAATTTGGCACATCGAGCATCAAAAATAGTTGGCTTGTAACAGTTTGTTAAATAAAACGAAAAAATATCCATGAAAAATAAAGAAACCAAACCATAAAATAGCCAAAACGAATGGAAATCTATTGCGAAATATTTGAATATAATGCTCGTCTACCCTTCCTTCATTCGGAAAAAGACATTCTTGCATGTAGGTAGTCTTGACTATTAATAATCAAAACATCATCATATTTTGGAATATCGACACTGTCAAAAACTGATCGTCGTACTTCATCGCAAACTGCCACGGTAAAAGTGAGCAATCTCGCGGATTGATTGATAACTTTGACCTAGCATGAAAACAAAATAAAAGTTAAGCTTATTCAGTTAATTCTGATAACTGTACTTCTCCATTTTAAGGCTGACTATAATAGAAAACGGCAGAAAATGTTCAAAATTGTACCCTAGAAAAAAAATGGAGTATTGCCTGGGAGCGTTCTTAGAAGTAGCTAAGCTTTCGACATGGCATCCAGGCATACTTTTTAAACTTAGCGTTCCCTATCCTCTCATGATTACCTTTTATTGAAATCCTACATAACTGATTGCAGTTTCAGAGAGAGTTGCGTCAATGAATTCTCGGAAGTCAAATAGGTGCCGGTGTACTGCAAGGTAGGTCCTACTCTTTACATCATTTATACTGCTGACCTTCCAATAAATCCTGACACTATTGTCACCACCTTCGCGGGCCACTCCGCAATCCTATGCGCTAACTCGAATCCTGTCCAACTACCTCCAACATCCAGGAACACCTTGAGCATCGATGTAAAAACTGGAAGACAAGACTGAACGAAGAAAAATGCACTCAGTGTACTTCCCTCCATTGTACATCAACAATAAAGAGAATACCAGTTTCCACTCAAGTCAAATGCCTGGGTCTCTGGACAGCAGAGTGACGTGGAAACCGCAAAACAAGACTTAAAAAACAGGAACTTAACACAAGACTTGGTCTACTACAAAAACCAACAAAAAAGACCGAAATCGACTTTGACAATTAAGACAATGCTACACACGCTACAAGATTAAAGTCCATGAGCAATACCGACATAAGGAGTGGAACTGTGGAATACTGCCAAGCCCTTCCATTCGAAAGCCCTTAGACAAATTGTCAAAACACCTTTATATGTCACTAAACTCACTATCCACAAAATTTCTTTTGTCAACGAACTAATCTGGCCCAGATCCCAAACCTTCCAGGCCATCCTAATCATACTGCTCGAGCCCTCTCCACTCATTCCCATCCTGACACCCTACCACGTCGCCTCAACCGACGATGGCCTCGAGACCTCCTAGACCCTTAATCATACTCACTTGCCAGCAATGGCTGATTCCTCAAAGCATGCATTCTGCCGTTGCTGGCAGATACGCAGCTGCTTTACCACGTGACCTCGGTACACTCGCATACGAACTTCCAACCTCAACCAATGTCCAACCAATGTTTTTCCTATTTGTCGCCGAGAATCAAATAGATTGCACGACATTCGAAAAATAGCAAAAACAAGGGAAAAATCAAAATGTGGGGTTGTGACGGGAAGTTAGTGTCCGACTGGATCATCACGATAGTTCAAGTGGTAGAGCAGCGCAGCGGTATATTTAGCCGAAGGTTGTGGGTTCGAATCCCGCTCATGACACTGACTTTTTTATCTCAACTAAAAATCTCAATTAATTGAAAAATATTAATTGGTCAAACGGTCCACGACGCCTAGTGAATTTGATTTGTTGACTGAGCTGACTTTTGCTACAACTTCCTAAATAAAAAATTTCGTCAAAAATATTATAGGAAAAAGTGAATTATTAAAAGAAATATAGTATTTACTGATTGCATCATAACACAGCTGACCAAAAGGTGGTTTCATCATAAATCGCAACGGTTTAGGCGTTGAAAAGGCGCTCACCACTGTAAGGTAAAGGTCCCGAGTTCGAATGCAGGGCCGCTCGATTCGAACCCGACATACAAATGGGCTTTTTTATTCAAAAACACTGGCCCCCCTAAGGGTTTATATAACTTCTGCTGTTGCGAACCCTCATAAAAACATATAAATAAATTAAAAAATCATCCATTTGTCATTGTTCCAGCCATCAAAGAATCAACAATCGCAATATAAACGATATAATCATTTCTTGTCGATTTATTGACCTCTTCGTGTTAGATTGGAGACGGTTTTGCTTAACAAAGATTGACATATTTAAAGAATTTTTATTGTAAAACCAAAAATTAACACTACAATGTAAATAATTTAACGTGATCGAAGGTAGATTCGAGCGTGGCGAACCTTTTGACATTTTCTTATCAAACGGAATAAACTAGCCATTGATTTTTACCACCATCGATTCGGAAAATATTAGAAAAAATGTCTACGCTTTACAACCAAGCTTAGGAATGACCTATTGCAATGACATTTAGACTGTTACCGCCCTAATTAACTTTAGATCGATTCGGTTGTGCACAAACTAAAAAAAAAAAAAAAAAAAAAAAAAAAAAAGAAAAAAAAATTTAAAAAAGGCAACAGTGTGTCTCTTAGAAAGATTACAGAAACGAAAATGTCGTTATCCAAAATTCAATACCCTTGCTTCATCCTTCTTCGTGGATTAGACGGCGATAATTGATCCACCAACAACAATTAATTTTTTATCATGAAATATTTTTTTATAATTATTTATTATATGATTTTCACTTTTCATTTATAAAGGTTTATACTTATTTAGAAATAGTGGGATGAAGTCTGGTGTGATGTAGGTTTCAGAAAAACATTTTCTTTATCGTTCCTACGTTCCAATCTTTATTGAGATCATCTTTGGGGCCTGGGATTTACAAACATTGCTTAAATTTAACAATTACATTTTGAATGAGGAAAAGTGAATTTATACAATTCTACAATGCAAAATATATTTTTTTATATATTCAACCAAAGTATTTCTACTCCCTCAAAGTGTTTGTTTTATGTGTAATTGTGCCATTCTTGCGTGTCGTGTTTTATATTTATATACGTTAGATTTTGAAGAGGTGGGGAGGGAAGGCGGTTCTTTTCGGTGAAAAGAGCCGATGAAGGGAAAAAAATGTGTTGGTAATCGTTAGGCCATGTAATTGTAATATATTATATACATTATATATTATGCAGTGTAGGCGACCAAGACCCCGAGCGGTTAAATGCCTGGGTAGACTCTTCCCCCACCCTAAAAGGTCTGGTACTTGGTCAGCTCACATGTCCTCTCTTGGTCTTGTTCACAAACCCCAGGACCATTTTATATTGGGGAGTGATTTGGTGGTGATGTCCTTTCCTTCAAAGATTTCCAATCTAGACATAGCATACCGCGAGGTAGTGTCGAGCCGTTTCTTCTGTTATTTCGCAGAAGCGGCAAAAGGGATCTGGTAAAATACCCATTATGAAGAGGTGTCTTCTCAGTGGGCAGTGGCCCGTCAGACTACCTATCAGTCTTCTAATTCCCTTCCTTGAGATAGAGAATAACCATTTCGATTCAGGTGGTTTGATCACCCTAACAAACTCTTTCGATTGCCTGAGTCCGGGGGATAAATTCCACTCTATAAGGAAGTGTTTCATGCCCCAGTTATTGATACTTTCTTTTAGGGCTGTCCATACACCTACTCGATTTGGGGGCCACACAATGATCCAAGGATCCCGAGGAGTATGAAGCAACAAACAGGATGGTTGACTAGTAATTCAAAAAAGCAACTTCTGAGCAACACTCTTATTTGAGCAATTATAAGAAATGCATGTCTAAGTAGATGATCAATATGTAAAAACTTAGTTTATGTGAAGCAAATCAAGGGGGAACTGTTATTGCAATCGTTACAACTTGAAAATCTTAAAATAAACATATGGGACCTAATATAATTGCAATTTTAATAAAATCTACTTTGTCGTCATGGTTTCAAAAAAATGAAAAAGAATATTACTTAATTTTGTAAGTGAAATGTGTGTAGTCAAATTTCATTATTTAACCAGAGTGGAAGACAGAGAGGAGTCTACTTGAACTTAATAAAATGCAGCCACTTCGTTACAAGGTATGATGCTCTAATGATCTGATAAAAATCTTGTACAATTAATTTTTATGATTTTTTTGTATTTTATATTTATTATCGATCATTTACACTGTACTATACAAAATATTTTAATTCTTTCTTATCAACAGACATGTTTTATTATTTTTATTTGAAAAGGCATGCTTAGGTGAAAATTGAAATATATTTATTTGTCATTTTAGAATTATTTGAAATTTCGAATAAAGTTCACTAATTTTGTGGTCTACTTGTCCAATTAATATATTACAGTTAATTAAGGTTTTTAATTGAGATAAAAAAAGTCAATGGCACGAGTGGGATTCGAACCTACGATCTTCAGCTTGATATACCACTGCTCTATCACTTGAGCTATCGTGGCCTTGATTCACTCGGATACCAACCTCCCATCTCAACCCCACCTTTTTAATTTTCCCTCCTTTTTGCCATTTTTCAATCAATTCAAAAGGTGCGGTTGAGATGGGAATTTAGTGTCCAAGTCGATTGAGGTCATGATAGCTCAAGTGGTAGAGCAGCAGCATATCAAGCCGAAGATTATGGGTTCGAATCCTCCTTGTGCCATTGACTATTTAATCTCAACTAAAAACCTTAATTATTTCAAATAAAGCTGGAAATTTTAAGTCTGTGTAAAGCTTGAAAGTTTAAGTCATAAAACTAATTGTTGTAAGAAGCAGCTCATAAAATTAAGGTAAGTTTTGTCTAAGAGTTAATAATTAATAGTTATGTCGCAAATAAAGAAAAAAATTAGAGTGGAGGCAAATTAATGCAAGAAGTTTCTTGCAAAATTTTTATTGTATTTGAAATTTGTTGTCAAGTAATTTGGGTTATTTCTCACCAAAGCACAACAGATATAACGAAATGTTTCTCGTTCTTCTTATTATTATGCAACATTGTGAAATTCCCTAACTTGATAATTTGAATTTGTCATTTCAAATTAATCATCAATTTTGTTTGTTTTAATTAACTGGGTGAAATAAATTAAATTTTGAACTAATCGACAAAACAATAAATTTGGTCATTACCGATCATTTGTGCGTTGGTCTGTCAGATGCATGTCTGGATTTTTCCATCTTCTTCCGAATATTACATCTACTTTTTAAGTAGATAAGTTTCTAAGATATGCTTTTTCGAATGCGATTTTGAAATCCATTGTGGAATTTTATACCCTGGTCAGTTTTTAAGTAGATAAATTTCTAAGACCCGATTTTTATTAGAAGATGTAGATAACCTTTGTAAAAATCTGATTGGTTAGTTTGTAAGTAGAAACCTACTTTTTGCTAGGAGATATAGATAACCGTTGAAAAAATCTTTTTATCTGATTAATTAGTTTTTAAGTAGAGAAATTTCTAAGAACAGATTTTAATTTTGAAAAGATCTAGAAATCTATTTAAAAAAATTATTATCTGAATAGTTGGTTTTTAAGTAGAAAAATTTTCAAGATTCGTTTTTTGTTTTTAAGAGATCTAGTACTCACTTGTAGGATTTGAAGTTGAGGTGAACAAAGGAAGGTGAGCTATGTCTATTTTTAAAAGTTTTGATAAAACAGAACATTCCGAGTCTACTCCAAGTAAATTTAATTTAAGTTTTTTTCTGTTAATGATCTGTTTTTAATCTTTAACAGTGCCAGATATATTGGACTGTAAAGACTAAAGACTAGTTGCCCGCAAACACTTAAGAGGTTAGTTTTTGTGACATGATTACCCCCACAGAAAATCAATCCAATATTGTAAGTTTACTTTTGCATTCGTAATTTTGGATCAATTGCACATCTCAAGCCATGGAGTACTTAAAAATCAAAACCAACGAAGCATACTTATAATTTTTTTTTTAAATCGTGTTGTTTGGACACATAGCATTTTAGAGTAAAGAACCGAAGATGAAATTGCACCCAAATCACTTTTATGTTTAAATCATAGACTACATGCCAACAACAAGAAATTACTGATAGCATACTATGAAAATACTTAAGACTAACATAGACAACAGGTTGATGTGAAATTCCCACACAAGACTTGAACAACTAAACAGAATAAGACCAAACAAACGTTGGAAAAAAAAAAATTACTTTGTCAGTGCAAAAATGTAGGGCAATGCGAACTTATCCAAGCATTCCTACCAAAAGCATCAAAAGAATTCTCCAAACTCCCTTGTCTCTAATCCCAAAATTTCCTTTAATGAAGGCTTGTTTCATTCCCACTTTCTCTTATTTCATCCTGACCGTTCCGTTTAGGCCCTCGTTACTTAATCTCCTGCATAACATTTGACCAGAGACTCTTTCACCCTCTAACACATCCAATCATTCCAACCAAAGGCTTCAAAACAATTCTCCAAGCTCCTTTGTCTCTAACTTCAATATTTCCTTTGTTAAAGCCTTGTTTCATTCCCACTCTCTCTTATTTCATCCTGACTATTCTGTTTAGGCCCTCGTTACTTAATACCCTGCATAACATTTGACCAGAGACTCAGTCACCCTCTAACACATCCAATCATTCCAACCTAAGGCTTCAAAACAATTCTCCAAGCTCCTTTGTCTCTAACTTCAATATTTCCTTTGTTAAAAGCTTGTTTCATTCCCACTCTCTCTTATTTCATCCTGACCTTTCCATTTAGGCTTTCGTTACTTAATCCCCTGCATAACATTTGACCAGAGACTCAGTCACCCTCTAACACATCCAATCATTCCAACCAAAGGCTTCAAAACAATTCTCCAAACTTCCTTGTCTCTAATCCCAATATTTCCTTTGTTAAAGGCTTGTTTCATTCCCACTCTCTCTTATTTCATCCTGACCGTTCTGTTTAGGCCCTCGTTATTTAATCCCCTGCATAACATTTGACCAGATACTCAGTCACCCTCTAATATCTAAGCAGCAAAAGTATTCGGTTGACAATGACTTCTCAGATTTGTTTTCTCCAGGAGCTCTTTCTTGCCAAAATTGTTTAAAAGATTCTTGGATTAACTGTGGCCAATGAGTGAATTCCATTCCTTCATTTTCTTTTTGTCCTTCTGTCTGTGATATTTGTTAATAGTATGGGTTCCTATTATTGTGGGAGTACAGGGTACAGATAAATTAGTACAAAAAAAAAAAAAAAAAAAAAAAAAAAAAACTTGGAGAATTTCTTTATCTGTGAATGTCATATTTCCTCTTTGTAATTATAAAACATTTTGGTCTCACTGTGTTGTTTTTTTAGATGAGTTTCAGCATTTTGTTTAGGTAGAAAACCAAGTGTTTGATTGCCCAAGGTTCGGACTTCTGGGAGTAGCACTGAAAGGGTTGATCCTGACTGCAATTCCACATGGCCCCAGTTGGTGGGGGAGGGGGGGGTCCTTTGACTCCAACTCCTTGATTTGATGAGGATGATCTAAGAATGGCCAATATGTTGGTGACCAATGTTCAGCACGATTATTGGATGTTTTTTGTTGTCCTAGATTCGCTTAGTATGTACTCTCCTCAATAATCCCTCTTACCTCTACTAATATTATTATTACTATTATATTTATTGTGAATTATTTTATTATTATTATTATTTTAAATTAGAATATTTGTTTGTTTTAAGTTTAAAGGAGTGTTGAAAAATATTTTCATATTCTAGGTTACATTGATTACTATTATTTCAAAAGTTCTTGTACTATTGAAAATGTTTCTATTTGTTCTAACATTCTTAAATCCATCTTGGCACAAACATTTTTGAGATGATTTATAGTTTCATTTTGAAATTCTATTCAATGTTATTAATCAGCCTCTAATATTGCTTTTAAACTTTTATATTAAAAATCAGGGATGAGAACAATTTGAAATTTAAACATATGGAATGTATTATGAAAATTTAAATGAAATTACACTTGGTCGTCATGGTTTCACAAAACAGAATAAAACCAAAAAATGTGCAGTGAAAATTTTTAATTTTTAATTTCAAGTGCCAACTGTCAGGAAGCCTATTATTACTGGAAGAAACAAATAAAAATGCAGTCACTAGTCACCAGGTATGATGATTTAATGAATAATCATTGCATTATTGGTTTTTTGTTGTAATTGATAATTCCATTAATTAAGGCTTTAAGTTGAGATAAAAAAAAGTCAGTGTTGAGCGGGATTCGAACACACAACCTTCCGCTTGATATGCCACTACTCTATCAAGCTGAAGGTCGTGGGTTCGAACCTAGCTCGAGACACTTTTTTATCTCAACTTAAAACCTTAATTAATTGAATGATATTACTTGATCAAGTGGACCATGAAAAATAGTGAATGTAATTGATAATTATTGGCAAGAATTTAAGCATTATTATTGATTAAAAAATCTAGGTTCTTTCTCATGAAAACACATCATATATAGCTAAAAATTTCAAATTTTCCTTTTCATTCATTTTCTTTTTATGTTTTGAAAATATCCTTGTCATTACCTTAAATTTTGTTAGAGGTTTAATAATTTTGAATTAACATCATATAGGGCTTAATGTTTCACTAATCATCAGGTGTAATATAGGAGGGGCGAACACGCTTGGGTTGTGGGTTCTATATTCTAGTTGTGTAACTTGGAAAACTTCAGATTTGGCTTTTCACTTTGAAAATTCTGCTATCGTCTGTTTTATTCCCACTAGAGGTTTTCCCCATTTGTCTTGTTCAACAAATCTTACTTTTTTTCTTTTTTCAATGTTCTGAACATTCTGCCATCTGAAATTTGGTATGTTTATAAAAAAATATTGCTTATTGTCCCTTTAGTATTAAAAAACAAAAATTATTTGTGTATGATTTTTCTCTGTTATTTCCATCATGATGACACTACATAGAAATGGTCCGATTAAGTATGAATTTTGCTGAATATACTTGACTTACGCCTCTTTTGCACAAAACGCTTTTATCTTTTCATTTTTTACCAATCTACTTTCACTGCTATCTAGGGTTAACTATGGGTACCAAACTCAAACCACTTTGACAAAACAAATTGAAGTTTGAGCTTTTCATATAGGAGTCAGGATTGTACGAGAAATGACATGACTTTTGCATACGTTTGCTCAATTAAGGATTTTCATGTTATATTTCAAGCATTTGGTCTATTTTTTTCTTCAAAATCTAAATTATTTTGTGCAAGATTGGCAAACTTTTTTGTCAATTTTTTTTCTTTTAATAGTTTTATAGGTCTAAGAATGAATGGTATGTCCAAATATTATATGGATTGCTTCACCAGGGCTTTTAATTATTTTTTCTTTAAATATTAGATTAGAAGTAACCCTTGATTCTTTCTATGCAAGATTTAAAAAATTCTAAAGAAAAAGGACATGAATGAATTTGTTTGTTCTTGAAAGCAGTTGTGTCTCGAACATCTCTTCCACTAAAAAAAAGCCTTGTGAGGAAATTTGTACAACTTAATCTAAAAGACTGCCTCAATTATGCTTAAATGGTCATGTCCCTATTTATTCTGATTACTAAGTCCTAAATATAGTAGGTTTTATTACAGTTATTTATTTATTGCATAATTAAACATAGGTTTAAGTTTGGGGTTCCAGGTTGTTCCTTAGTAAGAAAATCAGTAAGGGAAGACCTTTTGCTTTAGGTTTGAAAATGAAAATATTGTTTTTTCTGAAGGAAAGATCATTGGGGGAGGTATTTCTATCCCATTATCTAAGTCCCTTAGATAGTGCCCAAGAGGATCGAAGTGGTAGAGTAGCAACGTATCAAGCTGAATGTCGTGGGTTCAAATCCCTCTTGTAACACTGACTCAACTAAAAACCTTAATTAATCACAAAATACACAAATATTTTATAAACTCTAATTGGTATAAAAAAGGCAAAAAAGACCAATTTGGGCAAAAATGTTTTATTTCTTTCAGGATTCAATAATTTTGTACTGCAAAACACATCAGTATTCAAATGTTTAATGTATACAATTCTTATTAACTGTTTAGAAAGTGTGAGGATTCGTCAATTGAAATGCAATAAAATTACGAGTGCTCTGTTATTAAAAATACCCACAAAAAAATAACACGATCCTTATTACATAATTAACAAAATAAATTGGAAGTATATAACATTACAAATTATTTATAGCTTTTTCTTCTAACATATATACATATACAGTTCATAATTTAATTATTTGTAACACATTTAATAAAATTTATAGCAATATAAACATGACAGCAACTTATATTTTATTTTTAATTAACGAATGTGATAACCTAAGTTCTGTAAAGATTATTTTATTGGTTATGAACACAGGTTATTATTAAAAATTAAAAAAAAAAAAAAAAACTTTCAATGTATATTCATAAGAGTATTATAAATACAATGGAATAATTTATGATAATCACAAATATTAACATTATAATTAAACAGTCTTTTTCAATTAAAACTATCTATTTAAAATTTTTTGTAAAAATTTAAAAATGAGTGTTAATAAAGTTAGGGTGGTCAAACCATCATTTATAAATAATTTAAATAATTATAACATATCAAATGTTTACTCAAACAAGCACTATTAAAACGATTGGATTGAGCTTTGTTCAATAACGCTGAGGGGGAATCAGATTGTCATTTATAGGCTTCTGCCCTTTAAATATTTATTTTATTTTATTTTACATAACACAATTCAAAATCAACTATAAACATAATTCCTATACTACAACTGGCCTTCTCTTCGAGTTGCGGTAAGCTCTGAGCTTTTTAATGACTTTTTTCTGCTATGTCGTGTGACAGTTGCTCTGTTCGTGTTTGATGAACCCGTCTGAATTATGCTTTGGCGATGTCTGGGTGAATTTGGAAATATGGCCGGATAGTGTTTTGATCTCGGGCAGCCCCGTGCCTTGTTGAAATTTCAATAATGATTCGGAAGTAACTAAAAGATGTTTTAGATAATTTGGGCAATCGATGAGTAAAATGAAATAAAATTTACCAAGTGGATGAGCAATAGGAAGTGTCCCGACCATGACACTAGCAGTAGTTCCTGTTTTCAACGCACTCCGTTTAGACTGCATCATGCTTTGGCGTACATTTCTTTCTGGTTTTACCAAAATTATGTAAAGCTAAAAGGAAAAAAAAATGAGTTAGCAAGAACCATTCATTTATTTATTATAATATCACCTTTGGAGAAAATAGACAAATGACTGTCACACTTGCTGACAAACTTATCGTAACAGACATGCTAGTTATGCGAAGGGGCATATGATTTCCAGTAACAAAATATAAAGGAACAAACGCCAGCCAGATAATACATGTCGTGTACATTGTAAACCCTAAATCAGAAATTCGTATAAATTAAACTGATTATAATAAATAATTAATTGTCATACCAATATGTTTAGATTCGTTGAATGCTTCCGGTATATTTCGTGTCAAGACTGCATAAACTGTACAGACAAGTATTAACAAAATTGGGTATGCGAACGCAACCATGTAAGAAGCGTCGATGTAAGAAGAGCACACTAAAAGATTATCTTCCCTTGTTGGATAATAATAAATTGCTTTTGGCGGTGAAACAATCATTAATAGAATATTCACTATAATCTATAAAAATATATATATAATAATGCAAAACAATTTTCCCTCCATAATTCAATTTAGTACCTGAATGCTTATTAGAAAACCACAAATTATTAGTTGAGACCTTGGGGATATAAAACTCGGCCTTTTTGTTGTACGTTTTCCTGCTTTAAAAATTCTCGAGATACGATTTGTTTTTGTTAGCAAAGCGGCGTATACAACAGTGAAGCAAAACCCCGCTCCGAACCTGTTTGAACAAATTGTTAGGTGTAAAATATGTTGTAGTAGGTACATCAGTTTACCTTTGAATTCCGCACACTATGTCGCTCGGTCTCATAACGAGTGCAAAAGTTATTGAATAACAGAGCAAGATCCCTGATAATAGAACGTAACTTAATTCTCTACCGGCTGCTTTTACTATGGGCGTGTTGTTATTCCTCGCAAACACAACTACGACAAACAGTGTAATAATTATTCCAATAACTGACAGTGTGATCGCACCAATTGCCCAGCCTGTTTCAATCCTCAGATAGACCTAAAATATACAAGTTTAAAAAATAAAAATAAAATTGCTTGTTAACAATTTGGCAATACTTCAGGCAAAGGGTCGCAGAATTGCTGGTTCACATCGGGCAGAGTTCCCCCAGGGCATGAAAGACATTGTGTTTCATCGTTTGCATCCAAAATCTGAAATATTTCATCGGGTTATTTAAACATACTTAAATTTATATAATTTAAAAACATTTTTTGTTCGCAATTATTATTATGGTGGGTGTCTGGTCAGAGGGGCAGTGATAAAAATTTGTAATAAAGTTTCACAAAACATACAAAGTTAAAATAAAAGATAAATTTAATAGAAACCACACAATTTACATAATTTACACAACAATGTACCAATCCTCATAATTTAAATACTGATAAATTTTTAAAAAAGAGCCAAATTATATGATTATAATAACTGGGCTTTTCGCTTAAATTGAGTCTAGAAAACTTCCAAGCTGTAATGTTTGGATTCACAACTTAAAAACTTAATTCAATTTTTACTATTTCTTTTTTTCTCACTGCCTAGAACTAGATCAGATAGACTTTGTTCTACAAATACATATCTTCTAGATTTCCCTCTTCTGCTGTACCACCCTCCTTCAGGTCTGTGATGTCATCTTTTTCATTTAATGCACTAAATTAAACTTTAGTAAACTTAGTTTTTTTTATTTTCTTATTCTGCCCCATTTTGTTTACGGAGGAAGGCTCGAAGAAAAGCTTAAGTGTCCAATGAATTTCCTGTGTTTTGTTAATAGTTAAACAGTTCATGATCTATATACTGACTTGAAGTATTTATACCCTTATTTCCTGCATAACTTGGCCTCCTTCCTCTGTCAGACGATATTGTCCCATTTCCTCAAAACCTATATCTCCTCTCCTTAAGTCATCTTGTCAAACACGTACGCCCTTTTGACTACGAGTTCAGTTTTTTCTTCCTCATCAGTGTGTGTATACTATGCATACCATTCTTATTCTATCCATCTTTAAGCCCTTTCTTTTAATTACCTCTTGTTCTTAAATTTTGGTATAGAAGAGTTTAAGCTTGTTTTCACTGTAGAGTATATTAATTAAAGATATATTTTTGTAAATTGAATTTTTGTATTGCCTTATCAGTTGTGAATTTATAAATTCATAAATATTTATTCCAGGGGACTTTAGGTTTACAGAATTAAGTTATTTTTTAAATTTAATTTCACTAATATATTGTATTTGCAAAGATTTTTAAAGCATAACCATTCTGAGTTCCAATTTTAGGTGATTGAGAAAAAATTTTGATTAAAAGAATATATGTGTTTGCATTACAATTTGATAATTTGCAAGAAAGACAATAAGCAAATTTGATATAATTTCACTAGTTTCGTGGTCCGCTTGACCAATTGATTGCAATTAAGTTTTTTTAGTTGAGATAAAAAAGTCAATGGCATGACCAGGATTTGAACCCACGGCATTCAGCTAGATATGCTGCTGTTCTACCACTTGAGCTAAAAAAAAATAAAATCCATATTTCTATCCTATTAGTTAGATGAGTAAGAACACATACTAATTTAGTTTCTTTTTCTGGCTCAACAGATATTTTAATTATTGTACGGCTTGAACTTTTATTTAAATTTTATTGAATGTTAGTAACAAACCTGATACTGGCTGCAATTGAAACAATGCCAGCAACACCTTTCTCCCTCGACGTACTTCTTCGCTTGACCAATTGAACACGGCAGGCTGCAGACCGATTCGGGCGGGACTTGTGTCCCTGTGTAGAACTTGATTTCTGTGAAAGCATCAATTCATAAGTTTATAGTTAGGTATAAATTAGTTTCCTTTCTTACCGCTCATGCTTAGTCTCAGCTCTCCTTCTATATATTCACCGACAGTCACCCATTGGTAGTTTCCGGGTGAGATCTGTTTGAAATGAACTATGTTGTAACGAGCTGGGCCATCACCATTCATGTCGAAGTGAAATTTTGCTCCTGATAGGCCTAAAGTTTAAGCATAAATATATTTGAAAAGAACAAATTATGTTAATATCTACATGACATCTTTACACTTAGATATTACATACAATAAATAAAATATAAAATATGAAATGTCGATCAGTTAAAATTTATCTGCAATATATTTAAATTTTATTAAATTTAAGTAAAAATATCGGTTTTAATAATTTTTTTTTTAAATTTTAGGTTATGACTTCAAGACTGGGCTGTTCATCAGTACAGTGAGTACCTTTTTCATTTACCTAGGATATTTGAAAATTTAATCTTAAATGAAGCTTTTAAATGAGACTGACAAAAATGATCAAATAATGCTTCCCTTTCACACTTTTGACGTATAAAACTAAAAACTAACTTGATCCTATCGATTGTATAAATTTTTGGAAGGAAATCAACTTAGCGCAAAAACTTTTCGAAATAATCTAATCCAAATCAGGAAAATAATTGATATTTGTTTTCTTAAATAACAGCAAATAAAAATTTACAAATGTTATATACAATTTTTGATTTTTATGTGAGTCTACACACGTATATATTCAAACTTTCGTTTTTGTCAGAACCATTCATGCTGTTAAAATATGTCTAATTTGAAGTTGATTGTTTTTGATTTCCTGTTAGAGATTAGAATCTAAAGTAAGGAATTTATTTTGACGCCAAAGAATGAATAGATATTCAATTGGTGTGAATTTTCCATACCATTAGTTATACATCGAAAGGGGAAAAATATCCTTTCAGGGCGATTGATTTTGCTTCTGTTATTTAAAAAAAAAAAAAAAAAATCCAACCTCTTTTTTATTGTATGATTGTATGTAAAAACATTTTTCATTCATAATGTTAATCGGTGGGAGAGGTGTTTATTTTAGTAATGAAAATCTCTGCTGAGCACAATTACATTAAAAACAGGGTTTGCACTTACTTTTTAATGTTTTAGCAACACAGGAAAACTTGTTAATTTAAAAAAAAAAAGAAAATATACTTTTACCTTCAATTAATGATAAAATAGACTTATATGTGTCAAATTTATCAAGTTAAAAGAAATATTTGGGGCGAAAATTAAATCATTAAATTTGACCAAAAATAAACACTAAAAGGCGGGATCAAACTAAATAGCCCGTGAATAAATTAATAACTCTTCCGAATATTCAAGGGGGTTCCCAATCGTTGTTTGGACAAGTGTTGTTGTTTTTCTGTTTAAGTACACTTCTTCTCGTCACATTTGGATAAGCATTTATTTATGTATTTATTTTTTTACAAGAATCTGTAAACATCAAATTTGACTATATTTCATTAATTTTTTCAAGGATGTTTTATTATTCAAAGAAAGGACAAAACTTGCAATGCTTGAGACAGAATTTTCTCATTAACAAATGCTTAGCTAGGATTAAATATAAATAAGACCTTAATTTTGGCTACAATTTATAGGTGGGGTAAAATTTTTAGTTGACAAAAAAAAAAATTCTCAGATCTTGGGTGGTTTTTTAAAAATTTACTTGTTACTATTATTTGGCTCTTATTGCTCTTTAAAAGGAAAAAGGACCTTTTTCAAAATGATGATTGATTTCAGTAAAAAATGTATGTGAAAAAATAAAAATTTTCAAGAAAAGTCATTTTCTGCTTGAGCTCAAAATTTTCTCATTGCTTCTCATTTTATGGTCATAAAACTATTACACAATGATTCGTCTTCCAGTAGTGAGCTAGTACCATTGAAAATCTAATTTTTGACAGAAAATATTCATAAAATATGGGAATTTTTAAATAGCTTAAGGGATAGCGAGTTGCTAGTTTGACACACATTCTTAATTTTCAATAAAAATTATTTAAAACAATTAAGAAGAGAATTCGTAGTTGAGATAAAATAGTCAATGGCATGAGTGGGATTCGAACTCATGATCTACGACTCTACCACTTGAGCTATCGTAACCTTGAACCACTCGGACACTAACTTCCCATGTCAACCACACCTTTTGAATTTTTCCTCCTTCTTGCCATTTTTCAAATGTCGTACAATCGGATTGGATACTCAGCGTCAATTGAAATGGCTACAGAGAGCTTTTAGTGAAAAATGGCAAAAAGGAGGGAAAATTCAAAACGTTCAAAAGGGGTTGGGATGGGAAGTTAGCATCTGAGCGGATCGAGGTGACGATAGCTGAAGTGGTAGAGCAGCGGCGTATCTAGCCGAAGGTCGTGGGTTTGAATCCCGCTTGTGTCATTGACTTTTTTATCTCAACTAAAAACTTTAAATAATTGTAATATATAATTGGTCAAGCGGACCACGAAATTAGGGAATATTTTTAAAACACTTGTAAAGCTGAGAATCTCATGGAACCAATTTAATTATGTGCATAAAAGGTTATTACATTTTTTTGAAAAAATGTTGCCTGTTAATGAAATATCGTAGTCACGGCGCTGATAGCCAACACTTACGCAAGACAGACAAATCGTGCGGGTTTAGCATATTTCGCAGTTCTAACTAATTTGAAAGTATTCTATATTTCGTTTTTAAGAGCATGCAATTTTGTTTCGTAGGAAATTCAAATTAAGCTGACTCTTTATTATATTTTTATTTTGTACCTTCAAAACTTGCTTTTCGTAAATATCTCAGCAGATCTGGTCCTTTCGTTGGGTTCATTTTGCTGCAGACCCCTTTGTAATTTCCACACAGGTCCTTGTGCATATCGTGCAGCGCGACAGCTAACGCCATAACTGCGTCGCTGACGAACTGCAGTTGTTTTTCGAATACGACGTTTTCCTTGTCAAGTTTCTCGTTGAGTGTGCATTCCCTGCCAAACCTGATGTTGTAAGGAGTAGGGGTGCTGTTGGGGTATTTGCATTTAAAATGATCTTCCCAAAATTCTGAAAAAAAAAAAAAAATAACAAAACAATATATTTTGAGCATTGTCTACTTTGTATCTGCTGGTGGCGAAAGGCCAAAAATTCCAACAAATACCCGTTTTGAAAATCATAATTCACAAGTTGGGATCTGGGTGCTCGACGACCGTGAAGATATATGGGTTTATTCATTCAACTCTGCTGCGATTGTCGATTCCGAAAGATTGAGCGGAATTGTTTGTTTTTCAACGTTGTTTTGAATTTCGGAAAATGTTTAATCAATGTTTTCAGTCAAAAATGATTACGTTTCTCCTAGAATTGACACATTGAGAAATTCATAAGCTTTTGAAATAATATAAGTACATCTATCAAGTCAACTCGGTGAATAAATAAAAATGAAAACATTCCCGATTTACTGTTAGGTTGAACTCGTGCACGACTTTTTCTTATTATTTTCATCTAATCCCAGACTTCGAGCCAGCCAGTCAATCTTTTCAATCTCATTTAAATATTCCGGCGTTCTTAGTATTGTTAACGAGCAAGAATGGCGCGAATAAAAATTCGTCTTTATTCCTAACACAAAGCAAAACATTGTAGGATTTGTACCACATTTGAATTTAAAGCCTGTCCTCGAATGAATAACTCACCGGAGGCGTCTCTCTGAACTTGACTTTTTGGAAGACTTAGAGAGATTTTGATTTCGTCAAAAAACAGAACTATATTCCCCTCTTCAAAACTTAAAGTGAGGTCATTTTTTGGAAAGCCTATGTCTAGCTACTCGCTGCTTAATCAGCATTATTGTATTTACTAGTAGAAACTGAAGTGGGTAAACCTCTGACACTTCTGGTAATTATTCAGAAATCTTGAGATGCAGCCTGGTGTGATTTACGTTTCAGAAAGACATTTCCTTTATCGTGGCAACGTTTCGATCTTTTAAATTAATTAAGGTTTTCAGTTGAGATAAAAAAGTCAATGTCACGAGCGGGATTCAAACCCACGATCTTCGGCTTGATACACCGCTGCTCAACCACTTGAGTGTGAGTGGATCGAGGGATAGAGCAGCGGCGTATCTATCCGACGATCATGGGTTCGACTCCTGCTCCTGACACCGAATTTTTATCTCAACTAAAAACCTTAATTAATTGAAAGATATTAATTGGTTAAGCGGACCTCGAAAACTAGGGAACGAATTTCACAATTAATAACTGTAATTATTCAGAAATCGTGAGATGCGGCCTGGTGTGATGCAGGTTTCAGAAAAATATTTTCTTTATCATGCCAACGTTTCGATCTTTATTGAGATCATCTTCCGGGCCTGGGATTTACAAACATTGTTTACATTTAACAAATATATGTAGCATGTGGAAAAAGTAATTATATACAACCCAAAAAAAAATTTTTTTTTGTATTCGATCAAAGTATTTCTACTTACTCAAAGAGTTTTTTTTTCTGCGTATGTGTGCCATTCTTGCCTGTCGTGTTGAAACTGTCAGTGAGATATTGCTGTTTTATGTTTAAACAAGTTGGATTTTGAAAGAGAAGGAAGTCGGTATAGAAAGACATTTTGTATAAGGAGACTTTGAGGTGAAAAGAGCCGACGAAGGGATAAAAACGTTGGTATAGTTCAGCCTTTCAGGATACACGGGTATATATAGGAAAAGGGAAGCGAAATTGTTGAAAAAATTAGACTATGTGAAAAATATTTGATGTGTGAAATGTGACGAACATTTTATATGTTATATATTTTGTGTCATATGATGATGATTTATGTATGTTCATCCATATTGAATTTGATTAATGATATTAGCATAGCTGTGACTAATTTTACACGTGTCTGTTCTGTAATTGATGCTGTGTTTATTTCGGTTGATGTGTAAACTATTTCCAAAAAATGACGTTTTTGTTTGTTTTGTGTGTAATATTTTTAGATTGTTAAAGTCGAAATTGTGTTCTTGTTCAAAATCGTGGGTAGCGAGTGCTGTAGGATATTCTTTGTTTTTTTTTGTTTTTTTAGCAATTCTGTACTCTACTATATTGGGATGACAGACCGATGTAAGCTGCCGGACAGTTTAAACAATTGATTTTGTAGATTACGTCAGATTTGTTGTTTGAAAATAAGTGTTCGAATTGTTTTATACTTTTTGAAAGATATTTTGAAGTTATCGGATTAAAGAAACTCGTTTGACATGGAAAGTTTGATTTGTTTATATTTGATAGATTTGATATAGTATTATTAGTGTTAGTAGATGGTGTTTAGTGCTGAGTTGTAGTTATTGATTATCCTGTTGATTATGTGTTTAGGGTAGTGATTGTTATGGAGGATCTGTTTGTATATCTGTTTACTCAAAATCCAACAGTAATATCTCACTGGCACACTCAACACGACACGCAATAATGTCACACTTGCGCAGAAAACAAACGCTTTGAGTGAGAAGAAATACTTTGATCGAATAAAAAATATATTTTTTTTTGCATTGTACAAATTCACTTTTTTTCACGTCCTACATGTATTTGTTAAATTTCAACAATGTCTGTAGATCCCAGGCCCTGAAGATGATCTCAGTACAGATCGAAACGTCGGCACGGTAAAGAAAATATTTTTCTGAAACCTACATCACTCCAAACCGCATCTTACAATTTCTGAATAATGTACAACTAACGTAACCTTTTTTTTTAAGCTAAAATTTTTTTTAAATTGAACTTACCACTATGTGTGTACACTTTGCTATTAAAAAACGAAGGTGGTTACGTGCTCTTCCTCTTTAATGTTTCCTTTTCTCTTCAAACATTATCTAAGAAGTTTCCTTCTTTTCTTTTTGCTTATAATAATATGAAAAAATAACTAATAATTTAACTTGATTATTTATTAGAAGATTTATGGCTTTAATTATTATATTAATAATAATTATTGTTGTAAATAATAATAATTAAATATAGTCATTTTGTCTGTACTCCCTAACTGCACCGTGCGAGGATCAACACTTACGCAACACCTACAAGTCGTACGGGTTTAGTTTACTTTGGAAAACAATATTTGTGTCTGCCGGAAATTTAAAAAAAATGTACAAACTATTGGACGTTTCATATTGTTACAAATCAGACTAGAGAAACATGTACTAAATAATACTTAATATTTTCGAATGATATGTAATATTATTAAAAATTACTAAATTCAGTTTATGTTAGATGGTCCGCTAATACTGATCAGGTGTGTAATTAATGCTGAGTGGTACGAAATTTCTTTTTGACATTTCATTAATCATTGAACCCATCGTTTTAAATTATGCTTTTCGTTAGAAAAAATCTAATAAAATAGTTCCTCAGTCACCTAGAAAACCGTCAAGTGTTTTTTCAAATTCGAAGTATAAACATATATCGTATATTTTATGAGATCTTTCTAGGAAAAAATAAATAGTTTAATATTCTAAATAGGAGAAAAAATTTTTTAAAATAAAAAATACCAAAAAACATAACAAAAACCGGTTAACTGGGCCAAAAATTAAATCATTTCTAGCCTTTCAATTCATTTACAAAAAACGACATTAAAAAAAGAATTGAATTTTTAAACGAAACTTCAGTTCATCTTAAATTTGGTCTGTTTAGTGCCAAATCGGTGTTTTTTATTTTTTTCTCGTTTTACAGTGAATTGCAGCTAACATTTTTTTTCGCCATACTCAATTTTTTCAAATCCTCGGTGTAAAAATATATTGTATATTTCATGAGATATTTCGAGGCGAAAATATTTAATATTCTTATTAAGAAAAGGTTTATTTAAGAAAAAATACAAAAAAAAAAAAAAAAAAAAAAAAAAAAAAAAAAAAAAAAAAAAAAAACCGAT
>CM077113.1:11857431-11872337 GCA_039619505.1 Cimex hemipterus
TATATATATATATATATATATATATATATATATATATATATATAGAGAGAGAGAGAGAGAGAGAGAGAGTCAGCGCAGAAAAAGGAACCGCGAGATAGATAGGCAAATAGTTTCTCTCTACTGCAAAATCGTCCATTATCTCATTCAAATCCTCCAAATGTAAATTCTCCCATCAACCCAATAGTCTTGTTGAAACTAACTCATCGCATCCTTACAATCCTGAAAGGCATCTGAAGCGAAACGGCTCCATGACTTCCTTTGTAGAGGAATAGATAACTAATGAAGTGAACAGCAGTGGTAGGATAACGTCAGTTATTCGCTCTCCCCTTACCACATATGCAAATTGTTGTAAATATACTAATAACGACAAATAATAAAATAGTTATAATAATACTAAATCCCTGGTTCAAAAGAAGAGTAATGAATATAATCAATTTACTGTCTACAGGCCGATTTAAAAATTCACGTTGGCCTATGAAACGGGTTGTCTGATTGTGTCTGCAATACTGCCAGTTGTTTACAGAAAACCTG
The DNA here is from genome assembly GCA_039619505.1 of Cimex hemipterus. Lineage (NCBI taxonomy): Eukaryota > Metazoa > Arthropoda > Insecta > Hemiptera > Cimicidae > Cimex > Cimex hemipterus. Next base: position 11,857,963 of record CM077113.1, read on the forward strand.
AACTTCTGAATTGAAAAATGAAAATTTCATTAGATGAAATCCAGACAGAAATTCAGACAAGGTAAAACGAAACTGCCTAGGGAAATTATAACATGAAATCACAATGGGATTTTAAACCACGATAATCAGAATAGTTAGGTTTTTCCTATTAAAATTTTCAGTATATTGTTTATAATTCAACTGTCAATTTATGGTAGAAAAGCTCCAATTGCAGCGCATTAAAAAAAAAATTGTTCGAGATGAGTGATGGGACGTTCACACCCAATTATCTTCGAACATATCAACATCCTTCCGGGTGGCATTGCGTTTCGGTCAAATTCTTCCTTGATTTACTTATTAAAGTGCTAATTTTTTCTATATTTATTTTATCTGTATTTTAAATACGCTTACCCTTTGCTCTCGGTTTTGTCTGTAATTTCAGTATGATGTTGTCATAAACGTTATCCTCAGCCACTCCCGAGTCCTTCACGAGTTTCTCCTTGACAGCTATGCAAATATCGTACTTGGCCAGTAGCACTTCAAGTTCTTCGAACGCCTAAAATACCATTCTGATAAGGTTATATTTAAAAATACGTCTTATCAAATCTTAACGAAGATGACCGAATATAACTTAATAAGTTAATTTATCTTTTACCTAAAAAAGAAGGGTAGTGAACATTATTTTTTCCACTTTAATTTTTTTAAAATATTTTGTTCTTTAATGGATTTTAATTTTGATTAAGTGTGTCTTTGATTTCTGTTTATGCGTTATAACATATTTAATAGAACTATTGGAGAATTTGAAAAAGGGCTCCAGCCTCACAGAGCGCGTCACCAAAAAGATAAGACTTTTCGCGCTGAAAAGAAAAACCTTTCAGGTAAAAATAGGAGGATTCTTTCTCTCTCTTCATCTTGGTGGTTGACCACATGAACGCGGGTGATTGATTTTAAGTCTCTCCTAAACCTAAAGAATTAACTTTTTTTTACATCTCAGCAAATTGTAAGTAAACTCTTGTGTATAACTTTTTGGAGGAGATCTACTGACTTATCATAAATATTAAACAGAGTTTACGAAGTGGCGGTCTCTTTGAAGCTGGTGTCCATTTCCAAACTCGCATGTATTTGTTTTATATATGTTATAAATTCAAACAATAAACTTTCTAGTTTTTGAGTTGCAGTAGGATGAGTTCAATTTTTCAAGGAAATTTATTTGTTCCATTGGAGGCAAAAAAGTTGAAACTTTTAAGTACCATTTTTAAAATTCATATTTCGCCTCTTACAAGTAAGGTTGTTTTTTTTGTTTACTACAAATTTGTAGCTAGCGCCGTTTTTTTTAAAGATATATCATTATGATAAATACTGTTGGAGAAAAATCTATTCAAATGTGAAAAAAGTGACGGAAAAGGAATTTTCGGATAGAACTCGGATTATTGAATTTTTTTTTTAAATGTTCCATTTCTACTTGTTAGATGCGCATTCATTTTACAAAAGAGTCTATCCTTTATAGTAAACCACCATCATATTTTATTGTAATAATTTCCAAAAATTTTTAAATTAATTTCATCATTCCATCATAGGGCAAAAATAGACAAAAAGTAGGCACTATTCCCTCAATTTTTTTTTTTGATATAATATAACTAATCTTACTTCAGATTTATTTTAGTGCACTAAAAATTCGGAAGACCTTATAAAAATATCTTCATTAAATATCAAATTAAACCATATTTTACTGGTTTATGAAATGTTTAGATGTTATTTAATTGTTTAAGGAAAGTACAAAAATTGCCTTTATTGAGTGGCAATCTGTTTGAGGTTTTACACTCGTTATTATGAGCTATGCTACAAATTATGGTGTTTGTGAAGAAATAGCGAACGGTTCAATTTGCGAGTTACAACGAAATTTTATACTTTTTTTTACGTGAAAAACATATTTTTCTCTTGGTGTATGTTTTTTGAACATATCGTACCACGATTATGCGCCTGTTATTTATTGCTCTACCGATATGGAGGGTAATATTTAATATCAGAAAGAATTTTATAGAAAAGTGTACTGAAACAAAAAATACAGCTTTGCAGAGGATCTATTTGGAATTGAAACTTAACTTGTACATGATGGATTTTAAATTTTATACACATTTAATTTAGAAAATTGTCTGACCTTTTTGATTAAGCATAAAATTGGCTGTATATTTACTAATATGTTAAGGCAATTTGGCTATACGCGTTTCTTGTATGAGAGAGTCTGTAATTATTTTTACACATTAAATCATAATATTTCAAATTTTCTAAATTAATTTTTCAAGGTGGTATATTTATTTACACACAGAATCCAAAAGGTTAGGTCCAAACATAGGAGAACTTTTACAAACTATTTTTTTTAAATTTTTCATAGTTACTAGCTTGTAGCTAGGTTTTTTAAAAAAGAAAATGGTGAAACTTTTAGTTTTGGCGGGTTGATTATTTGATTTGATTCTTACAGAATGAAAACTACCTGTACGGTGAAGTTTAACAATTTTTTTTTGTTTGAAAGGTAAAAAAAACCGTTCAGTAAAAACTATTTCTGATTGAGCTCGAATTTTTCGTGCTGCAACATTTTTATGCCATACAATGTTCAAATGCTGTTTCTTTTCCAGTAGGGGTTGATATTCTTCAACCCCACAATATTGATGTGTTCGAATGGTTCGAAAGATAGTTTTTGACACAAAATATACATAAAATACGAGAGTTCATAGTAAGTGATGACAGGTTGTAAATTTCTTAAAACACTAGATTCGCGACATTCAAAAAATTGTTTGAAGCGCTTTGAAATCTCAAAATTTACAAGATCAATATTATTCTGTGCAAAAATAATTTATTTGACCAAAAACTATATTAAGAAACTTTTGCCACCCACTTAAAAAACTAATTTTTTGAATGAACTGATATTTTAGGAAAATATGCTTGTTACTTTTCGGCTGTTATTTTAATTTTTAAAGACAATTTTGTACCCTTTATTCGTATAATGGTAAATAGTGTGGCATGTGCGCTTTCGCCGAAATGTTCAAATTAGTCTCTTAAAAAAAAAAAAAAAAAAACAAACAAAAAAACTTCCCATTGTTTTCAGACTAGTTGTGTTTTTCCGTTTTTTCAAGGCAATTTGTACACTGTAAACCAAAATAAGCGTAGCCTAACGCTACAACTTGATTAGGACAATTTTTTTTTGTTTTTTAATCAATAGTAGCTAAAAGAGCAAGACTTTTCTATTGGGGTTTTTCATGATTAAGTTTATTTTCAATTTAAAATAAATTTAAATGAAATATATAGCTCTAAAACTGAACAGCTAAATTTTATGTCAAATAATAAACATAAATAATATTTAATAGGGTTTAGTCAATTCACTTTATTCTGACATTAGGTTTGATTTTAATTTATAATTCAATTGAGTTTATTTTTTTATTCTTTTTAATTTTTCAAAAATAATAATGTTTAAATCTATTAAATCATATTTTTTCTTTTTTTCTGTAAAGTTCCTAGGCAATTGAAGAACTACCAAATGTATTGCTACTTTATCACCAGCGCAACTTTCATACAGATACTTTTTTATTTTTCCCAGACGAAAATATTGTGGTGTTAATTTGATTTGACTCAGTTGTTAATTTTTAATTAACATTTCTAGAGTTTTTTCTGTTGGTTTTTTTCATTATAAAACAATATTAATGTTATTCTAAATTCATACAATGAACATACATTTTTATGATAGGGCGCAAAAGGCCAACACTTCTTCAAAACGTAGAGGTGTTGCGGGTTTAGTCGATTCAATCTATTCTGATATTTCCTTTGATTTTAATTTATTATTCATCAATTGAGAAGTTTAATTTTATATTCTTTTTAATTTTGCAGAAAAATGTTTTAAATATATTTTATGGTAACATTTCTCGTAAAGTCCCTTGGCAACTGCTCAACTACCTAATATATTGCGACTTTGTCACCAGCGCTAGTCACGTATAGACACTTATTTTTCTTTTCCCCAGACGAAAATATTGTAGTGTTTATCTCATTTAATTCAGTTCTTAATTTTTATTTAATATTTCTGAAGTCCTTTCTGTTGAATCATTATTTATAACATTATTTTAAATTAAAAATTATGAAACAATATTGGTATTGTTTTAAATCCATGCAATAAAAATCCATTTATATTTTTTTGTGTTGGCGTGTTTTTGGTGCAAAGGTTCACACACAACTAGAAAGGCAGGTTAAAGAAATAGCTTTGTTCATGAAATAAATTCGTCGGTTTCAAAATGTTTTCTTTAAGGAAACATTAAAATTCTGTTATTTAAATTTCCTGATTACCATTTGGCACTTTATATTGAGTAATTAATCAAATACAAGATAGTTTGTAATCGCGTTGAAAGTTATTTTCAATTAAATTTACGTTTAATTAAGGTTAGAAAGAAATTACATTTGCTTTTTCAATAGCTCACCATAGCTAAACGTGGAACAGACACAACGTGGTATGAAATTGTCTAACGGAGCCGAATTCGAACAGCAGCTATTAAGTTAGGTTGGATGGGCAAATTACCACTGTGCGATTGGGGGTATTTCGTTTAAACGCCTACGCACGTGGAATCGGAAAAAAGTCCTCAAATCACAACTCATCTTTAACAAAACGTCTTTGTTTTTTTTTTGTCCTCTTACAAAAATATTTCGAACAATATAACGAGAAAGAAAAGCTTTTTTGCACGTTGAAAATTGTGTTGAAGACAATTTATCTGTTGTTTAAATGTCTTCTGACCGAAATTAAAAACGTGCAAACTAAAATTAATATGTACAAAAATAAGTCGAAAATTAAAAAGTGTTACTTTTCATTTTTGCCAATTTACCATGAAACAGTTCTTTTATTCTCTTCAGAACAAAGATCACTTTCTTTCACGGCGAATGAAAAGATTTATTGTAGAATTAACCCTACTTTATTTCTAAACCCTGAAAAGAACCTCACATTTGAAGAAGATATTTGCTTTTTAGTCGCATAGGGCATGTTCGATTTTTCTACTCTTTAATGACATGATCGTCTTTTTGCTTCCATTTACAATAAACAAATCTGTTAAATTAATTTAACGAATTCGCTTTATGTAAATCTGATACCATTGCAAAATTTGAGGTCACCATTAATAAAACATAAGCTAACTAAATACTAAATCGTCACTGAATAAATAATTAATCTTTTTTTTTAATGTTTGAGGGGTTAAAGACCGTTTTTACTCTGAGTGTGAACTTTTGTATCAAATTGAGATTTTCATTTTCTCAACATTTATTTGGCCTAATTAGTGCACAATTTTTTTTCAATTCTGCACTATAAATTTTATGCTTTGCTTTTCAAACCATTCTACCTTATGTTATGACAGAATTGTACTAATTTTTTAAACGAAAAAGATTTTCTCCCTTCTTGGGAGTTTTTTTTTGTTGAAAATATTGAGTCATTGGATCGTGTGCGTGGTATTGCTCTAGCCGGAAAAATCGATTCAATACGATATAAAATTTTGTAGAAAAGTAAATAAAAAATTGCTTAACCTTTTTTTGGGAGAAGCGATTTCGAGATCGTGATCCAATTTTTAAAAATTATACTTTTACTTGAAGATTTTAATCTGACTGAACATTTGTTTTACTAGAGAGTGTTCTTTTTGGTAAAGTATCATATTTTAAAGATTTACATTTTAGCAATTTTTAAGGACATTTATTTGTTCATAAAGAGGTAAAAACGTAGTTACAATTTTTAGGTACTATTCTCCCAAATGCTTTTCCGGCTAATAAAACCATCTTTTTATTTATTTATTATTTTTGAATCCACTTAGAAATCATCAATTCAATCAACTACGGGTTATACTGAAAGGTGTAATATACAATTTTTCAGGAAAAGAGAGGTTCACATCGAGATGATTTTTTAAAATTGAACATTTGATTAATGGATTTTATATGAATAGATATATCTTTTATTTCCAAGACAATCTGTACTTTTTGGTTTGGCATAAAACTTGAACGGACGACGTAATTTCATCAACTTTTCTAGGTAGTTTAAGAAAGTTCAAAAGTTGTCATTTTTAGATCCTTTTTCTCAAATTATTTTGGCTGTTAAAACCAGTTGTTTTTTTCGTAAACTCAGAGTATTTGTCACCAGTTTAAAAAAATTAATCATTTTTGGCAACCTTGTAAATTTGAGGCAAAATATTCCACTTTGTATTAATCTATTTCTTCTATTCTCTTTTTAAAAGCATTCCTCACTACAATGTTATAGTTTTGTAAGTTTTAACATAAAACTTTACAATGTAGAGAAATTTATTCTGCTAAATGAAAAAACACATTTTTTAGAAAAAGCGATTTTTTCATAGAGATCGATTTTTTAAATTAACTACCAATCAACTTAGTTTGAATAGGCATGTTTTACTTGTTTCACAAAGGGGCGTGTACATTCTGGTTAAGCACTTAAAGTACTTCACCAAACTTTCAAGGTAATTTAATTTTGTTTAAAAAGAGGCCATAAAATTACCGTTTTTAGGAATTTTCTCAAAATTAATTTACACTATTAGAAGCAACTTTTATTTTTACTTTAATAGTAATATTTTTGGTCAATCTTTTTGAAAATTAAATTGGATCGTTAATTTTTGAGCAAAATTCCAATTCTTTCCACGATGTATTCTTTTTTGCCTGAGTGGCAGATTTCTGTTTCAGTTTTTATGAAATAATAATTCAATGGTCAACGGCCAGTTCTCAGTTCTGTGCTTCATTGCTGACTGAGGATGTGTATTTTTTCACCTTTTAATATTTCCTGTGCACAGTGTTCTATTTTATCGATTTCAACTTTGAAAGTTGATACTGTCGGGACTCTAAATGTTCCATTAGGTCCTAATTTGGGCTTTTGTCTTTTGCCCCATTCTACATCATGTTTTATTTCCATGAATAGCACATATGAACGAAATGAAAATTTATTTCAAGTTTTTTATTTTTCCAAAATGTCTTTTGATTTTATTTGGCAGAAGCTGTGTTATGTACTGTCCATTGTTTAGGTTAAAAACTTAGGTTATTAGGTGGTACCATTTTTCATTCCACCATCTTTGGTTCACAATTGTTTTAAATATAAAAATTTAAATTGACTATAAAGAGTAAAAAAATTATTTAAAGACGTTTGGAAGAAGAATAGCATAAAGTAGACGGTCTTGGGCTTGAAACATTTCCTAGACGTGTGGTGAAAAACTCCGCGTAAAAAAACTGGCATCGTTTCAGCATGTTTTTTCCTGGTTAACATAAATAATATATATGACACTGTCGCATACTTACTATACTTTGTTTGTATCTAATCGTTACAAAAACGTCGTTCGGAGACAAGAATGTATAATTTGTTTATAATTTCAGAACAAATGTAGACTTCGTTACCCAAATTTTCAATTGGTAAATTTCATTTAACCTTAATACCGTAGTTTGACTCTTCGTAAATAATGGACACGTAGCTCCACCCGAGCTTTTTCACAAGCTCGACCATCGCGTGGACCTGGTGATGATCCGATGGGATGGTTCTCGTGAAATATTCGAAGCGTTGTTTGTTACTCAGCTCTGGGCTCGTTGAAAAGTAAGATACCTGTAAAAAAAAATAAAAACAAACGTTTTATCACATACAATTAAATTGACTAATTCGTGGTAGAAAGCTTGAAATATTTAAAAAAATAATATTTTTAAAAATTGAACGTACTAGTTTTGTCCACATTAAAACTGGAAAGATTTGATATTTTTCCTCTCCAAAAATCCAAGAATAAATATAGAAATTTATGGTACAATAATTAATTTTTAATAAAAGAAAATTGTTTTTGGTTACCATCTTTATGTTATCCATTTAATCATACTGTAGTCTGAGTCTGGAAATTAAAACAAAAGGATCAAATTGAACAAAGGAAAATCCGCCTACATAACCTTCACTCTCAGCAAAAACTTTCCGCTTCATTTCAATAATATCCTCCCACCAGCGGTACTTAGGAATGTTCGCTTGATGTGAATTCCTCACACACGATTGAAACGTCAATAAGTTATCGTAAGGAAACGACTTCTCAAAAAACACCTTAGTAAAGCCGATATGGTCTGACGGACTAGAACTTTGCAATTCCGCCCGAACTATAATTCTAAGAAAAATTATTGTTCCTCTATTTTATCTGTACAATGAATCTATACAGACGAACACATTCCGTTTCTATAATATAATAAACTAACGTATCCGCAAGTTTTCATTATTTATGTCTCAAATGTTATTTTTTCTTTCGAATTTATCAAACTAAAAATCCAGGCTCACATTCCATCCGAAAGTCACATTTTACATAATACATACAATTTTGTACTGTAACAATTACAATTTTAACGTCTGCAGCTTTTTATGACACGCCGGAAAAGACCAACACTGCTAGTGTTGCGGGTTTAGTCGATATTCGACATTTATACTTCAATCAACCTTTTTATTCTTTTCAATTTTTCAAAAATAATATTGTTGGACGTATTTTATTCTTTTATTATCTAGGGCGAATTATAAACTGACTTAATCCGAAAAATGCTCAGTATATTTGCACTTAATAATTCCTTTTTATTTTTAAATTTTATCAATTAAGGTGAAAGCATTTCAAAATCCGTACCCAAATCTCATTTCGCTTCTTCTATAGGGATAATAAAAGGAACTTGCAGTATCGTACAGTACATTTTACAACTTACGTCCCCTTACTAGAAACGAAATCATTATCATGAGTAATTTCATTGCATTTAACGTTATATACTTAATTTAAATTAACGCGAGGATTTGTTTTTCAAAAACGTTGATTATTATAAAGCTTTTTCATATTTCATTAATTTATTTTCAAAATCCATTGAAAACAATTGGTTAAGTACAAAATTATTTTTTCTTAAAGTTCCTGGTAATTGCTGAATTATTCAATGTATTGTGAATTTGTTAGCAGTGCAAGTTTTGTACAGATAATTTTTTTTCTTTTCCCCAAACGAAAATATTGTGCTATTTATCTTCTTTGACTCAGTTCTCTATTTTTAATTAATATTTCTCAACTGTTTTAATTTTGGGCTCTAGAGTAGTTATTTTTCATCTATATATCCTCGGTTCACTGATATCACGACTAGGCGAATTTATTTTCTCAAACGTGCATTTTGTTTTGCAGTTTGTCTGATTTCACTAAATTGTTAGGTATTATATCTCCAATTATATATTATAATTATACGTTAATATATCTCGCTAGTAGTCGTTAATAAATTTTAAATTGATTGATAAAAGGCATTATCTGAGCCTTCATTTTTTCCATTAAATCAACATCAACGATTGAACTCGTTTTTAAATGACTTTTACGGACTTTCTTCGATATAGCTTTTGGGGTTACATTGTTATTTTCCTTGATTAGATGGTTTTTCTGTTCATTTCGTCAGGAATTGTGTATAGCGACTTCATTGGGGCCGACTGCTGTACTTTTGAAAGATTGAACAAATATCGAAAGTTCAGGGCGAGAGCTGTACCTGACTACTCAGCAGATCTTTGTACAAATTCAGTTACAGAGTGAACAATGTAGCAGATTCAGTGAAAAGTTTAGAATTTAATAGCACGGAATCCGATTAGACGAGCTTTTTTTTGTAATAATTGCTCGTTACTTTATTACCCTGGCACGTTAGCTAATCAACCTTCAATTTGCTGATTTATTATATGTTTTAAAATAAAATATAAACAAACAATCAAAATTATAAAAATTTGTTGGGTTCGTAAGAGAAAGAGATTGATCGTCATATCTTGGATAATATTATAGGAAAATGAAAAATTTTAATTATTGCAATAGAAAGTCGATTTCATTTTATACAAAAGACAGGACTCAAGGCACAAAAGCAGATTGCTAAAACGCCTGGTTTGCCTACATGAAATTATTCCTATTACGAGGAGACGTCTTTCACTTTCATCCAGTTTTGAATTTCCTCAGACCTTATACATTTTCTCTTTCATTCGCTCTCTCTCTCTCTTTCTCTCTCTCTCTCTCACCCTTTTCTTCTCCGTTTCTCCTGGTCTTTCCTTGCGCCAAACAGAGTATTCAGGCTGCAAATCATGTTTTCCCTAACATTCAATCCTATAAATGTGTTATATAACAAAACCAAAAGTAATTAATATCGCAGAACAAAACAGGCTTTTCACTCCAAATATTTCACTTTTTTTTGCAAATGAAGGGAATGTTTTTTTTTATAAATTGAGTTAAGAAACGTGCTGAGGTACTGAGGTTCAAATAATATTTTGTAAAGAGGTAGACTTAAAAGCAAACTACCTTCCTTCATATTGAGAAGATTGGCAAATCTAGTAACAGCCAACTTGTACATTCTCCTAGCCCTATCACCTTACGGTAAATTTTTAAAAAGATATACAATTTGTCGACTTTAAAAGTTTATTTTTAATTTTTCCATTAAATAAATAATTCCCAGGACAGTTAACTGATAAAAGTAACGTAAACAAAGAATATTTGATTAATTCTAAAAAATAATTAGGCAATTTATTTCAATAACACATTGTTTAATACAATTTAAGGTTAAAACGATTTATCAATAGGATTGAGGCTAAAATTAGTAAAATTAAAAATGCAGATATTTCCCATCTTGGCTTTTCTAGTCCTTATGGCCTTTCCTCTATAAATTTCTTCATCTTGAAAAGAGCCAATTATCAAAGTAATTATGCTACTAAAAAGGATATTAAATAGAGTACGTGTTCAGAAATTTGTTAGTCTCTCTTGGTTTGGAAATTAGAAACATTGTACTAAATTTTTCTAGTTTGAAATTTTTTCCAACTTTTGGCTACTAAAACGCATGTTTTACCAACGTTTACAAGTTTAGTATTGATCAAACGTTTTGGAAATTTAACGTAGATTTGATTGAAAGGTATCAATGGATTTACGCTAGGATTTTTAGTTTTGGAGTGGTCATTGTTTATTTGAAGGTAGAACATCAAATCGTAAAAAATAAGGAAAGGGGGAATAACTCCGGAACTGTTGAGATTCGGACTGTAGTTAGTTAAGACATTTTGTTTCGGTTATTGAAGTTAGAATATAATTAATAAATAATTTAGAATAATTTAGAAATCGTGAGATGCTGTCTGATGTGATGTATGTATGCTAAAAAAAATATATATATTAAAAATAAATAAATAAATAAAATTACCAACGATTCGATCTTTATTCAGATCATCTTCCGGGCTCAAAAGTGTTTCTCTTCTGGTACTATCAACACGTCACGCAAGAAGGGCATAATTACACAAAAGACAAACACTCTGAGCCCTGATGGCCCTGATCGAAACGTTGGAACGATAAATAAAATGTTTTATTTTTGAAACCTACATTCAAACCAGAGCGCATCTCACGATTTCTAAATATATATCGATTAACGGTAACTAATCACCACACAAATAATTTATCAGTTTATTCAAAGGGTTAGTTTGATTGATAGATCCAGTAGATCCAGGCAAGAAGGCTAGACGAATTCAAGCAAGGATATTTTTTTTCAGAAAAGATATGTTGGCTTACGTCCAATTATTTTATTAGTTATTACTATTTCACGTTTTACGAATAGACGTGGGAAGTGAAAAAAATGTTGAACACGTTTAACTTGTAGATAAAAGAAATACACGACTTCTCCCAGCAATGAAACGGCCAGAGTTAACGGCACTCCGTATTATTATGAAATATGTAAGCAATTTTGCGCATTGCCTACAAGTTTCGAAATTTATGACACGACTTTTCTCCCGGACTCAAGTTTAATCGCGACAGTAAAATTTGTCGTGATAAAAATTGTAACAACTCCAACTAAAGACATAAGCGGGGAATTTTGATATTTAACACTGGTATCACAATTTAAAAATTTAATCCTTGATGTAGATTTCATTCAGGGCTCTTCTCGCCAGGCTGGACGACCCCTAATACAAGTTTGAACGGAGTTTGATAATTATCGATCTTGGTTGGATCCGTCTGTTCTCGCAGTTCTCCACATTGTGATTTTGATTTTAAATGAATCCTTTATTTGCCTTCATAGGTCCGCTCCTTTGTGATCTTAACGAAAAAAAGAGTGAACTGATTGGAATTACATTTTAGCTACTTCCTTCTAGGTAACAACCTAACAATTTTTTCAACTTGATATCTGTCTTTTGTCATTAGTATTATTATAATTTGGCTTTTACTTTTGCACACGTTTCAATAATACTTCACATTAATTATTTTATTGCTTTACGGAATGAGACATATAAAAAAATGTTCCATCAAGTTTAAGCTCCGTTGAAGCACATAATATATTTGACAGTCTATAATCCTTCATTGGGGGTTTAGGTCAGAATATCCGATTTATTATCAAGATATGGTGGGATAAGAACAAACTATATAACAGGATGAAGCGCTTCGTGAGATAAGATTCTTCAGACCAAGTAGACAATTACCATCGTATTTATTATGCTAAGTGTTATGAAAACGAGGGCTAAGGCACATGGGGGATTTGACTTAATTCCCTAAATAGACTCGATCTAATGTCCTTGTTAGACGGTACCGACCAGACTTCGAGATAACACATTACCCAAGAGACAATCAAATGTTCTCTTCACAAGGGACACTAGGTGATGATAAAGTAATAAAACTATACAACTTACTTGGGGTATTTTAAATAGTCGAAGGAGGTTAGCGACTTGGACGGACGTCACGCTCGAAGCGGCCCCGACGACTCCGGATATGACTTTTCGAACTTGAGTCTTGTTGCACGTCAGCTCTGCATCGTCCAGATTGCTAATGGAACCTGCGTCAAAAAATAGTTTCAGGTTATTACAACATTAGGAAAAGTCATGCTGACCTTGGTATTTTGCCCAAATTGTTTTCTCATCGGCAATCATCCAAAAAGATAACTGTAAAAAATTAAATCATTATCGACACAAGTAGAGCAAGTCTAACTTACGGTGTAATTACAGATTAAAAAACGAAACAAACGGAGAAAGAATTTTATAATGGTATGAAGTTTCTAAAAAACGAATATAATTCCTTATTTCGGATTAAAAGGTTTGTCAAACGAACACATAAACATCGTCGTAGAGTATAATAACTAAAAGGAACAATGTAAAAAATTTCCAACATTTTATTTGGAATGGTAACAAATTTTCTAACAAAATTAATTCAAAGATTTTGGAAAGTTATGACAACAGATAGAAATATCAACGAGTAAAAACCAAATATCCTTACTCTCATCCGTCGCCAATTTAGCGGGAGGATATAAAGTTGCAACCACATGTTTTAATTGTGGTGTTTTCTTCCTTCTTTCTTCCTAAATTTGATGTGGTATGGAGCTGCAAATAATGAAAAAATAATAGGAATAGGTGGAGAGGAGGGAAATACTAAAAGAAGATTGTTTGCGAATCGAAATATTGTAGGTCAAAATTATTGAAAACAGAAAATAAATGTGCAAACTAAGGAATTCGTTAAAAGTGACGTGGCTTATTGCCATTCACCCAGATTTAGCTGGAAAATTTAAATATGCAAGCAGATTGTTCTAATCGTCGTGTTATTCTCAGAAGACTTTTGGCAAAATATTAAATTGCTATTGGTCGTGGAGGAACGGTCAAGGAGCTGCAAGGGAAGCAAAAATATCGTCAGGTATGATAGGAGAGGAGGGAAATGCTAAAAGAAGAATGTTTGCGAATCGAAATATTGTAGCACAAAATTAATAAAACAGAAAATAAATCTGGAAACTAAGTAATTCGTTAAACTTGTCGTGGCATTTTCACATTCGCCCCAAAATTAGCAGGAAGATTTAAATTAGCAAGCAGATTTTTTAATTGTGGTGTTTCTCTTAGAAAATTACCTTACAAAACTTGATGAGGTATGGTGGCGGAGAAACTGTTCAGGGAGCTGCGTCGGAGGGAACAATATCGTCGTCTGAGGGTGGAGAGGACGGACATACAAAAACAAGATTCTTCAGGACTGGAATATACAACTGGAAAATTCAAGAACAAACAGCATAACCGGCCCTACGGAGGAATTCAAGTGGACTTGAGTTCGTATTTTCGGTTGCCGCAAAATTAGATGGAAGATTTACATTTGTAAGCAGATTCCGTTATTTTTCCAGTTTTTCTTTAAAACACTTTTTCGAAAATTTGGTGTAGTGATCGGGGACGAACGGACCAAGGAGCAGATCTGGCCCGACGGAGGAATTCGTTCAAGTGGACGTGTCGTATTTTCGGTCCCCGAAAAATTAGATGGAAGATTTAAATTTGTAAGCAGATTCCATTATTTTTCGCGTTTTTCTATAAAAAACTTTTTCGAAAATTTGGTGTAGTGATCGGGGACGAACGGACCAAGGAGCAGCGTCGGATGGAACAATATCGTCGTGTGAGG
>CM077113.1:11969307-11998993 GCA_039619505.1 Cimex hemipterus
CTGGAAAATTCAAGACCACACAGCAGATCTGGCCCGGCGGAGGAATTCGTTCAAGTGGACGTGTCGTCGTACTTTCGGCCACCGCACAATTAGATGGAAGATTTAAATTTTGTAAGCAGATTCCGTTATTTTTCGCGTTTTTCTTTAAAACCCCTTTTCGAAAATGTGATGTGGTATTTACCAATTTCCAGGTCATTCTTTAAATCGAATTGTGATGAATCGATGATTATGTGTTGGTGAGGACTGAGATACAAAAGAATAACTTCTTGATTCGAATTATACTCGAAATTTTAATTTTTCGTGCCGCTATTTCTACCAATTTTTTTCTTATTCCGTTGTTTTATTTTTTCTCTTAAGGGTCGGCATCCTATTTTTCTTTTTAGTTTTAAGGTTTTCGTATAAAATTTTATCTCGTTTTGACATAGGGTACACACACGATGGAACTATACCAAATTGATTGATGATGCCTCCTGTGGGTTATGAGCTGGTCACTGAATAGTTCAAGATGGATTGGAAATCGAATTACTTGAATACCAGAATTATAGTGACGACATAATGAATTTATTGCCTAACGTACTTGTTGTAATTCAGTTAGCTTTTATCAATTGGATCAAAAATTTATTAAATTTGATTAATAATTTGTTTTGAGTATATTTGTTCCTTTAATGATTGAATTTATTTTTCGTAATTTTGTAATTTATATCTTTTTACATTTGTTAAATTTTTTTTCTCTTTTGTCTAATCCACTATCCGGTTTTGATGGTTCATAAATGCTTAAAGAAAATTGTGAATTGGTCTGGGTGAGTACGGAGCTAATTAATACAATATCTTTCATGTATCTAACATAACAATATTTTCGAGCAGATTTTTGTAATTTTCACGCAAACTGATATCTTTATTTTTTAGTTATATCGATTTTTTTAACAAGAACTTCGTTCTTATTATTGTCTTAAGAATCCAGTAATGTTTGGTAGTCAATTCGTTTTTATTCCATTTCTTAGCATTTGTTAGTATAAGCTTATTGCTTTTTGTAAAATATTATTTTATTACTACTTTACAGCTTAAATTTTATTTTTATTTTTGTTTTTGGTATTTCTTCTTTTATTGAAATTATATTTGATAAACAACGAGATTAATTCATCTATTGTTTTAAGCGAAACGTCTTAGTAATATTTTCACTTGGTAAGTACAATTTTAAAATATTTTTCTTTACGTTTAGAACGTTTCTTTCAGGCACGTTTCAGTATAATATCTCAAAAATTTTCCCTGTAATTTCTTTCTTTCTTTTACAATTTAAACACTTTCCAATCACTTTTCTACCTTTTATAACAAAACGTTTAGAACAATGACTAATATTTCGCCGAAAGCTTCTTTATAAAATTAAAAAGGAAGACAATGAGAAATATGTTGTTAATAAAAGAAATTCCTAAAAAGTAGAGTGCAAATTTATGTGCATTTAGAAACGGTACAATTAATTTTCCCTTCTCTTACCGTAGGTTGTAAGTACAATTTAAAAAAAAACAAATGCCGATTAAAGGTATTTATTATTTTTATGTAAGGGTCGGTTTGCGAAAAATAATTCCGTGCTGTAAGCGGGATTCGAACCCACGACCTTCGGCTTGATACGCTGCTACTCTACTACTTGAACAATCCTTCTCTCAAATCTCAACCCCCAAGGGGGCTTCGGTGGCCGCAAGGTTTCGTCTTTGACACGGCGCTCATCACTGTAATGTAATGGAGGGGGGGGTGTTTTTGAAAAAAAGCTCAGTTGTATGTCGGGTTCGAATGCAGGACCGCTGGATACATCGACATACTTACAAATGAGCTTTTTTTTTCAAAAACACCGGCACCCTGAGGGTTTATATGACCTCTGCTGTTGCGAACCCTCGTAAAAAAAATCTCAACCCCACCTTTTGAATTTTACCAAAGTAACGGCGTATTGAGCCGAAGATCATGACTTCCAATCCCGCTCCTGACATTGACTTTTTTTTTATCACAACTACAAAACTTTTCGCCATAGCTGGCTTCGATCCTCTCGGACATCAACTTTCCATCCCAACCTACAACCGTTCGATTTTTTTTTTTTTTTTGCCATTTTCAAATGTGTAATCAGGATACGAATTTCAATTATGAAATGGCCACGGTGAGCTGTTAATGAAGTGATACTTTAACTTATTAAATATTAATCCATTTATATTATAATGGTCAATCGCCCAAATTACTTCTTTCAAATAATTATTCTTTTTACGTAAGTTCTTGATGTCAGAGAGGACCGAAATCACGAAAGCTCAAGTGGATAGAGCAGGCTATTTAGCCGAAGGCCGTGGGTTCGAATCCCGCACGTATCACTGACCTTTTATCTCAACCATGACCTTACATAAAAATAAAATTATTTGAAAGAAGTAGATGAACATACATTATATGTTTAATTCATGTGCGTAAATAATTCTCAATTATTTGCGTTGATTTGAAGAAGAAAAAGAAGAGTCGAGTACCGTTTATCAAAGCAAGGTACGCCATGGAGAAAGTCCTGCTTTGACCTTTATTTTAAATTAGAAAACAATTATTACTTTTTTTTCGTTTAGTATCTTTTAACGGAAAAATTTATACATTTTAAAGAGTTTTGTTTGTTAGGACAGTTTCCTTTTGTACCGTCGCGCCCCGTTATCGCTGGACGGGTGCTTATTTAGATGCAACCAACCAAAAAATGATCTCTTCAACGTTTTTTTTTTTCAAAAATACAATAACGAACTGAGAAAGTTTAACCGCCGGACAATTGTATGAAAGAAGTTTAATTTAGACATTCGAAACGCTTCATTTAAACGGCATTATTACTTTCGAACACCTGAGGAAAATGTAAAGTTCTCTCCGTGCTTAAATTATACTCTAGGGAGTTGGCTTTACCTTTCACAACTGGTACTCTATTTTTTAATTGTAACTCTGTAAGATGAGGTTATTTAAATTTCTGGGTTTTCTTCCCTTTTGGAACGATGTATCAATATTACATTTTACAATTTTACAAACAACTGTTTGGTATAGCCATGGGTAGTAACCTAGGTCCAATACTGGCAGACATCATGACACATCTACTCGATACAGTCATACCACAACTTCCTTTCACATCACCCTTCCTCACTAAATACGTAGATGATATATTGACAGCTGTTCCCACGGATCAAATTCAAACCGCGTTAGATACATTTAATAGCTTTCACCCACGCTTACAATTTACACGTGAAATAGAAAACAACAATAAAATACCATTTTTAGACACACTCGTAATAAAACAACCTGATGGCACATTAATCGCAGATTGGTATCAAAAACCAAGAAATACAGATCGCTACCTCAACTTTACATCTCACCATCCTCATCATAACACGGCCAAAGGGCTACTTCACAGAATGATTACCCTAAGCCATGAATCACCACAAGAAGAAACAATTTCACCACAAGAACATAAAGATATACAAACAGATCCTCCAAAACAATCTCTATCCTAAACACTTAGTTAACAGGATAATCAGCAATTACCACTCAACACTAACAGCATCCACTATTACTAATAATACTACATTAAATACATACAAACCAACATACATTTCCATCCCATTTATTCAAGGCCTATCACACAAATTAAACAAATTTCTCTCGTCCGATAACTTCAAAATAGCTTTCAAAAATTATAAAACAATCCAAACACTGTTTTCCGAAATTAAAGACCCCACACCAATTACAAATAAATCTGACGTAATTTACAAGATCAACTGTTTCAACTGTCCAGCTACATGCATTGGTCTTACATACCAATATCTGGACAGGAGAGTAAAACAACATTATCTACGATTGCAAAAAACCCAAACAAAATCCTACAGCACTCGCTAACCACCACTTTGAACGACAGCACAATTTCGACTTCGAAAATCCAAAAATGCTACATACAGAACAAAACAAATTTAAACGTAATTTTTTAGAAACGGTTTACATCAACAAGGATAAACACAGCATCAATTACAGAACAGATACATGCAAACTCAGTCGCAGCTACGCCAACATTCAATACAGATAGCATACATATATCATCACATTACATATTTTTCGCATAGTGTAATTGTCCACCAATCTAATTTTCCTTTTCTTATTTATCCCTTTCTATATAATCCTGAAAGAATAAAGTGGCCGAAACATTACCAACACATTGTTTCCCTTTGTCGGCTCTTTTCACCTCAAACAAGCCGACGACTTATACAAAATTGTCTTTTCTATACCCACTTCCTTCTCCACCACTTCAAAATCAAACATATATAAACATGAAACAGTAAAATCTCACTGCCACTCTCAACACGACACGGCACAATTACACAGAAGACAAACACTTTGAGTGAGTAGAAATACTTTGACAGAATGTAAAATATAACTTTTGCATTGTATAAATTCACTTTTCCAAATTCTATATGTATGTTTTAAATGTAAACTATGCTTGTAAATCCCAGGCTCTGAAGATGATCTCAATAAAAGATCGAAACGTGGGCACGATAAAGAAAATGTTTTTCTGATACCAACATCACACCAGACCGCATCTCACGATATCTGAATAATTCTCTCTGTAACTCTCACTCTCATTCTAAAGTTTCTCTCTCTCTTTCTCTCGCTCTCCTTTTTCTTCTTCTTCTTTTTCTCTCCATCCAACAATCCAATTTATTTACATAAACTTTTACCATTCAATATTTAAAAATTATCTGCCAACTCTTATTCAAGTTTTTACGTGAAATTTCCTTGTCATTCTATTACGACTACTGCTTTTTATATGCTTTACCAACCTGTTGATTAATTAATTAAAAGTATGTTAATATTGAATTGAAAGAGATTAATTAACAGATTTTTTAATCAATAATGAATACAATATTCCATAACACGAAGGATCTTATAAAAAATATCGTAAGCAGGAAAGATAAATTTTGGCCCAAGTGTAAAAATTAATATGCCGATCCTTTTGATTTTATAATTAAAACGTTTGTAAGTCCCTTCTTTTGATGTAAGTCGATGGGAAAATATACAAGCCTTTTTCGTTCAATCTTAAAATTAACTTAGGAATAACGATCAATACAAACTTGTGGGAGGGGGGCGTAACGGTTTAGGTTAGGTTAAGGTTAGGGTTAGGTTGACACGGAGCTCAACACTGTAAGGTCCCGGGTTCGAATCCGGCGGCCGCGGATACGAAACCGACATGATTACGAATGGGGCCCGTTATTCAAAAATACCGGCACCACGAGGGTTGATATAACCTTGCAAATCCTCGTAAAAAAAACCTTTTAAACTTAATAAACTTGATCAAAATCTAAATGACAAAAAAAAAATTAAAAAACAATAGAGCACAAGATCAATCAATTTCTGATAAGTTTGAGTTTTAGACCTTTTAAGAAAATAATCACAGAATAAAGTAATAAAGTAGGAAAGTAGAATAAACTTGTGTTTAATAAAGGCAAATGTGTCAGATGGAAACGAAATATCCAGTGTTAAAGTGAAAAATTAAAGAGTGAAAATTGATGAGAATTATTTCATTAATTAATCATTATGGTGAGGTATTGGTTGAAATGAAAAAGTTTTTGTCACGAGCGGGATTCGAACCCACGACCTTCGGCTTGATCCGCTTCTCTAACCACTTGAACTATCGTGACTTCCATCCACACAGAAAACAACTTCCCGTCTCAACTTACCTTTGTAATTTTCCTTCCTTTTGGCCTTTTTTTTACAACTGCAAATGAATCACAATTTGAGACCGAGAATCGAAAAAATTACACGACATTTGAAAAGTGGCAAAAAGGCGGGAAAATTCAAAAGGTCGAGTTGTGATGGGAAGTCCGAGGGGATCGAGCTCAAACCAGCTCAAGTTGTAGAGCAGCGGTAGTACCAAGCCGAAGGTCGCGGGTTCGAATCCCGCTCGTGACATTGACTATTTTATCTCAACTAAAAACCTTAATTGAACGATATAAATTGGTCAATCGGACCGGGAAATATAATGGATTGTTGACAATGTTAAAATTGCCAAAATCGAAATGTCCCTGGTTAAAAAATATTGTGTGCCGATATATAAAAAAAAAAGTTTTGTTTAAAAACGGTGGAAATTTTAAAATGAAAAATATCACTCTCCAAGAGAGAAAAATGTTCCAAATATTTAAAGTATGAAAATTAAAACAATAACTGATTTAGAAAAATGAAGCGTTAGAGTAAAATAATCTGCAGTGCGAAAAAAATATGTTGAATGGGTTTATGACGAACTGTGCCCTAAATTTTGTGGAACTTTCCCCGTACTGCTTCAGCACATGTTTTTAACTAAGAAATCCTGGCTTGGAAAACAAGAAAAAAAAAGATGTCAAGTCGACAAACTCTAGCCTGAGTGAAAGCGATGAATTCAGTCAATGGCTCAATTCCGCAAATTTCTTCCAATCAAGAATCTTCCGACCTCAGGAAACATCTCTCAATTCCCGATGTGTTTCGGCGCTTCAGCCAATCAGCTCAAAGGATTATAGGTTAAAATGAAGGAAAACGTATTGAAAATGAAAAAAAAAATTAAATTTTTCAAAATATTGTTCAACGACCGAAATAATTTTTTAGTGTTTTATTTTCTTCACGGATCAAAATGCTTTCAAAGTTAACAAACACATTATTGATCAATCTTAATTTTATTCTTGTTTTAGATCTTTATTTCGGCGATTCTTATAATAAATTTTACTTTGTGTACTGAACTTTTCAAATAAATCCCGAGATAACGGGCATCCTGCACGCCGACCGGTCTGGGGTTTTCAAATTTAAACAAAACACAGCTCGACCACCATAAACACAGATTCACCGTGGCGGGAATAATTATGCTAATTTTCTGCTTGGAAACAGCTTGCTGATTTGATTCCGACAAATAAATACATAACAATTGTATTTATGTAACATTGCAATTCCAGACTTCTCTTTATCTAATATTATTTCCCGTTTTTTAAATTTGAAAAATTTAATTTTAAAGTATTATTTTACTAATTAATACTTATAGGTGTTGTTAAAGTTCAATCAAGTTCACGGGAAATTCTCTAAGTATTGAGAAGGAAGCTTTTAACTAAGACAGATCAATCGCGAGTCGTAACCCTAATCCTAGCTTACAATCTTGACTAATTAAACATCATTGAGCACGGAAGGGCAGCCAGATCGACACTTACCTCGAGTGCTAGGGTTTCACCCATTGAAACATCGGAGATAATTCCGTGTTCCGACAAAGCACTGCAGAATGTACATATCGTTTTAGACGGAAATGTAAGCTATGATGGAATCGTATTAAATGAAAGATTAAATAAAAATTTACCAATGTTATAGAAAGGTTTTTTAGTTGAGATAAAAAAAAGTCAGTGTCACGAGCGGGATTCGAACCCACGACTTTCGGCTAAACACGCCGCTGCTCTGACAAAATTGGCAAAAGGTGGGAGAATTCAAGAGGTGGGGGATGAGATGTGTTGTTAATGTCCGAATGGATCGACGTCACGATTGCTCAAGTGGTAGAGTAGCGGCGTATTAGCCAAGGTCGTGGGTTCGAATCCCGCTCGTGCCATTAACTTTTTTATCTCAACTAAAAACCTTAATTAATTGAAAGATATTAATTATTCAAGCGTACCACAAAAACTAGTTAAGTTATAAGAAAAGCTTGCTAATGACATTATTAATGTTTTTTAAGTTTATTGTTTGTGCTATTTCGTGAAATATAAATAGGTATTATCTGGATATTAGGTATAATCTGAGATTAAAATGGTTAAATAAATTTTAAAAACCAATTGAAAAATTTCGTCAAATTTTGCTTTTTCGTTTATTAACGTTCGTTTATTTTTTTTTAAAGAGACAAATATTTAATTTAAGCGTACAAGTACAGTAAAAATGTTTAAAATATTGAGATGTTTTCGAACGTGATCTGGGTAAAATAACAGGAAAGCTCTTTCTCATTATTATGAGGAAACTTTTCTAAGCCAAGTGTACGCTGCGTCTTTCTAGGAGACGTAGAATCTCTTGAATCATTGCCTTTTCTCCTATTGGAACATTTCGCTTCGGAACCATTCCTTTTATGTCCTGTTCCAATGGAGCCAGGCTGTTTCAAATTGATCCGTACGCAAGGGTCATATATTTGTTAAATGCTTTTGACCTAGAGGTCAAGAGTTGTATCCCAAAAAATTATATTTTGTCACGTCGATTATAATTGGTTGACTTTACCCTTCAATCCATCAAAAGGTTTAATATTACATTTACACTAATTTCAATCCAAAAAAAAATTAATTACTAATTACAAAAAAAATTAATTCGGGTAAAAATATAAATTTAGCCACTTTTTATCTATTAGCAAATTTTTTTAAACAAATCTCTCACTCGGATTATGACATACAACTTCGTATTTTCTTTTATTTTCAACCGCAGTTGAAAAAACAAATAATTATTTTTTACACAATTCATTTATAAATCCATCTTTTCCACAAATTCTCTTTTAGTTGTTCACATTTAATGTTGCAACAAAAAGATAATTTTATGTTTATGTTAATTACAATCCAAAATAATTTTGGGTAAAAAATAAATATAGCCACATTTATATATTATCAAAAAAAAAAAATTAAGCAAATCTCTCATACGGATTATGACATTTAACTGCGTATTTTATATTTTTCAACTCCAGTTGAAAGAACAAATAATTATTTCTTTACTCAATTCATTTATAAAATATTGTGAGATTTTCTTCATAAAATTAATTTTCAATTAATTTGCGTTAATGCGTTTGTAACAGCTGAGAAGTTGGAATTTTCCAAAAAGAACACCAAAAAGTTATAATTTTAATATTAGTCCTACTCCAAATACAAGCCAAAATTAATCTGAGTAGAAAATAAATTTAGCCACTTTTTATACACTATCAAAAATTTAAATTATTTTTTATTCCATTCATTTATAAATATTGTGATATTTTTCCTAGTAGCATTGACTTAGTTTTCATTACATTTTTAACAGCTGAGAAGCAATAAAATCATCACAAAGAAATCAATTTATTATTACGTTTAAAATTACCATCCAAAATTAATCTGAGTAAAAATATAAATATAGCCACGTTTTATATGCTACCAATTTTTTTTTTTTTTAATCAAATCTCTATCGGATAATGACATATAACTTAGCATTTTATATTTTTTAACCTCAATTGAGAAAACAATTCTTTTTTATTCAATTGATTTACAATTATTGCCATATTTTTCTTCATAACATTAATTAAGTTTTCAATTAATTTACGTTTATGTTTTTTAACAGCTGAGAAGTAGTAATTTTGCAACAAAAAACATAAAAAAAGAAATCAGTTTATTTATTACGTTTATATTAATTGCCCTCCAAAATTAACTTGAATAAAACCATGTATTTAGCCATTTTTAAATTTTATCTTAAAAAATGTGAACAAATCGCTCAATCGGCTAGTGACAACGTTGTATTTTATATTCTTTACCCGCAGTTGAAAAAAAAAAATAAATTATTTTTTATTCCATTCATTTATAAATATTGTGAATTTTTCCTCAAACATTAAGTTTGCAATTATTTTGAGAAGCTGTAATTTTTCAATAAAAAACATCAGAAAGGTATCAGTTTATTATTACGTTTATATTAATTACCATCCAAAATTAACCTGTGTAAAAATTTAAATTTAGCCGCTTTTACATTTTATTAAAAAAAAAATTGTGAATAAATCGGTCAATCGGCTAATGACAACTTTTTATTTTATCATTTTAACCTCAATTTCGAAAAGAAATAATTACTTTTTACTCAATTCTTTTATAAATTATCGTGATATTTTTCCTCGTAACATTAATTTAGTTTTCAATAATGTTTTTTTAACAGCTGAGAAGCTGTATTTTTTGAATAAAAAACATCAAAAAGGTATCAGTTTATTATTACGTTTATATTAATTACCATCCATAATTAACCTGAGTAAAAATATAAATTTAGCCACTTTTACATTTTATAAAAAAAACTTGTAAACAAATCGCCCAATGGGATAATAACTTTCTATTTTATATTTTTTCAATAGGAAAAAATAATTTTTTTATTCTTTTCTTTTATAAATTGTCGTGATATTTTTCCTCATAACATTAATTTAGTTTTCAATTCGTTTCCATTACTGTTTCTTTTTAATAGCTGAAGTTGTAATTTTGCAATAAAATCATCACTATATAGTAATTTTTATTGTAAATTAAACTGTGATAATTCAACATATACGAACATATTTACTTAATACATCACTTGTAATTGTAAATAACAAATAAATGTTTTAAAAAAATATTAGACTGAGTAAAATTGTAAATTTACCGACTTTGTCTTTAATATAAAAAAAAATGGTAAACACACCGCTCAATCGGATTATGACGAATAACTTTGTATTTTATATTTTTTCACTACGGTTGAAAAAACAAGTTAATCCGTTTTACTCAATTGTTTTATAAATATTGTGACATTTTTACTCGTATGTCATTTTGTTCAAATCAATGTTAGAGCATTGTTATTAAATTTCTATACATTACAACTTGCCACCCGTTCTTTTCCGTGGAAGTACCAGGAAAAACAGTACACCGAGGATGAAAAGAAATAGCGTCGTTTATTATGACGGCTTGGATTAATTTTCACTCCAAAATCTTTACGTATTATTTTCGATTTAATTCTCTCCTTCCTTTTGTGCTGCTGGCGGGATTTCATTTCTCCCTTTGCCATTATCCGCCCCGAAGAAGAATTTTTCCCTTGAGTTACCCAAAGTAATAGAAAGAATGAGCCATTCTTTCATAAATGATTTCATAAATAATTTGATATCTTCTTTAGAAATTGTACGCCTAACGATATTTTAGGGAAAGGGCGGCTCTGGGGTAAATACGACGACAAAACACTCGTATAAAAGACGACACGAATAGAGAAACACAAAAAATATTTTAACATGGTTTTAGTTAAAGAAATATGAACTTTTGCAGTTATTTTGTGTAAGGATATAATTTATTTATTAAAATAACTTTCCATCATTATGAACTTTTAAAGAAAGAATTCTGTGCTTGTAAATTTCTTTTCTAGGTTTATTTAAACACGACTTTAATTTTATTGACATTGATAAAAATGGTTGAAATATTAATTTTCAATGAAATATAATTTTCAGTATAATTACAAAGAATTTTTTATATGCGAGAAAGTGCTAAAAATGTTCAACGTGAAGATAATCTTAATGATAAAATAAAAAAGTGTTAAAGTAAAAAATAAAGTTTCAGTGAGCGTTAAAGTGACAATGATCAAAGTGGTCTAGTTAAAAGTGATTTAATTGTCAAAGCAAAAAATGTCCGAAATTGTGCAAGGAAAAGTACACTTTAATCTAAAAAACATTCAGCTGTAAAGTGGAAAAAAGTGATATAGGAAAAAAAACCTTCAACGTGTTAAAGGTAAAAAAATTAGTATGAGTTAAAGTTATAAAAAAGCTTCGTTCAAGTGCTGACGTGAAATTGAGAAAAGTATTCGTAGTGTTAAAGTGATTAAATGTTCGACATGTTTAAGTGAAAATTATTTTACAGTTTCAAGGGAAACAAAATTTTTAGTACACCAGAAAGTAAAAAGAATTACAGCTGAAGCAGCAACTATACTGATAAACTTCTATTTAAATTCCGTAAAATTAATTTCAAGTAAATTTTAGTATCCTTTTAAATGAATAACCTATGCAAATATTAAAGTGAAAAGTCACTTAAAGTGTTAGAGTGAAAACATGTTTCAAATGATAAGATACAATTTAATTTTCAGTGTGAAAATGAAAAGATATTTTCATCAACCATAAAGTAGAAAAAATGTCACAAGTGAACGTGAAAAAAAGTTAATCAGTGTTAAAGTGATGGAATATTTTGAAATGAATGATAAAATGAAAAATAATTTTCATGAACTATAAACTAAAAAAAAATGTCAGAGGTGAACGTGAAAACAAATTTAATCAGTGTTAATGTGATGGAATATTTTGAAATGGATGATAAAATGAAAAATAATTTTCAGTTTTAAAGTGAAAACAAATTTTCATGAACTATAAACTAGAAAAAAATGTCAGAAGTGAACGTGAAAAAAAAGTTATTCAGCGTTAAAGTGATGAAATATTTTTAAATGAATGATAAAATGTAAGATAATTTTCAATGTTAAAGTGAAAACAAATTTTCTTCAATCACAAAGAAGAAAAAAATAAATGTCACAAAACATTCAGTGTTAGTGAAAGTGAAAAAGGTTATTCAGTGTCAAAATGAAAACAAATTTTCATCAAGCACAAGTAAGAAAAAATAACTGCCACAAAATATTCAGTGTTATAGTGAAAGTCAAAATAGTTATTCAGTGTTAAAGTGATGAACTATTTTTAAATGAATGATAAAATGTAAGATAATTTTCAGTGTTAAAGTGAAAACAAATTTTCTTCAATCACAAAGAAGAAACAAAATAAATGTCACAAAACATTCAGTGTTAGTGAAAGTGAAAAAGGTTATTCAGTGTCAAAATGAAAACAAATTTTCATCAATCGCAAAGAAGAAAAAAATAAATGTCACAAAATATTCAGTGTTATAGTGAAAGTGAAAAAAATTTATCAGTTTTAAAGTGATGAAATATTTTTAAATGAATGATGAAATGTAAGATGATTTTCAGGGTTAAAGTGAAAACAAATTTTCTTCAATCACAAAGAAGAAAAAAAATAAATATCACAAAATATTCAGTGTTATAGTGAAAGTGAAAAAAACTTATCAGTTTTAAAGTGATGAAATATTTTTAAATGAATGATAAAATGGAAAATAATTTTCCGTGATTGATTCAATTCCGTGAAAATGAAAAGAAATTTGTAGTGCTTCATCAAGTAGAAATAATGCAAACTGTTAATTATGAAAACCTTCAAAATTTTAAAGTAGAAAATAATCTTTAATGTGTTAAAGTAATTAAAAAGTAAATGTTAAAATGGAAAAAAATTAAGTGCAAACATGGGATAAAAATTTTAGTACCGTTCAAAATACGACTGTGGTTATATTATTTGGTATACATATACCAATTAATTATAATCAAATATATATTTCATTTTTCAAATATGCAATTGATAATAATTAAAGAATATTTGCAGATCTGAGGTGCGGTCTGGTGTGACGTAGATTTTAGAAAAGAAATTCTTTATCGTTCCAACGTTTCGATCTTTATTGGAGTCATCTTCAGAACTCAAAGTGTTTGTGTTCCGTGTGAATGTGTCATTTTTGTGTGTCGTATGTCACTCAAGAATGGTCCATCTACAAGGAAACCAACACTTGGAGCACTGAAGATGATTTCAATAAAGTTCGAAACAACTGAACAAATGAAGATTCCCCAACAACCGCATTGTGAAAAGCGGAACATTGATTATTTTAAAAGATGTTTATGTACTGTTAATACAATTTGGGACTTGGCCAAGGCAGTAAAGAAACAACACAGCTATAAATCCGAACCACTTAAGTATTAACCGATTTATGCACGCCTATTCTTGAACCATTGCTGACCGTATCAATAATTCCTCTCGGTCGCCTCCACAAATATCAACCGTCAATTCGTGCATTTTTAAAAATTTTTTGTTTTGTTGTGCGGGACTCACCTTTGATAAAGTCGACGGCCATTTCCAAGCCGTAGGTGTCTTTATCGCAATCGTCCAAAATATGGGCTCCTATGGTGAACAGTTTGGAACGATTGTTGACTATGTCCAGCGTGTACAACATCGTCTCAACTGCCTGTACACCTGAAAAAAATATCCATTAATTAAAATATTACAAAAATGGCAATTTTCTGTTTAAAACAAATACGGTTCAATCGTTTCCCAACATTTTGATCTGCCTATTTCCATTGAATCAATCTGGAATACCAAAATTAGTATAAACGGTTAAACTTCTTAATTAATTTTCAACCAATCTGATTTAAAAAAATCAAATGCGTCGTGTTAATTATAAACAATTACAAAATAGTTAGAAACCATTATTTAAAGTCTGAAATTACAAAGTGTACTCTCTTAACATTTTCTCTTATTACTACTGGACGATTCTAAAAGAATATAAAAAAAATTGGTGAAAAAAAGACAGAGGACTTTGGCTGAACAATTAAAGGATCTGGCATTCCAAACCTTGTCCAGGTCGACCTACCAAATCAGCTTCTGATTAGTTGAGAAAAAAAGCGATCCAAACTTTTTTCAATAAAATATTTTTTGTACAATACATTATAGTTTTTTTTTATATGTATTCTGTAAATTATATTCAAATCAGGCTATGATTTTCACTAGGCACTACTTCACAAAGCCGTGCGTATCTTGAAAAAAATATTGGCATATTCTTTGCTGAGGGTATTAAGGCTAAGGATTCAGAAGATGAGAGAAGAGAGGGCTTCAAATGGAGAGTTAAAGTGGGGTGGACGGTCCCATTGGAAAGGGTAGATAGGAATATTAAGAAGTAAGAACAGGCCAAGTCTTGAATCAAGAGAATGATATATTAGATAATAGATCAGAGACGAAGTACGGAGCTTGGAAAAAATTTCTAAGAACTCATGAGAATCCTTAGATGCATTCCTGGTACCCCACAGTTCCGCTTCGCATGTCCAAATAAGTTTGTATTCTCATGTTTCTTTGTTAGATAGACGAAAAACTATGTTCTCCAAGGAGGAATACCAAAGGTCACACGGTAGTATATGACCTCCTATAGACTACATGCTAATCGCACAAGGGTACACAAATCAAGTAGAAATTATGGCTAGACTATGGTCGAAGAGTAACACGAGCTAAGTACAAGGAAAAACAATAGAACAGCAAGGAACGATAACTAATATAGTTTACTTCTAACCCTGCGAAACCAAACATTAAAGTATTCCAAAGTGTTTACATGCTTAGGAGTTGTATGTGGTATGCATACCTTAAGAGAACCAACGATGGAACACAGACAAATGTTCTGTGTAACAATGAAGAAGCGGAATCCTAAGATGACTATATGGTCATACCTTGTATGGTCAGACCAAATATCGAAAAAACAAAGTACAACGGTTGCTCTTCACTCCTAAAACAATATCACCAACCCCTATGGAACGAGCTACCATCCTTACCTATATTTATATTTTACAGCGTTCGATCTTCTAAGACATCAACTCTCCATCTAAACTTTATTCAGCAACCGTGAGATGCGGTCCGGTGTGATGAAGGTTTCAGAAAAACATTTTCTTTATCATGCCAACGATTCGACCTTTATTGAGATCATCTTCAGGCCCAGACACGTATTGTGTTTTTCTAAAACCTACGTCACACGTATATTCAAAACTATTTATTTTTATTTAATTTATTTAAAACGTCTTTTGATTTTTGGACCATTTTATACGTTTATCTTTCCTTATATATTAGTGGTGTATCTTTTTTTTTTTTTTTTTTTTTTTTTAATTTGTGGTGTTTAATGACCGTTAGTTCGTGATTATTCAGAGATCATGAGATGTGGTCTGGTGTGAAGTAGGTTTTTTGAAAAGCTTTTTTTTATCATGCCAACGTTTCGACCTTTATTGGGATCATCTTCAGTTTTCTTGTTTAGAAATGTGTGGTGTTTAGTGACCGTTACTTGGTAATTAGTTGGAGGTCGTGAGATATAGTGTGGTGTGAAGTAGGTCTTTAGAAAAGCATTTTTTCATCATGCCAACGTTTCGACCTTTATTGGGATCATCTTCAGTTTTCTTGTTTAGAAATGTGTGGTGTTTAGTGACCGTTACTTGATGATTATTTGGAGGTAGTGAGATATAGTGTGGTGTGAAGTAGGTTTTTATAAAATCAATTTTTTATCATTCTAACGTTTCGATCTATATTGAGGTCATCTTCAGAGCCTGGAATTTGTGAATATTGTTTAAATTTTACAAATATATACGACTAATAGTAACATGTCTACTTAAATAAATAACAAACATCTCAGTGGTGGATCATATTTAAATCAAAACTAATCTAAAACATAAACCAAAAAATCTACTAAAAGTCAGTAGTAGGTTTCAGGAATTACGTCATTTCATGGAAAGTAGACTTAAAGTAAAAGTAAAGTAGTAAAGTCTTAAAAAGTCGACTTACAACCAAAAAAAGTAGACCGGTAACGACACCAGATCTAATCCCTTGTAAGATAGAAATTATAGCCCTATTAAAACAAGCAACTTTAATTTTGGGTAACTAGAAAACACCACAAATACCTCACAAACAACAAGAAAAAAGTAAATCCATTCCAGAATAATTAAAAGCAGTAAGACATGCTCTAGGAAAATTCACCTTAATAAAAAGAATAACACATAACAAATTGCAATTAAACCTCGAACAGAAAAAGGCAAAAGCGTATGTTATTCATAGTTAAAAAAAAATCTCTGGACATGGTAAATCCATCCTGGGGCAAGGAAAACATCGATGCTACAATCCTGAAAAGAAATACTGTATTTTAAAGCCATTAGAAAAACTAGAACACAATATATAAAACTTTAAATGCAAATTTGGAAAACCCCTGCGACTTCTGACTAAAAAACAATCGTGTGGACAAATATGTTGGTTATTTTTTTTCAAACTGAAACTTAAAAAATTATACAGTTGTCTAATGTTGATTATGTCTTAAGAAGCAGCTTATGCAACTCTGCGCAGCAAGGAAAAGGCTAAGGATCGTGGAAATCCAATCTTGGGGGGGGGGGAATCTCGATGTCATACCGCTAGGAAAGAGGGTGTACTCTTCTTGTACTTTGATCAAGAAATGAAAATCTTCCAGGCAAAAAAGCTATAATTAGATGCAATTATATTTGCAAAATGGAAATCCACAGGGATTTCATAATAGGAAAGAATAGAAAACAATTTAACAATTTTTTTCTTGAGTTGTTTAGGGATAATTTAGTTTATGATCACTTATCATGAAAGAAGCATAGGTGATTTTTAATTTTTTTACAAACAATAAAATCCACATATAAATACTATTAATTCAATTCACGACACAAGAAAAAAAATAATGGGCGTTAATCCCGTTGTTCCTTTCTCTATTAAGGAGACGGCATCACTTTGTCTCGGGGGTAGTCAAAGGAAAAGTCACTTGTTTCCTCCCCTTGTCTTACCACGAATGGATGGTCAATAAATTCTTCTGTGACACTACAAATAGGGTTTTTTTGAAAGAAAGAACGGCTTTCCCGGATAGTATTTCTTTCATCGGAAAACGCTTTCATTCTGTTTTTCACCCTCAAGACACGAGGAGGAAAATCGTAAAGCACAGAATATTACGTACTAAGTGTAATAAATTTTGATATATTATTTATCTGCAGGTATTTTGAGTTTTATGGAAACCAGTGATATAAATAATAAAATTTTTTTTTGAAAATAAGATTGTATGAAATTTATTATTTTTCAACTCAGAATTGACAGCAGGTCGTCAGTTCGATATAACCACATGTTTGTGTGGGTGACCCCTGTGAAGCATTGAATACTTGAAAGGGCCGATTGTTTTTGTCGGCTATCATATCTTCCGGTCGTAATTACCGTTCCACGCTCTGGAAATGGATCTGGGCAAAAAGTTTTAAGCGGCTCAGAGTTTGGTGGTGTGATTAACCCGATCGCTCATTCCGATCAATTCCAATCTGCAGACGTTTAAATTCTACAAATAATTGCAATTAATTGAATTTATTTAAGTGTATACGAACACGACTTTACAAACTATAGGGCTATGATGTTCGTTGATCGACTTGCAGATAACCTACGTACAGTTCCAAGGTCATTAGACAGGTGAAAAAGTCTAAATGTTGGGTTCACCGAGCTTTCGGCACCTTATAGTAGCATCATCAGAGTTTTCCCAAAAATGAAGAAAAACTATTAACATGGAAAACTATAGTACAAGCGTTTTGGCTTTAAGGTTATGGAGCACACGGCCAGCAAAATACATTTTTGTCGGGTGAAAACAGACGCCCTAAAAAAGCAAATGACTAAAAGCCCAACTTTTTTTTCTGACTAGCAATTCTTACAGGTATGTTGGCCGTGTGATCCATCGGAAATCTCTGATGATACGGGTATAAGGTGCCGAAGCTAAGTGAACCCAGCATTTTTTTTCAACTGTCTGGTGACCTCTAGGAAGAATGAACATACATGACTAGTTACATAACTTAACAATTCTTTTCTCTTACTAATCCCAATTAAGATCCCATGGGCTATGCTGGGATTCAAACACAGAACCACTAGTGTGGCGGATACAGATTGGACGTCCTTAACACTCGCGATTTCTCACTTTATTGGTACTGTGTCTATGTACCATCGAGTCACCCTGGCTGGTTAGAAAGGGTTAAGTTTTCAACATAATTAATTCATAAAGTCTTGTGAAATCGATGGTATTGTATGGTAAGATAAAAAAGGATACTAGGAAGCGGGGTTTGCGCTCTCCAGGTACTACAGCGTTTTGGCTTACTGTGTTTTCCTAGTTTCGTAGTTCAGTGCAATATATATTACGCAGGGTGGGCGACCAAGACTCGAAGGGTTAAAAGCATAGGTAGTTGGCCCGCACTCCATTCAGTGCAATACACTATATTTCTCCTTAGCAGTATCAGGTCATTGTCTGTCGCTGTTGCAATTTGATTGCCTAAGTTTTTTCCATACGTTAGGTTAAATTTCCATTGAGCTGTTGCTTCGCATTCGTAGATGATATGGGTGGCAGTTTCCTCCTCCTTTTTTCATAATCTGCACATGGGATCACCATTATGTATGCCCATGTTGTGTTCTCAGATGACAATGACCGCTTAGTAGTCATTCCTTACTATCACTCATCTGAGTTTGACCATCTCCAATTGCAGCAATGCCTTTGCCAGTCTTGGTTAGGGTTGTTTCACCAAAAGTTTACTATGACTAGCACTGCTAGAGTTCATCCACTTCTCCTTTTGTTTTGTTTGGATCCATTCTGCGATGGAGAATTCTATATTTGTTTTTGTTATCCCAAGCATAGGTACGGGTCCTGTGGCCTAACATATCCTCCTCTGGCCAGACTGCTTGCTTTCTCATTACCCAAAATTCCTCTATGCTCTGGACCCAAGATTTCATCACGTTGTTATGTTTCTCCAAGTTTGGGAGATTTTTGATGCATTCACTGACTAATTCGGATGCGATTCATTTTACATGTTAACGCTTTAATGGCTGCTCGGCTATCAGATCTTATGAATTTAGATCTAATGAGAGTGATCTTATAGTTTTTTGTCAGTGTCACCCGTTTTAACATCTTCTAGGGCACAAGCATTGATGGCATCTGCTTGAAATACCGAAGTAATGAGTTCGATTTCTCATGCTTTGGGCATGTACAATAAATTCCCGATTCGGTTCCTTCGTTTGTTTTGGAGCCATCTATATACTCAGATCCTCCTCTTGCCAGTTTGTCTGCTTCTTTACCCAAAATTCCCCTATGTCCTGGCACCCAGGATACCATCAGGTTGTTATGTTCCCCAGGTTTTGGAGATTTTGGATGCATTCACTGGCTAATTTTGAAGTGATCATTTTACAAGCTAATGCTTCAATGGCTTCTTGGCTATCAGATCTTCAGAGGATTTTTTTCCAGTGTAACCTCTTTTAAGATTTTCCAGGCTAGAAGCATTGATGATATTTCAGCTTGAAAGACCGAAGTGTACTTCCCTAACGAGTTTGATTGCTCGTTTCCGTACTGTAGCATCAATTCAAACCGGCTGGCAAGGAAGTTTTCAATACGGTCTTGCGAAGTCATAAATTAGTATTTTTGTGTGATAATCTTGCTTACTTTGAGGTTTATGTTACTCAAGAGGAGGGCACTTGTTAAAGAGAAATTTCCATAGGGAATGTGCTGGAAAGTGTAAGTACATTGTTCTTTCCACGCGTATATTTACCCAGATTGGCCTTTATACTATAACGGTGAATAGGAAATTTAACTTACGAGGGGAAGTGATGGTAGGTGTGACACGGATATGGATCAAACTTTTTTTTTGTGCTACACTCCAAAATATCAGAGAGGTGTACGCCATTTGTACGGAATAGGCATTGATTTTCCTTGTTGAAAGTTATTTACCGTTTTTTAATATTTTTATTTCGCCGTTCTACTTGCTCAAATTGTGAATATATCTTTCAACAATATTTTTTATCTAGGTTGCAATAAAAATCATAAAAAGTCATCAAAATTATCAGTAGAAAAATTTAATTTTTATCGATTTCCAAGAATGTATGTATCTGCTGGAATCACGACAGTGAGGTAAAATTGAAATTTTAACATTTTCTGGCCTAATTTGTGTTCCGAATGTTCGGTTTAATATACAAAAAAAAGTATTTTGTTGATTTATCTTTTTAAATCATAAAAAAAAAATATTTTACGTCGTGGAAAGTTTTTGCTTTTATGTTGACCAACAATGCAATTATTACACAGAAATAATTTTTTAAATCCAAAAATAAAGAATTAATTTACTTTATACCTATAATTTTTGTTAATATTATACTTTTTACAATATAAATGCTGGAATTTTTTTGATTAACGTCTCTAATATTGTAATAAAATAAATAATAATAATTAATAAAGAGTATAACAACAAACAGAATGTCTTAAACAAAAAATAATGTTTTTAAACTATAACGATTTCTGCTCGTTTATCCAAATTTATTTTATACTCACAATTTTAATTAATTTCACTCATTTCCTGGTCCGCTTGACCAATTAATATATTACCGTTAATTAAGGTTTTTAGTGGACATAAAAATGTGGTTGAGGTAGGAAGCTGGTGTCAGAGTGAATCGAGTTCACGATAGCTCAAGTGGTAGAGCAGCGGCGTATCTAGCCGAAGGTCGTGGGTTCGAATCCCGTCCGTGCCATTGACTTTTTTTCATCTCAATTAAAAACCGTAATTAATTGTCATTTGTTGAGAATGTGTTCTCAAGCGTTACTCACAATTTTTATTAATATTTTAATTTATACAATATACATAATTTCATTCGATTAGAATTATATTGGGTCCCTTTTGTATCGATATTAATGAATTTGAATTTTGGTGAGAATCTGCTGAAAATTGTGCTGATCAATGTCTATTACAATAAATTTAGAATGTTGGGCACTCACCCAACACGACACGCCACAAGTACACACAAGAGAAAAACTTTGAGCCCTGAAGATGAAGTCAAAAAAGATCGAACGTTGGCACGATAAAGAAAATGTTTTTCTGAAACCTACATCACACCAGTCCGCATCTCAGGATATTGATTAACGGTCAATCATTAATCAAAGAAAAATTTTTGAGTCCAAAAGAATTATGCTGCCATTATATAAATAAAAAATTATCTAAGTGGTGTACAGTTAAAACTTTAATCCTCCTTTCTGATCATATTTATGTTGAAAATATTAATGGCAAATCGATCTATTTTCAATTTCTTCACCATAAATCAATAGGATTTGGGGGGGGGTGGCCGCAAGGTTAATCTTCGACACGGCGTTCATCACTGTAAGGTAAAGGTCCCGGGTTCGAATCCAGCCGTCCTGTTTCAATTTTCAAAAACACCGGCACCCTGAGAGCTTATATGATCTCTGATGTTGCGAATCCTCGTAAAAAAAACCTGATATTTTTTGGTAAACCTTTATGGTATATCTCTGGCAAAAATTATATTATATATACGTTTAACGATTCACAACAATGAATTAATACTAACAGAGACTGCTTAACAAAACTTTCCGTTAAAATTTTATTTGACAAAAGCTCTACCAAAAAGCCTAGTGAACTTGATTTTTGTAAATTCATCAGGATCGAACACGTGACGTTTTATAATTTGTCCGGGTCGAATTTAATTTAATCAGTTTATTTGCAATGAAAGAGGATGAAGAATTCGTATTGTTTATATTTGGGCCATTTGCGGTTGTAATTTCTCGTTTTACAGACGGATATCGCTTCGAAATGACAGGTGTACGCTGCTATCGTTATGGGCCGGTTGAGGTGAATTGGTGGAATTTCATTATGACATAATGAAAACTGGGCTGCGCGTTTCGCTAAAAAGGGGAATTAAATACGAAAAAATAAATGGAAGGGCTTGCGGTTATTTATAAAACAAGACACAGTGAGTTGAAAAATAAATACATAAATACTATACTATTTATAATGGGCCAAGAAATTTTTTCTTCATTTAAATTTAGTGTCAATTTTCGTTGAAGATAAATTTTGACTTTTTTTAGACTTCTTTATAAACATTGGCTAAAATAGACGCTTCGATAAAAATCAAAGCGTTTTTGATATTTTTTCTTCATAGAAAATTAATGATTACAACAAAAAATACCAATTTTTTTGGTACTTTACAAAAGTTAATCAAATGCCTGACGATTGAGAATAATAAAAAAATATGGGTATGCCTTCAAACAATTCATTTTAAATGCAGTGTCGTCAAGCCTAAATGTAAAAAAATATGATCAGTGTTAACAGTACGTAAATTTAGATTAATGAATTAATTAATAAACTCTTTCGAGAAAAGAAATTTCATATAAAATAAAATTAAAATAGTAATAAAAATTGTAAGTGTAAAATAAATTTGAATAAATGTACAGAAATCGTTATTTATAGCATAAATTATATTTTTTTGTTTAACAAATTTTGTCTATTTGTTTTTATCTTTTATTAATCCAATAATCTACTTATTCAGATATCGTATATCGTAGGCTTCAGAGAAACATTTTCTTTATCGTGTCAACGTTTCGAACTTTTTGAGATCATCTTCAGTTTTCTCGTTTGGAAATATGTGGTGTTTATTGACTGTTACATGATGATTATTCGGAAATTGTGTGATACGGACTGGTGTGATGTAGGTTTCGAAAAAACATTTTCTTTATTGTGCCGACGGTCCGAACTTTATTGAGATCATCTTCAGTTTTCTTGTGTAGTAATGCGTGCTGTTTAGTGACTATGATTATTTGGAGGTCGTCAGATGCGGTCTGGTGTGAAGTAGGTTTCAGTAAAACATTTTGTTTGTCGTGTCACGTTTCTAACTTTATTGAGATCACCTTCAGTTTTCTCGTTTAGAAATGTGTGGTGTTTAGTGACCGTTACATGATGATTATTTGGAGGTCGTGAGATGCGGACTGGTGTGATGTAGGTTTCAGAGAAACATTTTCTTTATCGTGCCAACGTTTCGATCTCTATCGAGATCATCTTCAGGAAGTTTTCGTTTTCTGTGTACTTGTGCCCATTCTTACGTGTCGTGTTGAGAGGGTCGTTTTGGCCACTGAAGATGATCTCAAAGAAAGAAGGTTAAATTTGTTATAAGAAAACCTATTTGCATTGCAGAATTAATGAAAAAAAATTCTCCACGAAAAATTCAGAAATAACAAAAATGTTCAAAGTGGAAATTTTTTGAAAATGTTCTATTGGTAACTGTCAATAACTACAAACTCATGGAGTTTTGAAACTTTCCCTCAAAAGTTTTCCATTCAATTAGCTTCCACCGACAGACCCACTTTTGTTGACAAAAAAATTCGTGTCGATCAAGGGGGGCAGGTTCAATTTTTCCAGAAAATTAAATTTCTTTGTGAGTGAATTTTTTTATTTTAAAATTCAATCAGTTTATGCTATCATCTGATAACGTCGTCAAGCTGGCGATTTAAATTATGTTCTTTCACTCGAAAAACGAGGGAAGACGATCGGCGAATTGGTGAAGATAAGATAACCGATATACATGCGTGATGTATAGACCTTGGCGTTTCACAATGGAGGGTTTGGGATACCCTCTGTCTAGAAGGATCCTACTCTTAACATTTTACAAGGAAGGATGAATCGACTGTCAGGAAATCACCAGTAAATTAGAAATCAGTGTTGCGGACATTAACACAAATAAGTCTTGTAACTTATTCTAAGATTTCGACCTTTATTGAGGTCTTCATCAGTGCTCTACACATAATTACAACGTTTATAATTAATAACAAGTAATATAATAATTATCACATAACAATGAAAATTTCCTCATTTCCATCAGCTCATTGATTGTCAATTTGTTGAATTTTTTTCCAACAAATGCAAAATATTTGTACTTTCCAGAAGCAAATCCAAAAAAGTGGGTATGTCTCAGAAAGCTCATTAAATGGAGAACTTCGGAATTTGGAAAGTTTACGGAGTTTTTGATTGATTTATTAGATTCTTATACATACATTTTATACAAAGTGTACATACTACAAGGGAAAATGTCTAGGACATTATACATCCTTGTGGCAAAGGGGGAAGTTTCAGGAGAGTGTAGTTACTTACCATTCCAAAATTTTCAAAACATTCCAAGATTCAACATATTTTTTCTGAATTTTTCGTGCAGAAGTTTTTACCAATTCTGCAACGGAAATAGCTTTTCCGACAGCAAATTTAACGTTCTTTCAGATAGCGGAAACCAGTTTTTTCAACAGTCAGTAATTCTTAAGTTTATAAGCAATTCAGCGGACCTAAGTCGTAAAAACCTAAAGCCTGAAATTATTTCTTTACACTTGAGATATTTATTATAACAATTATATTACATAATTATATATAAAAATTATTAATAAAATACAAATTACAGAGTGAATATAATCGCACTGGAGGGGAAAGTATTGACAATCGCTTTATTTTGCACACTAGGAATTCATATTTGAACTTAATTTTGTTTTAAAGATCAAATCAATTTTATACTTTTAAAATTTTACGGTAGTGCTCAACATTAATTAATTGCAGAGTTAAAAAAATGTGCATGTTGTTCTGCAAGGCTTAGTATTGAAACCAACATTGTTTGTTCAATATTTTTAAATATACCGAAGGACACGAAGAATTATACTCAATTGTTTTAAGTCCACAGCGTGAACAAGCCGACGTTGGGAAGGGGTCTCACAAGGATAAGTTTTGCGTCTAAAATTGTTTATCACATAAGTAAACATTATGAATAAAATAGAATAGAGGGAAATACATGGCAATTGGTGATAAGTGTCAAAAATTTCAGGAGCAAACTCGCCATATGGAAAAAAATCTTCCTATAAACCCCTGTTGACAAAATTTATGGAAATATTCTCCAGGAACAGTTAATGAAAAACAATCTTGATATTTGGAATTTACCGTTGTAGTAACCGGATATGAAATGAATATCAAGATGGATTTCCTGGATCGTTGGGCGTGCCCTCTTCATCGATAAAAGTTTTTCCAACAAAATTCAAAATATATTGGCCTATGAGAAGCGCATTCCAAAAACGGTGGGGTTTTATTGGAAGTTTATTTGTTGTATACGGTGGGTAGAAAAACCTCCTCAAATTTAATAATTGATAGATAACAAAACAAAATCTCCTCATTTTCGGCATTTCGTTGATTGTCTTTCATCGTTCTTCGAGTGAAAGAACCAGATTTTTTAAACAAAATGCAAAATAGTTGTGCGTTTCAGAAGGACAAACCAAAAAAGGTGGAAATGGTTCTGGAAGTTCATTAAATAGAGAACTTTTCAGGGAATTTGCAAAGTCCAGGAGTGTCCGGTTACCTACACTTACCATTCCAACATTTTCATAAAATTCCAGGTTCGAGATATTTTTTCTGAACTTTTCGTGCAGAAGTTTTTATCATTTCTGCAATGTAAATGTTTTATTACAAAGAATTTAACGTTCTTTCAGGTGGCGGAAACTATATTTTTCAACAGTTAAGTTTATAAGCAATTTTGTGGACCTAACTCGACAAAAAACGCAAAAACTGAAATTAATTATTTAGTGTTGAAATTTTGCCAGGGGTTTATAGGATGTTTTTGCTTAATATAGTGAGTAGAAAAACCTCCTCAAATTTAATAATTATCAGATAACAATGCAAATTTTCCTCATCTCCATAAATTAATTGATTGTCTTCCCTCGTTCTTCCAGCGAAAGAACCAGATTTTTTTCCGTAAAATTTAAAATATTTATGCTTTTCAGAAGGACAATCCAAAACAATTGAGTATGTTTCTGAAAGCTAAGTAAATTCAGAAGATTTGAGAGAATTTGAAAACGCCAAAAGTGTGTAGCTACCTACACTTACCCTTCCAACATTTTCAAAAAATTCCACGTTTCAACATTATTTTTCTGATTTTTTTTTTCATGTAAAAGTGTCTATCAATTCTGCAACGTAAATAA
This sequence comes from Cimex hemipterus, assembly GCA_039619505.1. Classification (NCBI taxonomy): domain Eukaryota; kingdom Metazoa; phylum Arthropoda; class Insecta; order Hemiptera; family Cimicidae; genus Cimex; species Cimex hemipterus. The sequence goes on from CM077113.1 coordinate 11,995,449, forward strand.
GTTTTCTTGCCTCAAATTTAACGTTTTTTCATGTGACAAATCAGATTTTATAAACAATTTGGTGGACCTCAGTCGAAAAAAAAAACCCAAAATCTGAAATTACTTCCTTACATTTGAGATTTAGGCAGGGTTTTAGGAAGTTTTTCTTGCATATGGTGAGTAGAAACGCCTGACATGTTTGACATTTATGTCCAGTCACCCCTGCATAATGTCCAGACTGGGTTAATTGTTTGAAACAGGATCTATTATCGTCGCAGGATAATTGAGTAAACTTTAATCGCGGTCGGAGGGCGTTGAGATTCGACCTGCGTGCAACTAAGTACAAACTAGAAGCAAACATTGCGTCGCTGCCTAATCTCACTCAAATGATGGGGTTCGATTGTCCGAACTTGAGCTAACAAGCGAGCCTGTAAACGTTCCTCTTGCCACCGCAGCCAGGAATGACAAACAAGTTTCATTTTGAGTTATCAAATTTCAGTACAAATTCCTTTGTAGTTGATGGAACTGTCCATAATTGTGCCAGATAATACCTGACATCCCAAAACTCAAAACACTCAAAGGTAATCGTTTCTGTTTGTTTTTTTAGAAAACGTTTTTGTTACTAAATGATCCTAAAAATACCATTCAACAAATGAAATGTTTTTTTTTTCTTTTATTATTTGGAGGCAGTGAGGTGGGGTCAGTTGTGACGTAGTTTTATAAAAACATTTTCTTTACTGTGCCACGTTTCGACCTTTGTTCAGAACATCTTCAGTTCTTGTGATTTATAAACACTGCTTACATTTTACTAATACATTTAGGATAGGAAAAAAATGAATTTATACAATGCTGGAAAATTTGAGAATTATGTGGACGGGGATAAATAGGGAAAGGAAAGACAAATTTTTGAAGAATTAGACTACGTAGAAATTCACAAGTTTTTAGGGTCCGCTTGACCAGGTATCCTTCAATTAATTAAGATTTTTAGTGTAAAAAAATTCAAAGTCACGAGCGGGATTCGAACCCACGACCTTCGGCTTGATACGCTGCTACTCTCGCTTAAGTGGTATAAAACGGCTTATCAAACCAAAGGTCGTGGGTTCGGATCCCGCTCTTGACTTTGAATTTTTATACACTAAAAATCTTAATTAATTGAATGATAATTTGAATGATAATCATTGAATGATAATTCACCCACGACCTTTGGTTTGATAAGCCGTTTTATACCACTTAAGCGAGAGTAGCGGCGTATCAAGCCGAAGGTCGTGGGTTCGAATCCCGCTCATGATACTGACTTTTTTATCTCAGCCAGACCTTACGTACAAAGAATAATTAAATGACTGAAAGAACTAACTTCGTCAATTGTCCACTAAGACGTAAATGGAGTGATACTTCCCACTTTAAAAAAATTTCGTTATTGTGCCAACGTTTCGACCTTTACTGAGAACATCATCAGGGCCAATGATTTATAAACATTGTTTAAATTTTACTAATAAATTTAGGATGAAGGTTAGGAAAAGAATGACTTTATACAATGCTGGAAAATTTTAGTGTAAAAAAATGAACTTATAAAATGCTCGAAAATTTTAGACCAAAAAATATATAAATAAATGTATACAATGCTAGAAAATTTTAATAAAAAAATAATGATTTTTTAAAGCTAGACAATTTTTTTAAATTTTCAAATATTGTTCTTCTTCGTTTTATTTTAGATACATTTAAATTTAAACTTTGAGCATGCAATTTTTTCTAACATTTTTTATTTAGTACCTATCATTAATTAAATAAAAAAATACCTAAAAAAATTAAGTGAGGGAAAGAAGAAGTTTGAAGTACGCGCAACAGTGGGCATAGGAGGAGGCACAAATGTTAGAAAGGAATGTATTTATTAGCGAGAACTTATTTCAAGATATTCACTCCCACAGTCGAGTAACCTGCCCCGAATTGATAAAGTATGCACAACTGTGTTTATCTTTTTGATACAAAATAATGAAAACTAAACAGTCGTAATTTCTATTAACGTGAGAGAAGTTCGTAGTGCTGAAGCAGAGACACCGATTGTATAAAGTATAAAATATTTTGCGCTTATTATTATTTTAAACTGTCAAATGATATAGTACTAAGGTAGAGAGAATGCTAATAAGAAGAAGAAAGGCGATATTTTAATATTTTATAATTACAAATAAGTTCTACGACAAAAAAAAAGAGCCATAATAATTTTATTTTAGAATACTTCGTAAGACTTTTCTTGTCCCTCAAAACTTGCTCGAAGTTTGGACAGCGTTGGCAAGATCGTACTTCACGAACTGGCACCCATTGTTTTTGTTTCCTACAGTTGTTTCTTGCTTAAAAAAATATTGAGCCATAAACGTCTTTTAAACGTAATAAAATTTATATTGTATAGTAGTAATAAAAAGGTCCTAAAGCATTTTAATACTTTGACTTTGATCAGTTGAGAGACTGTGTACACTCTTGAATGTTTTCTTTTTTTTACAGAAAAATAAATTATTTATTCCTTTTTATAAAAGAAAGATAACCTTTATATTAGTACATTTTAAACGCAGAATATTTTTTAACTTTATTAAATATTACTTTAAGTGCGTATATTTCATACCATCTAATAAATATTTATATTATATATTAAATGTTTTAAATAAAAGACATATTTGAAGTAAAAAAAGGTCGATTTGAAATTAATTGTTGATTTTGTTGATTTGGATTAAGAAGAGACGATATGAAGTTAACAAAATTTTAGTTTGAAATTGGCAAGGGTTAATTTTTATGTTGAAACGGAATGATTTAACGGAAAAAAGATCAAAACACCTCAGTAAATAAGATTTTTTAACTTAACTCAAAATGAACTTGGGTGACAAATATCAAATACCAAAACTGGAAAAAAGACGTTTGAGGAATTTTTTTTTTTTTTTTTTGGGGGGGGGGGGTGTAAAATTGGATAGTTTTTATAAAAGAAGCAAACGCAAATCTGAAAAAATTAAAATACGATTTTGTAAAAGGGCAAAATTTTATAATTTGTGCTTTTTTTCAAACGGCATATCTTAAAAGATGAGTAAGACATAAAATTTTGATTGAGATCATCTTCAGAGATCAAAACGGCACTCTCAACACGACACGCAAGAATGGCACAAGTACACAGAAGTCAAACGCTTTGAGCGCTGAAGATGTTCTCAATAAAGATCGAAACGTTGGCAAGACAAACAAAATGTTTTTCTGAAACCTATAACACGCCAGACCGCATCTCACGACCTCCAAATAATCATCATGTAACGGTCACTAAACACCACACATTTCTAAACGAGATAACTGAAGGTGATCTCAATAAAGGTCGAAACGTGACACGACAAACAAAATGTTTTACTGAAACCTACTTCACACAAGACCGCATCTGACGACCTCCAAATAATCATAGTCACTAAACACGACATATTTCCAAACGAGAAAACTGAAGATGATCTCAAAAAGTTCGAAACGTTGACACGACAAACAAAATGTTTTTCTGACACCTATAACACGCCAGACTGCATCTCACGACCTCCAAATAATCATCA
>CM077113.1:11999003-12024972 GCA_039619505.1 Cimex hemipterus
CAGACTGCATCTCACGACCTCCAAATAATCATCATGTAACGGTCACTGAACACAACACATTTCTAAAGGAGAAAACTGAAGATGGTCTCAGTAAAGATCGAAACGTTGACACAACAAACAAAATGTTTTTCTGAAACCTAATTCACACCAGATCGAGTAAACGATAATAAATAAAAAGTGATGGCTGAATCCACCAAACCTTCAGATTTTATGTTGCAGGTCTAACCACTGTCCACAGCTTTTCTGTTCACCGTATCCTGTTGAACAATGCAAAAAATCATAGTTTCCTTTCTTCTTTTCCGTCTTCCTTTTTTACTAGAAGGGGAATTTCGATTCGAGTGAGCACCTGGGGCTAGGTTAACTCCGCTTTTTCAGTTTTTGCTTTAATTTGCCATGAAACAGCCAGAGCACTTGTTCCAAGCTGTGCTCCTAATTAATTAGTCCGAGAAAAGAAAATAACCATTTGTTTTTTAAAACTTTTTTGGATTGTATTCACTGACTTTTTTATTTCAACCAATACCTCACCATAATGATTAATTAATGAAATAATTTTCATCAATTTTCACTCTTTCTCAATTTATTTACCCGCCATTTTTTTAACACGTTCTACATTTTATTTTTCACTTTAACACTGGACATTTCGTCAATTAATTGGTCAAGCGGACCACGAAAAATAGTGGATTAGGTTTTTATTTACTATAATTTGATTGATATTTAGTTATCGTGTGATGCGGTTTGGTGATGTAAGTTTGAGAATAACGTTTTCTTTATCGTGCCAACGTTTCGACCTTTATTGAGATCATCTTCAGTGCTCAAAACGGCACTCTCAACACGACACGCAAGATATGGCACAAGACAAACACTTTGAGCCCTGAAGATGACATCAATAAAAGTCGAAACGTTGAAACAATAAAGAAAATATTTTTCTGAAACCTGCATCACACCAGACCGCATCTCACGAAATCCAACTAATCATGAAGTAACGGTCACTAAACACCACACATTTCTAAACGAGAAAACTGAAGATGATTTCAATAACGGTCGAAACGTTGGCACGATAAAGAAAATGTTGTTCCGAACATCCCACCAGACCGCATCTCACGATATCTGAATAATTATCGATTAACAGTCACTCTGTACACATAATTGGATTGAAGGATAATGTTTGCAACATATTTGATCACTTATCCCAATAAAAAGAAATATTTTCTAGTTCACTCTGTTACAAATTTTATTTATTTATTTATTTTAATCCTTGTAATTTTTTGATAAATGCAATCTGTTACATATTTGCAAAGAGTAGAAAACACAAATTACTTGTTTAATTTGAAATGTCAGTTTTTTATTGTATTTTTGTTCTGTGGACTACTTTCGATGATGGATTCGTTCTGATGGCAATTCATGAAATTGCAAAGTTCATTTTAAATCATGCAGAGGGGGAAAACAAGCAATAAAAAACGTCTATAAAATAGAACAGGAATTTTAAAAAAATTAAAACTCTTTAAAAAGACAATGTTAGATTTAATGTTGCTTTTCAATTTAAGAAATTGGACCAGGGTTACTCTGATTTTTTTTTTTTTCTGAGTTGAAATTACAACTTTGTTTTCGACCTTAGTTCGGGTTCGGTGCTCCCGTGGGTTTATTGGTTGCGGTCGTCACGTTCTATCGCCATCATCAAAAAGCCCTTCTTCACCGGTTTTATTAATCGAATCCATCGTTAACATTCCTTTAAAACTTCTCCCCAATTGAGGCGTTCCTCTGTACCTTAAATGGATTCTCGGCTGAACTCTTTAACACGGAATACGATTTGAGCCATTCCCATTACTGGAAAAGTATAAAATCGTTTTTAGGAAAGAAACCTGTTAATATAAACGAGCTGATAAAAAATATATCACGTCACGAATCGTTTGGGCTTATGTAATACGTCGGTTAAAAAAACAGCGAATTTTATGAACCAAAAAAATATTATTTGGTCTAATCAATAGTTCACAGTTTTGTACACAGTTAGTTAGAAGAACGGGTTTTACTCATTTCAACAACAGACCTTACTTAAAAATATTAAATTATTGAAAGAAATAATTTGGTCAATCAAAACCACAAAAACATAATGGATTTTGTAAAAACTTCAAGTTTTAAACAGTTTTGTAATGTTTAATACCAATATTATTGAGTAGTATTTAGTAACTGTTAATTAAAAAATAAATAAACCGTGAAATGCGGCGGTCTGGTGAGATGTAGGTTTCGGGAAAACATTTTCTTTATCGTGCCAACGTTTCGATCTTTATTGAGATCATCTTCAGGGCTCAAAGTGTTTGTTTTCTGTGTAATTGTGCCATTCTTGCGTGTCATGCTCAGAGTGCCCCCTGTCCTACATGTATTAGTAAAATTTAAACAATATTTGTAAATCCCAGGCCCTGAAGATGATCCTAATAAAGGTCGAAACGTTGGGACGATAAAAAAAATGTTTTTTTCCGAAACCTACATCACGATTTCTGAATAATTATGATAATACTGTTGTATTATATTTATAATTAGGGATTTTTTAATGAATTATCAGAACTCCATTTACGTTTTAGAGGACAATTGACCAAGTTTCTTTCAATCAAAAAAACATTACGTAAACAATATTTTATCTCAATTATTTTTTTTCCTATTACTAATCATTTTTATATGATTTCATAATGCTTTTTCATTCGAATATTTTATTTTTTTAGTAAGATTTAAAACTAAAATTTTATAAAACAATCAGAGTAAATTTGTTTTATAAAAAACATGACATAAGAAATATTTTATCTCATTTTTTTCCTGTTACTAATAATTTTTATTTGAGTTCATAATGCTTTTTCAGTGGAATATGTTTTTCAAAATTGTATAAATCAATCTGGGTAAATTTGTTTTATAAAAAACATTAATATTAAAATATTTTATCTCAATATTTTTTTCCTATTACTAATAATTTTTATTTTATTTCATAATGATTTTTCAGTCGATATATATATGTATATATATAAGTTATGTGAAATTATCTGTTTACAACGCCTAGATGCAGGTGTCATTCCTAGTATTGTAGTCAGCACCTTCTCCCTCCCCAGGGTCGTACTTATTTAATTCTGTATTGTTAATAACGAATATTCCTTGCCTAGAGTTTGATGAGAGTACATTATTAAATTAGGTTAAACTTGTTCTTGTAACTTCAAATAAAGTTTTTAAAAAAGGAATCCGCACTTGAAGTTATTTAACTGGCGCAGTCGGTAGGACGGCAAAGGATCTCAAGAGGACATTGAAGATCATCTGTTTCTACAGTTAACTTGCCGACCGAACATCATCTGCAATTCGAAAAGGACATGGTATACCTTGAAGTAATACTGTAAGTTCTGAAAATTTTATTATCTTTCGATTTGTTAGTTTATTTCCAAATATACACAAACATTAAGTGTAAAATATAGGTGTTTGTTAAACTGAGTAAAATAATAAAAATAATAAATAAAAATAATACTAATCATAATAGTAACAACAACAATAATAATAATAATAATAAAATAATAATAAAAATCATAAAACTTAAAATTAATAATAATTTTTTTACAAAATTTGTATATTTAATATTAGAAAAGGACTAAAATTGTAAAATGGCTTTGAATAGGATTCAAGGGCTAAATTTTGGTGAAAATCAAATTCCCACATTTGATGGTAATCCAAACCATCTAAATAGTTTCATTTCTGCTGTAAATGAGATTCAAGTTCTTTTTGGTACGCTGAACCCTGAACTAACCGAATATGAAAAAGCAGTTGCCTTCTTAGGTATAAAATCGAAATTAATAGGGAAGGCTAGGGAACAGACGAAAAACCACACATTTCACACTTGGCATGATATGAAAAATCGTTTGCTGAATAGTTTCAGACAGACATCTAACCTAGAGACAATAATGGATGAAATCTCGAGTTTACAAACAAAAAATCCGTACAAATTATATGAAGAGACACAAGAAAGATTCTTTGAATTTAAAGGCACACTCGGACTAGAAAACTACAATGACCAACAGCAAGAAGCGGTCAGCGAGGTAGTCGAAAAATGGGTTGTTCACAATTTCATTGGGAAACTGAACGAACCATTCAGAAGTAACTTTTATTTGATTTCATAATGTTTTTTCGGCCGAATGCATTCTATTTTATTTTTTCTAGATAGATTTCTAGTTTTCTAGATCTAAATTAATTTTTTTTAAATTATTGCCTATTTGTCTTATAATAAACGACTTTACTAATTCGCAGTAATATTGATAGATTCGTCTAGAAATATTAAGTGTTGTAAAAAGGTTTATCAGGTTCATGAAAATATTCAGAGAGAAAAAATGTAAAAATGTTACTTTTAATTAAAATTGGTTAAGGTTTTTAGTTGAGACAAAAATATCAATGGCACGACAGGGATTCGAACCCAAGATCTTCGGCTGGTCTACCACTTGAGCTGTCGTGACATCGTTTTTTTTTAGACATTTTTAAACCTTCGACATTTCGATTTTGGCATTTTTAACATTCCCAACAATCCATTATATTTTATGGTCCGATGGATCAAATAAATTCTTTCAATTAATTTATCTTTATGTAGGCTATTGTTTAATGGCAAAACGTAGTGAAAATTTGAGAGGGTGGGGTTGAGATGGGAAGTTAGTGTCCGAGTGGATCAGTTCACGATAGCTCAAGTGGTAGAGCAGCGGCGTATCAAGCCGAAGGTCGTGGGTCGTCCCGCTCTTGCCCTTGACTTTTTTTATCTCAACTAAAAACCTTAATTAATTTTACTGTATTAATTGGTCAAGCGGACCACGAAATTAGTGAAGTTACTTTTAAAAACTTAAAAAATTATACATTTGTTTCTGTATTGAGATTTTTTCTCAATATTGCTTTCCGCTTTGAATAAGGTTTTGTTTGAACTTAATATATTCTTGATTGAATGCCTTAACACGAAAACAATTATGCTCAAAATATTCACATTTTAACTTTTTTTTTTTTTTTTAATAAATTAAAACAATATTTCTATCTAAAGGATTTTTTTGATCTAAGATAACGGAATATTGCAGTTTTTAATTAAATTAAATGTGCCTTATAGCTGATTTAATTTTAAAAAAAATTGCATCATAACCTTAAAGAAATAATTGCGGTCAAATGTTTGATTCTGTTGAAACATTTCCGTTCTTAACGACCCTAATGAAAGAGGAAAAGTGATATAAAAGCCTTTAAAGTAGGCATCGGATAAATTTGTAACTTGAAGCACGGAAGTGCCTATAAATCAGGAATTCAACTCTGAAACTTCGTAACTACTCTTATATATTTTCATGTTTCAGATTTCGACAAATATAAAACATCCCCGGCTCATTTCATCGACTGTATTACGGAAAGAATCGCTTGTTAATTTGGCAAGGGGGTATAAATCGTCTCGGTCTCCAAGTTGTCGGCCCTTTTTATTTTTAACCGTAGGGAAGCAGAACATTTTATGACTCTGAAACGGCAGCGGAGTTGCCGGAGTCGGAATTCCTCTGCGGATGACCAATGTAAACCATGACCGACATTGGGATTGTGCCAAGAGTATGCTCCATTCTACTTCCGTCTCGAAAATAAGCGAATGCTTGGCGTGGATGTAATGAGCAAAATGCAGAACGTTTTCGTATCGGTTTAACGGAGAACGCTCGATCATCACATCGTGCTGATAACAGACATTTCGGAAATAAATTAGTCGTTGCCAGTAAGACAACGGATCGCTTAAAAAAACTGATTTCACAATTTTTTGCTCATCCTTATCGCTTTAAATTCGTTTATTCACCCATGTTTTTTTATTTTCTATTGGGTCTCCGATAGCTTGGTTATGTCAGCCCAAGCGAAATAAAACAACAAACTGTCCATATGCATTCGCACAAATAAATACATTCCCACCGAAATCCATTGCATTCGACCTTAAAAAAAATCTAATTGGGGTCGTTGGGGTAGGTTTATAAATATTCCGCCATCGACCCAAGTCTAGTCAAGTGGTAAATTTGGCTACTTCATCATCCCCTCCCAATTCACTCTACTAAATACACTCACTCATATAAAACATATTTTGACGGCTATGTATAATAAAAATTCCAAAAATTCCCGTAAAAAAACGGAACAGGGGATCTTGAAACGCGTTACCGTGTCCGGGAACAGTCTTAAATCCGTCGGCATGCCTACACGCTCCCTGTATAGAGCCAATGCATGACTCGCCTCTAATATGAATACATGTAGAAATCTTTCCCTGCTTTTGGACCAAAGCTCGCGTACGTGCCCGACTGACAACCAGCCAAAGTGCGCTATTCATGTTTTTTATTTATTTTGGCAAAAAATAATAAAATATACTCTGCATCTTGACATAAAAGGGTTTATCCGGCAAACAATGGTTTGACATGCATTTGTTTTTCAAGAAAATCCGTGCTTTTGGTGTAAACATCAAACTCTAACATTATACCGTATTTCAGCAATTTTTAAGGTTATTTAGTTGTGCAAAAAAGATGCAAAAAAAGTCATTTTTCGGTATTATTTTCTTAAAATCAGTTACATCTATTGGAATAAGTCGTCTGTTATACCCTTTCACTTTATAAAAACAAATCTGTAAATTTTTTAAAATAATAAAGCCAAAATCCTTAGAATCAATCTAAAGTTGTGTCACAATTTTACAACTCTTTATTTTCTTTACAAAATATATAAAATATCCTGTACATCTTAAGATAACGACGGTTTTTCGGGCAAAAAGTGTTTTTCTTATTTTATTTCTTGAACTCTACTTTCATTCGATGGTTTTTTTATTGTTTTTCACAGAAATTGAGGTGACTCCTTTAAATCCCCTGTCCATGCCAAATTTCGATGGAAACATCTCGGAATGGGATGATTTTCATGCGTTATTCGAGGTATCTGTTCATAAAAACCCCGCTTTATCCGACGCACGAAAATTCGCGCACCTTCGCACTCACTTACAGGGCGATGCGGCCGCGGTAATTTCTAATTTCAAAATCGCTCCTGAAAATTTAAGCTCGCATACGATTGTCTCATTGATCGATTTCAAAGCAAAACAAGGCTAGCCAATCTTTACGTCAATCAAATACGCACCTTTGTTCCCGCAAAAGATAAATCTTATAAGGGTTACCAAAATTTTCTTAAAGTCCATTGCAATTCCGTAAACGCACTTAAATCCTTAAATTTACCAGACGTGGCCGATTTTATACTTTTCAACTTAAGTTTTCACAACCTGGACCCCGTTTCTCAACGAAAGTTTCAAACCTAGACTCCCGTCAACTCGATCCCTACTCATAAAAACCTCATTGAGTTTGTCACTGATCTTTGTAGAAACCATGAGACTTACGTGAAGGATGTGGAAACCTCCAACTCTTATTCCAAATCGGCAACCCCGAAAAAATTAGAATATTCCAGAAAGTCCCATGTTTTGATAGCTCGCAAAAACGACTTTGCTGATAAGCCTGGCATTACGACTCCGACCTCCGTTTCTTCATGCCCGTCGAACACCACATTCATTGCGCTCTTGTCGTTCATTTCAACAACTAGCAGTCGAAAACAAATACGAAACGGTCAGAATCCCTCAAAATTTGTTTCAATTGCCTATGAAACCACCTTCGCAGCAAATGCGGTTCGACAAAAACATGCCTCAAATGCAACCCGAATTTGCATCATACACTTTTACACCGCGACGTTGTTGCAGTACCGCCTGCGTCAACCACTCCATTCCAATCGCCAAATAGCGATCACCCTAATAGTTCCACAGTCAATTTTGTTTGCTCCTCGAAGGCATCTGACGCTCCGACCCCCGTCCTGTTGGGGACAGTAAAGGCTCTCATTGCCGATTCCTTTGGTATCTTCCGACCCGTTAAAGCTGTGATAGATTCTGGTTCACAGGTGTCGGTTATTTCCCAACATTTTGTAAATAAATTGGGTCTCCCAACTAATAAATCTTCAATGAATGTCGTCGGCATCAAATGCTAACATTAATACCCTATTTTAGGCATTTTTCAAGATCATTTAGCAATTCAAAGCGAGATCAAAAAATAATTTTTCGGTGTTATTTTTTCAAAATCTAGTTGATTTATTAGTAGGACTCTTTTCTCTTTGTAAATAAAAAAATTATGCTTTTTTTATAGTAAATCCATAAGTTTTAGGATCACTCTAACGTTGTGTCTCAATTGTACAACTTTTTTTATATAAAACTTCATCTTAGCGTAACGACGGTTTTTTGGGGGAAACAGTGGTTTTTCTTATTTTATTTCTTAAAAGCTACTTTCTATCTATTCGATCTATTAGAAAAACTCTAATGTTGTACTCTTTCCTAATTGTAAACAAAAAATCTGTAGATTTTTTAAAAATAATAAATACAAAATCCTTAGGATCAATTTAAAGTTGTGAGACAATTTTACAACTCTTTGTCTGAAAAAAATGTTTTGTGTGATAGTTACATACACATCACCATATTCAATTTTTGGGTGATTGTATGTAGGTGTATATTTGATGTTTTTTTTATACCTAGACTTTTCGAACTTGGGTCTTTATCCTTTTTAATTTTTTTAAATGGGCGAAAGATGTTTTAGAGCTGGGGAAGCTACCGCACGCCAATCCGAATTTAATTTTTTTATATAACTAGTCTACTTGTACTACACATTCGCGCTAATAAATACACTCACTTCATTACACGGCAGAAAACTGTCAAATCCTATATATAGTAAAACGACCATTTGTACTACAAAAATCGGACCAAGAGACTCAGATACTCGCAGATTATCGTTATTCTTACACGCTCTCTATAAGGAGCACCCTTCAGATAGATAGGACAAACCTAACTAGACCTTATAATTTGTTCTTGTTGACTTCATATTTTATTTCCTCGCTTCAGAATATCTTTATGATTTAAAAATAGCCCAAAGGGAGACGTCGGTGGCCGCATGGTGTAGTCGTTGATACGGAGCTCATCACTGTAAGGTAAAGGTCCCGCGTTCGAATCCAGCGGCCCTGCATTCGAACCCGACATACTTACAAATGGGCTTTTTTGAAAAAACACCGACACCCTGAAGGTTTATATGAACTCTGCGTGTTGCGAACCCTTGTAAAATAAAATAATAAAAAATGTGAAAAACAAGAAATATTCACCTTTCCAACGTTCAAAGTTAAGGAGTTATGAGATTTTAAAGGAAACAACGGAATTAGAAAACAAAATTTGCCCAATTAACTTAAATGTTGTTTTTTTGCTAGTAAAATATTGTTTTACTTGCTGGAAAGGTATTTCCGGTTTGGTAATTTTTTATTTAAATTGTCCTATTTAATACAATCCTGCGCACTGTGTTATATCCTCCGTAAACAAATTTATTACAAGAATACTGTCGAATGTTTTTGACATTAAAAAACAGAGATTTTGAAGAAATTAAGCGGGGAAAAAATTGCGCAGTTTTAATTGTAGAACAAGTCGGATTGAATGAATTCTTTGTACGGAACGTCGTCGCCGGTTCGTCGCCAACTTTGTGGATTTCTCACGGGCATGCTGCTTGATCACCACCGGACCTGTCCGAACTAAAAGCCCGTGAAAAGTTCGCAAGACGAATGTTTTTCAACAGTTACACTCCAAACTTACGCTTTTTTCCATTGAAATCCGCTTCCTTTTGAAAGAGAAATTCTCCATGAAATATTAATGAAGTATTTGTCAATGAAGCTGCAGAATTATGAGAAGATCGATGGACAAGCCAATCACTTTGCCGTTACATTTATTAATTTAAATTTATCGAAAAATAATTACATATCAATTTTTAATTAATTTTTTTCTTTATTCAAGAAAGTGTGGATTATAAAAGGTTTTAAAACAAAAAAAGCAAAATTAATTTTTTGTTATCTTGAAATCTTAATAGGATTATGCTCCCAAGGTAGATGAACATCGAAAATGGCCAGCCCTTTTTGAAGGTTGATGTTGGTGAGAGGATTAGCAAGTTGTTTTAAATTCACTTAGCTCTTCTGCAATGACAACGAATGTTTCCAAATAGAGGAAAACAACTTGGTAAAAAAATTTCTTTTCGTATTTAATGCAATAAATCTTTTATTTGTTTTAAGTAAGATATAGGGGGCCGCGGTAGCCCGGTAGCCGAGTGGTTAAGGCTTCAGACAATCGGCTAGTAGATCCCGTGGTCACCGTCACCTCTGGACTTTTTTTTTTGACGCATAAGGGGGCCGATGGGCATTCATCAATGGAAGGAGCGGGATAGTTGTCATCGACCATGAATTTGGCAATCCCAACCACCTTCAAAAGTGAGTTTCTTCGATGGGAGAACGTAGGCACGACAGGGGCTCAAATTCACACTTATGAAGCCCCCCCCCCCAAAAAAAAAGAAAAAAAAATGAAGCTAGGGATAAAGCTGTCCGCAGTGCACAGGAGGCAACTCCTCCAGTTCCTGGTATTCATTGTAAAATAAAGAAGAAAACTACCTGCACATCCTAACATCATCATCGCTACCTACATGAACGGTATTGTTATTTTCTCCTCAACTAAAACCCTATCCAAGTTACTTCCAACATGTAAGACCATTTCCCGAGTACTCTTCATCAACAAGACTGACTACAGGATCTTCATCGTCCGCACCTAGCCTATAAGGCCAAATCAGACGTTGGTGTAGAGGCTTCCCACCCCTAGGGATTGGTACAGCCACGCTCTCCGCTTGTCCACTCCGAATAGTCGGGCCCACATTGTGCATTGGGTCGCATGCCGCACGCAGGTGGCTAACAGGCCGAAATACATCGGCCTGCCCCCCGCGTTTACTCGCTAAATACAGAAGGCAACTCTATCTCTCTGAGCCAACATCAAAGACCACCTTAAACTTATTGAATACTGGTATACAAATCGGAGGTCAAAGCTGATTAAAAAAACGTTATTCAGTTTACAACGACAGCCCTCCACTGTAAACTAACTATAAAGGTATACCGACATTCATTCAAAACATATAATTGGAGCTAAACCAAGAATGCAGATTGTCGTGGCATCCCTACACAAGACTAAAGTCGACATAACTTAAACCCAAACATGGTCGACTACGATGACATCTAGGACGAAAATCTTTCTTGAATATCACCACTAACCTAATGTTATTCTAGACTTTGTTGCGACCATTTTAGACATGGAGAGTGCTGTGTGGTTCTGCCAAGCCATATAACACTCAACACGTCCAATATTTCAATTAAAAATTTGCATTAAGACTACTACGTCACTAACTTTATTATCTTCAGCATTACTTTTTTCAACAAACTGATCCGATCCTAATTCCGAATGTGTACACGAAGTTCTCGGTCGGGAGCCGAGTGGTTAAGGTGTCAGACTCTCGGCTAGAAGATCCCGCGGTCATGGGTTCGATCCCCACCGTCGCCTCTAGAATGTTTCTGACACCTGAAGGCGGCGGTGGCTAATAGAAATCGACACGGCACTCATCAACGGAAGGAGGGGACCCTGATCTCAGCGACCCTGAATTTGGTGCCGACCCCCGTTCAAAAATGAGTTTCTTCGATGGAAGAACATTGGTACAACGGGGGCTCAAGTTTACTTTGTGTTGCGGGCCCTCCCACAAAAATATGGAGCCAGGGATACAATAAGTTGTACAACTGCAGCGCTCAGAAGGGAACTCCTCCTGTTCCTGGTATCCATGAAAGAAAAAATCCATCCTCCCCCACGGATCGAATTCTCTTTCCACTTGCCTGTCAATATTTTGGCTGGTTTCGCATGGCATGTCACCCTCCAGGTCTGGGATTAGTGTTATTGCTGTGACCATGTGAAAAAAATTGTGATCCCATTTGTCTTATGGATTAATGTTTTAGGTACCTCTTAAAAGCCTTAGGTGCAAATTTTACTACTCAAAAATGACTGGTCGGAAGAAATTTTGCTTTCCATTGTTCCAAATCAAATTTCACAATTACAAAAAAATGTATGTGTAGTGTTTAGTGAACGCTTCGGTCGTGATGAACAACGATCAATATTGACAATAAAATAAACGACTTAGTTATATTTTCCTAGATATTGTTATGTTGAGTTACTTTAAAAATTTATTATACCACTGCAAAAAAAAACCTTAGAACATCATGCACAACAAAATTTGTATTTTTTACCTCCTTGCGGCATTACAGGCCCGCAGGTGATTGTGTCCTCTCGTTCATGAACCATCATCAGCCCTCCTAGCAGGAAGTCCCCAGGGATCTCGCAGGACCGTTTGACAGGCCAGTCGACTTTCAAGTCCTCGACCTTGAGTTTCTTCCCGACCCGATGATTCGTCTTAAGTCTGCTGTCGCCGGCCGATGTGTTCATCCAATTCCACTCGAATCGTTCATAGTCCAAGACCCGGTACGAATCATTCTCATAGAAATGGGCCAAGGTGGTGTTGTTCGTGAATATGTCCTCGGGCCAAGGATTGCTGTTCAGGATGGTATAGGACTTGTGACATATCATGAGGAAGAAACCTAACAACAGCATCTCCTTTCTGGTCTCTTTCTGAAACCAAAATCAATCTAAAATTAGTTTTTCAAATACACAAATAATAAAATTTTACTGGTTTTTATACATCGTTTGTAAAGCGAGTTAAAAATTATGAAATATTAGTGGCAACCTAATATCCTTCCCATTATACAAAATATTTGAAATTCGAAGCTACAGGAGATTTATTTTAGTGGCAAAAAAATTAATAACTCCTCTGGTAAACTGTTTTATCCCGAAAACAAACGAAATTAAAAATAAAATTTCTATTAATTTGCCTATATTTCAACTGCTCAATAGGAAAATTAGTGAAAATAGCCGGAACAGGTTGAATTGAATTTTTCGCTTAAATAACCCTTTGTTATTGAACATAAAACACACACCCACACACATATATATAAAACGGATCAACAATGTAATGAACCAAAAGAGAGGCGGTTTAAAATGATTATTTTAAATGAATTCTCTCCGGCTTTCAAACAAATATCAAAATAAATGAATAAAAATTGCAAAATTCCAAGAGTTTTAACTAGCAAGGGCAAATATTAAATTAATTTTAATCCAATTGGTTAGGTATATTGGTATATTAATCACACATGAAATTATTCTACATCTAACGGGGGGAAATGCGATAAAGAGCAAATAATCACGGTGTGTTGACCAAGTTATTGACAAATCAAAAAACGTTTTAAATTTAGATTATATGGGGGGAAATCTATCTAAAAAAGGTGTATTATGCATATACAGCTAATAGAGCCGCCATTAAATAGACAAGGATAAACTCAGATGGCTTTGGAGAAAAGGTATGCAAGGAATGACAAAAAGGACCGAAGAAAAAATTAGTAAACCAGAGAAAACACACAAAATGTATGAAATAGTTAAAACTTCAAAATGGAATTTGGCAGGACGCATAATGAGGGATATTATTTAATAAAATGTATAAAGCCAAGTCCTAACCTAAGCTTCCAATTGTAGTATGATCAACAAAGTAATAAAAAACAGGAAAGGACGACAAACTAAACACAAATCAAAGAAAAACAGGATAAGACCGACTCAGATATAAACATAAATTGATAAACAGATAAATACATATAGAAAGAGAGGGAAAGAGGGAGAGAAAAAGTTGACAGATAGAGAGAGAACAAGGATGGATGGATGATTGGACTGGTGATGGATGGATGGATGGATGGATAGGCAGATACATAGGTAGATAGACAGAGATAGAAAGAATGAAATTGTAACAACATAAAAAGGAACGAACAACAAAAATACAACTTTAAAAAATACAAATAAATTCAAAACCTTGATGTTTATTGAAAAATTTATAAGACCACGCAACTAACTGATTAACTGTTAACATGTTTTTCTCGACTTTCTCGACTAATTGAAAAGACGTCGTAATTCTTACCTTATACAGATAATAAAATAGTTTAAGCAATAAAAACTTTATATCGTTTTAATTAAAGCAAAGTAAAAAAAAGTTGATTATTTCTGTGTTACTTGAATCTACTGTTATTGCCTCGGACGCATTCCTAGATAAGAACTATAATGTGGGTCAGAGAGAGTTACTTTTGTTGGGGTTGGGTTTCTTTTCAGGTAAAATCTGTAAATTTTTAATAAGTTTGTAATGGAATAAGAGAAAAAAAAACTCTTGCTTGAATACTTTTTTTCAACGAAATATTGGAATAGTAATAAAAAGAATTCATTTAATTATTTTCATTTCAATATACAGTGTTTTGTTAATATATAAACATTCCAATTCGTTATAATTCAACAGAGAAAAGATATTTGCTTAGGTGCTTAAATACGTGATGCAAACAGATTTTTAAGGAAAATTTCTATTTTTTGTATTTTGTTTAATTATGAAGGCAAAAGCTTAATAAATCCATTATACTGCGTGGTGTGATTAACCAAATATGCTCTTTCAATTAAATAATCTTTATGTAAGGTTGAAATGAAAAAGCTAGTGTCACGAGCGGGATTCGAACCCATGACCTTTGGCTAAATACGCCGCTGGTCTACCACTTGAGCTATCTTGATTTCGATCCACTCGGACATATACTTCCCATCTCAACTTCATCTTTCGAATTTTCACTCCTTTTGCCATTTTTCAAGAAACATCTTAAGGTAGGGTAAGAATGGTATATTGATATCCGAGTGGATCGAAATTCAAGATTCTTATAAAATTATTCCCACACATCAAATGGTCTGATTCAAAAACGCTTCTGACACGTTGATACATTTTTTTTTCAGCTCAAACCAAAAAAGTGTATGGGCCGGGAATCGTCCTCAGTGCTGTTTAAGATTTTTGAAAGTATTTTTACCCACCTTTAGTCTATTATGTAATCCTAATTAAATAAATGGCCGCTGGTTCAGAGGAAGGTGGGAATAGGCCGAAACAAGGTGTCCTACATGGCAGCATCTTTGGTCCCACGCTGTTTACCATTTATACTAACAACTATTTGTAGATCGTGGCACGCGGTCTGGTGTGACGTAGGTTTTAGAAAAACTTTTTCTTTATCGTGCCAATGTTTCGAACTTTATTGAGAACATCCTCAGGGCTAAAAATGTTTGTTTTCCGTGTATATGTGTCATTCTTGTGTGTCGTGTTGACAGTGAGAATTTACGTCGACAATGGCAGAAAGAGGGAAAATTCAAAAGGTAGGTTGAGATGGGAAGTTATTGTCTGATTGGATCTAAGTGACGATAACTGGAAGGTGGGTTCGAATCCCGCTCGTGACACTGACTTTTTTATCTCAACCAATACCTTATATAAAGATTAATTAATTGAAAGAAGTTATTTGGTCAATCGGACCAGAATATATAATGGATTTACTAAATAAAACTAAGTATATTTCCACTGAAAGTTTTCCAGTGGCCTAGAATCGAATCCTGATTACACGAAATTCGAAAAATACAAACAAAGGAGAATTCGAAAAGTTATAGCCGAGTGGTTAGCGTGAGAGACTCTCGGCTATTAGATCCCGCGGTCGTTGGTTCCCACCGTCGTTTCTGTCCTTTTTTCACGCTACTCCCCCCCAAAAAAAAATGTGCCGAAGATCATGGGTTCGAATCCCGCTCGTCACCCTAGCTTTTACAGTTCAACCAATAACTTACATAAAGATTAATTGATTGCCTAAAAATTTTGTTTTAAAATTAATGGCAATTAAAACGGAAGGCCATCAAGGAAAAATGAAACGTAAATTAAAAGTTCGACACTATTCAACATTTGATAAGATAGAGATAATTGAAATTTGTATTTGTGGCATATGTAAATCATTGGAGGATATAAAAAAGCACGTGTCACTTCATGAACAAATACCTTTTTACATAGACCATAGAACTTTCGACCTCATATAATGGAACTGAAATGTACAAAGGAGTGCTGCGGTAGCCGAGTGGTTAAGGCGTCAGACTCCCGGCTAGTTGATCCCGCGGTTTTCTGACGCCTAAGGGGACCGGCGCGCACTCTTCAACGGAAGGAGTGTCTAGTGACCGGGAGTTTTGTGGCCCTGAGAAAGGCCGGTGTTGTGTTTGGAGTGGCGCCGTTGGTGGTGGTCTGTGACCATGAGTAGTCCATTGACTGAAGTCCGGTCGGAGGGAGTCGATTGACTCCACAGAGGCCGAAGTACTGGGGTGCAGCAATAGCCGAGAGCAGCGTGTGCCGTTCGCGGCTAAGTCGGCCGTTTAGAAGACAGGATCAGGCTAATGCTGCGAGTACTTGTCGTCGTCGACGGTGTTCCTTTTGTGATGGCTCGTCGGGATGACGAGGAGTCTTCTGATGTCATCCATTAGTGATGATAGAACTTGTGGACGAGTCTGCTATGTTGTCTATTAGAGTTTGAGATCTCGTCGCATGGACTAGTCTGGTTCAAGCGAGGCAGTGCCTCAGCTTATATAGGGAAGTGCTCTCTGATTGGCTGCAGAATGGAGGGCAGGAACATTCTACAGATCGTAGTGACATCTAACGGTATAATCCAGGGGCCACTACAGAGTGGGATCAGATCTCAGTGACCCTGAATGGGTCCCAACCCCCTTCAAAAATGGGTTTCTTCGATGGAAGAGCACCGGCACACCGGAGGCTCAAATTCACACTCAGTTGCGTGTTGCGAGCCCCACAAAAAATGGAGCAAGGGATAAAGTGCAATAAGCTGTTCAGCTGCAGTGCTCAGGGGTGAGTCCTCGTTTCTAGTATCCATTAGGAAAAAATGTACAGATAGATTATTGGTTCGCAGATTACCAACTGGTTATAAGCAGTGGTAAGAAATAAAATAAGCGATGATGATTGATCATCACATTTTGTGGGTTGTTTCTAATTTAGGTCGCTGCAGGAATATCGAGTACTTCACTGACTAACCAGAGTGTCGAGTACATATGTGTATCTATGGCCAGATTGTTTTGCATGAATGGAGCTGAACTGACAGAGCTGTCGAGTTGACCCCGTCGGATGCGACTATTTCCTCAGTCCTCAAGAGACACAGTACCGACCCAGCCGCAAACGGGCTAGGTGAACTCTCTGAGGTATACACCCTAGGGTCAGCACATCGGTGAGTGACAACCCCTAATGGTGAAAGTCCACTCGATCCAGTTAACGCAAATTACAGATCACAGTATCGATCGCCAAATCAATTAACTACATGAGGAGATTTTCATATTACTTTTCACTTTATATGGCTACAAAACCGATATTTTTCTCGGTGGAGGAATGTGAGAAATATAAGATATTTCAAAAATAATTCTTCAATATCGCCGTCGTTCCATCATTCTAACGGATTGGAAAATATAGAATTTCACCCTTTATAACTTATCACATATTATTTCCTTTTCGTTCTTATCGGAGAATCATTTCACGTCGTGTCATATTGAAAAAAAAAATCGCGACAAGAGTTTAATCACACGTTTTACATATTAAAAAAAAAGCCGTATACAGCAATGAACACGTCCAATCATACAGTGAGACCTTTTTCATAAAACATTATTTAAAATTGTCATCTGATTTATATCATATAAAGGAAATGTTGAACGATATAGAAAATTCCTCTCTAAAATTAATGATTTTCCATTTTTCATGATTCCCTTTTATAAACAAGCTTTCCCGTCATGCGTGAAATACTGTTGTACTAGGACGTTTCGAAGGTGTGTTTGTCTCGAATAATTGATCACAATGTAATAAAAAAGGTAAACATTTTCTTTAGAAGATTAGAAAGTGTGTACGAAGTCGTCGTATCTTCTCTGCAAACTGAATTATTTAAGCCGAAAGTTTTCACCTTGGCATTAATTTTTGAACGGTGGTTTAGTAAAGAAAAACGTTTTCGTGATTGTACGTTTAATATATTGTAGTTAACGAATTTTAAAAGAATAAATAATAAGTTACGTTCTACACAAATTAACCATTAATTTGAAATAAATATACAGAATAGTTTGCTTTCAGTAGGAAAAAATAGTATTTGCTAACAAGGGTCTTAGTTCAAAACATTATAAATCATGAAAAGAAAAAATACACTTTTACATTTAAATTTTTTTTTTTTGTAAAGGAGATAAAGTAATTTCATTAAGGTTTTAGTAGAAATTTGACCAATTTCCTTCTATCAATCATTACTCTTTCTATGTAAGGTCTTGTTTGAGATAAAAAAGTCAGTGACAGGAGCGGGATTCGAACCAACGACCTTCGGCTAAATACGCCACTGCTCTACCACTATCGTGTTTCGATCTTCTAAGACATCAACTCTCCATCTCAACTTTATTCAGAAATCGTTAGATGCGGTCCGTCGTGATGAAGGTTTCAGAAAAACATTTTCTTTATCATGCCAGCGTTTCGATCTTTACTGAGATCATCTTCAGAGCTCAAATTGTTTGTTTACGTTCAAAATGTCAAAAAGAAAATAAGAAAGTTGAAGGTTGGGATCGGTTAAACAATATTTGTAAATACCGGTCCCTGAAGATGATATCAGTAATGATCGAAACGTTAGAACGATAAACAAAATGTTCTTCTAAAACCTACTAACCCTCTGTCTCAACCCACAACCCTTCGACGTTTCCCCCTGAAGAAACATGTTCTTTACGGTTCCAAGGTTTCGATCTTTAGCGAGATCATCTTCAGAGCTCAAGTTTGCGTTGAAAATGTTTTTCTAAAACCTACGTCACACCAACCCTTCGCCTCGACTTATAACCGTTCGAATTTTCCCTCTCAAAATTCGAACCTACGACCGTCAGCTAAATACAAACCTGGTCTACCGCTTAAGCTATCGTGACTTCAATCATCGGACGCCAACTGGACTCACAAACCCCAAGAACCCGAATTTTCCCTCCTTTTTGCCTTTTTTTTCAAATGTCGAGTAATCTTTTCAATTCTCGGTGAGAAATGAATCACGGCAGTAGAAAAAAATGGCCAAAAGGAGAGAAAACCTCCTGTGATGTCCTTGAAACGCTCTTTTTAAAATCGTTAATACCATTCTTGATATTTTTTTTTAATTCGTACACATGAAATACTCTCATCATTGTACGATTCAAAAACGTTTCTGACACGTTGGCATAATTCCTTCAGCTCTAAAGAGGAAAAGAGTATTGCCTGGGAATCGTCATCAGATGTGGTTTAAGGTTTTGTTTGGGTCTTGGCACAAACGCATTTTGTATAAATGTATGTTTCCTACCCACCTTTAATCTATCATGTACTCAAAATGGTCGCTGGTTCAGAGTAAGGTGGGAATAGGCCGAAACAAGGAGTCCTACAAGGCAGCATCTTTGGTCCCACGCTGTTTACCATTTATACAAACGATTATTTGGAGATCGTGACATGCGTTCTGATGCGACGTAGGTTTTAGAAAACCTTTTTCTTTATCGTGCCAATGTTTCGATTTTTACTGAGAATAACCTCAGGGCTAAAAGTGTTTGTTTTCCCTGTAGACGTGTCATTCTTGTGCGTTGTGTTCACAGTGAGACTTTATGTTGAAAATGGCAGAAAGAGGGAAAATTCGAAAGGTGGGTCGAGATGGGAAGTGGCTCAGGTGGTAGAGCAGCGACGTGTCTACCCAAAGATCGTGGGTTCGAATCCCCTCGTGACACTGACTTTTTTTTATCTCAACCAATACCTTACATTAAGATTAATTAATTGAAAGACGTTATTTAGTCATACAGACCACAAACTCTAATGGAATTAATAAAAATGTTCCTTAACCAAGCAGTTTTTACTAAAATTTATAAGAAAATATGCTTTCACATTTTATTTATTAGACGAAAGAAATTCTATTCGATTTGTGCAATTGATAAATAACAAAACCTGTCAAAGGTCCTGTTGAGCGTAGGGTTCGTTTTATTTTTATATCGTTTCCCCCAACCTTGTTTCCCATAAGCCTAGGCTTGTTATATTTGCTCGAAATTTACTAGTTTTTATTGTTGGGTGAGTTCACCGTTTCGGTCTGTATTTTTTTTTTTTATTTATTTGGTCATACATGCCAGCAATACTTAGCAACGTGAGTTCTTGTACTAAAGTGTAATAGTCTAAGGATATGTTATATTTTATTTGGTTCCAGTGAGTTTTTTAGTTTTTTTTAACTTGCGGTTTAAAATCATTTTTCTTGAGGCTCGTTTCGAAGAGAAAAAATTTTTAAAAATTAAAAAGCCCAGTTGTTTTTGTTTATTTGATATCTCTGCACTTATTTTTTACCACATAATTTATCAACTTTTCCAGATAATTAAGTAGATTTTCCTAACACAGAATGATCTTCCATTTTTTGTACAATTTTTCTTTGTTGTTTTCTTCCTGGATGTATCAATATTAAACTGTTTTAAATACAGTAACAAAGGTTTTTACGTACTTTTCAAAAATATTCTTTCACCAAGGAAGTACAGCCGCTTTTATAAGTAACTTTTCATATAAACTGTTCATACAACACAAACTGTTACCCTGTATAAATACATACGACTGAAACATAGTTCTAATTAAGAGAGTAGTGCCTCTCTCCCAGTTACATAGTGTTAATAACGATAATGTTGCAGGTGCAATGTACAGTATTGCTTTACAAAGCGACTGAAGATTATGCCGGTTAATTAATCTCTTCCCTTTATGGGCCGACTTCGGTATACACGATTGGTCATGTCCTCTTACGTTTATATGCGTAATAACAATTGTTTGTTCTATCAAAGCTTTTCGAAATTTTTCGACAAGAATTGTTAATCTTGTACTTTTGGAGTTTACAGACATGGTCAATCTGAACGTTTTCTTCCAGCCGATTTTAAGTATCGATAGGCAAATGCCAAAAGCCAGGAATTACAATTAGTTTAGGGTGGATAAAGTTGTGAAATTTATGGTTAAGATTAGGTTTATAGGCATGTATTCTTTAGTACGGTTAGGTCTGTGTACGTTAAGTAGAGATAAAGTAAGGATTAGGGTTCCGTTCCGTTTTTAGTTTAAAATTAAGGTTATAGACAGGATAGGTTGGATATTAAAATTAGGGTAAGGAATGGATTACGTTAATCGTGTTAAGGCTACTGACGTTTCAAACTAGGGTAAAGTAAAGTAAACTAGTGTTATTTTGGCTTAGGGTTAAGGTTAGGAAATTAAAATTAGAATAAAGAGTAGGATTAGGTTAGGTTTGGTTTGGCTATGTGGGTTAGCCTTGGGTTATGGTTAAAAACGGGATAAGTAAAGTAGATGATAGGATATGGTTCAACCATCTGTTAGTTTACAGTTAGGGTTAAAGTTAGGAAAGGTTAATTTGGGATAAGGTAAGGATTGGATTATGATAATTAAAAATAGAATAACGGTATTGCCGTTTCAAACTAGGGTAAAAACTAGGGTTATTTCGGCATAGGGTTATGGCTATACGGTTAGGTAATTAAAATTAGAAGAAGAATAAAATTAGGTTCGATTCCGTTATGTATGTGGAGAATTATGGTTAGTTAGGGTTGGACGGCTAGGGTTAGGTTTAAAAACGGTTAAATTAAGTAGGGGATAGAATACGGTTCAACCATAAGTTAGTTTACAGTTAGGGTTAAAGATGAGATAGGTCAAGTTGGAATAAAGTAAGGATTTGGGTTGTAATTATGGTTTGGGTTACGGTAGAGGATTAGAGTAGGTACGGATAGGGATTGGCGATACGTGTGGTTAGAGTTAAAGTTAATGACGGAATAGGTTAGGTGAAGGTAAGGATAAGAATTAGAATAATGGTTAAGGTTAAGTTGAGGATTAGGACAAGTTTGTTTAGGGATTAGGGCGAGATAGGTTAGGTAAGGATGACAATAGTATTAGAGGTAATATAGGTTAGGTAGGGTTAGGGCAAAATTGACATTTGCTTAAAAAGTGTCAGGCTTGGTTACATTGGTTTAGGCTTCGTATTAGGAAGGTTAGGTTTTGAGTTTTAGATTTTACATGATTCAACGATTAAAGGTTTTCCACATTTCATTAAAATACTTCAGGTTTTATAATTATGAATTTAGAAGTAGGGATATTCTGCTTGGATTAAATAATTATATTTTTGAGTACAAATAAAAATAATACAGAGCGAACAAAACGCTGTCATTTAATGTTTCATGAGACTCCGCTATTCAATGAGATGTCAAAGTAAATTTTATCACAGACCATGTTTTTTCTTACATTAAATCCACGGAATCTTTACTAATGTCTAACGACAATTTATTTAATTGTAATTTTATGCTGAAATTTTGCAATTGTCACAACAAACAAAAAAAATATGAAAAAACTATCAAACAGTTAAATTTAAAAAAAAAATTAAACAAGTGATAGTAAACGTATTTTGAGTACAAATTAAAGTACTGGAGAGAATGTCAAGAAGCCTGAAAAATTATCGGATCCGATCAGATCAATTTGATTTGGCAATTGTACAAATTAAACAAAACGTCCCTTAAGTTAATGGCTTTTTTTCCAATTCGTTCGAATTCAGGAATTTTATTTGGCAGCTACTACAAGGCCGGGCGTATAACTTGATTTACTTACCGTACGTGCGGTGAAACGTGGAAACGTTTTCAAAAAAATCCCCCCCAATTTACTGTATAAGAAGCTCGAGAGAACAAAAAGCTGTTAACATTTTTCTTCAACATGTAATAACGTTTAGTCCTTACGTGAAGTTTTCCCCAGCACGTATGCGCAAGGAGCGTCAATTAATGTGAAATTGCATCACTTAAAGGTTAGATTCCAGGGCGTAGTAGATGGATGAATGAACGTTAGTAGTTAGTAACTTCGAAATTGATCACGCATGATTTAATCGAAGAACTAAATTCTTAGACATCTAACGTTAATCAATTTAAAAAACATGTAATATAAAAAATAAAGGTGGGGAGAGTATGTCCATTCACTATTTCTAAATGATTTTTATACTCACGGATTTCTGAGTTGTCACAAATCTGTTTATAAAACCATCATTTACACAAAAAACAATTTCACAAAATTTTACCCTCTTTTTGCCATTTAAGACTGGATATTCGAACAGTTATAGGTTGAGATGGAAGGCTGGTGTGACGTAGTTTTTAGAAAAAATTTTCTTTATCGTTCCAACGTTTCGATCATTACTGAGATCATCTTCAGAGCCTGGGATTTACAAATGTTGTTTAACCGATCCCAACCTTCCACTTTCTAATTTTTCCTCTTTTTGACATTTTGGGCGTAAACAAACACTTTGAGCCCTGAAGATGATCTCAGTAAAGATCGAAACGTTAGAACGAAAGAAACATGTTTTTTCAGAGGGAAAAGTCGAACGGTTGTGGGTTGAGACATAGGTTAAAAAACATTTTCTTTATCGTACCAACGTTTCGAACTTTATTGAGATCATCATCCTGCCTGGTATTTACAAACATTGTTTAAACCATCTAAATTTTCAACCGTTCTAATTTTCCATCTTTTGGCCATTTTGAACGTAAACAAACACCTTGAGTTCCGAAGATGACCTCAGTCAAGGTCGAAATGTTAGAACGATAAATAAAACATTTCTCATGGGGTAAATTCGAACAGTCGTAGGTCGAGACGGAGATTTGGCGTGACGTAGGTTTTAGAAAAACCGTTTTTTATCGTTCTAACGTTTCGATCATTACTGAGATCATCTTCAGAGCCTGGTATTTACAAATAATGTTTAACCGATCCCAACCTTCCGCTTTCTAATTTTTCCTCATTTTAACATTTTGAACGTAAACAAACACTTTGAGCACTGAAGATGATCTCAGTAAAGATCAAAACGTTGGAGCGATAAATAAAATATTCCTCACAGGAGAAATTCGAACGGTTGATAGTTCCGAGGGAGAGTTGGTGTGGCCTAGGTTTTAGAAAAACATTTTCTTTATCATTCCAACGTTCCGATCTTTACTGAGATCATCTTCAGAGCTCAAGGCGTTTGTTTACGTTGAAAAAGGCAAAAGGAGAGAAAATGAGAACGCTTGACGGTTGACATAAACAACGTTTGTAAATCCCAGGCCCTGAAGACGATTTCAATAAAGTTCGAAACTTTGGCACGATAAAGAAAATGTTTTTCTGTAACCTACCTCTCACCGGACCGCATCTCACGACATCTGAATAAATTTGAGATGTTGGTGTCCGAGGAGATCTAAGTCACGATAGCTCATGTCGTAGAGCAGCAGCGTATTTAGACGAAGGTCGTGGGTTCGAATCCCCCTCGTGACACAGACTTTTTTATCTCAACCAATACCTTACATAAAGATTAATTTTTTACTAATTTTCAAAATCACAAAAACCTGTTAGTTCAAATTTAAACAATTATATATGAACGATTTGTTTTACCACCTGTATCCATGTTCCATGAAATTTGGTAATTACTTTCTTCCAGAAGTTCTTAAGTTGTTTTGCATGGACTTTTTGATATAGTTTCTGAGGACTTTAAATGAAGTCGGGTTTATTCCAAAAATAAAATTTCGCAGTAGACCCAGGAGGAACATTTTTAATTGGGAACATTACATCCATTTCTGCAGTAAACCGACATTTAAAATTCAAAATAAAAGTACACAAAAGTAGAGAAAATGTTAGAGAAAAATTTATGATAAAGGTTCATGGCGTTTGGTCAAACTGTAGCACTGAAAGTGTAATTCGAGCAATATACACACAGCGTGTCACGAAATGAATGTTCCCTCCTTAATAACGTTGTTTATTTGACGTAGAAAGTTTGTTATGGTTTCATTTCCCAGGTTAATATGAAGTTAAATATCTCACGTAAGCTATTGAAAAATACATTTCTTTCCAAGGATTGACTAAAAATATCATACAATATTTTTTATTAATTAGATTATATTTAATTTTATATTGCTTTTAATCTTAACTAATTTTCAAGTGATATATTTATAAAAGAAATAATTTTTTATATTCTACAAATTATTACTTAAAAGGAGAATCTTTTATTTTTATATTTCATTTTACAAAATTTTTGTTCAACAATCTGGGTCTGGATGAAAAAACCTCGATCGTTATCTACCATGGTTTCGAGTTATTTTAACGACATCATCTGGGCAAAATAATTTTAAAGATGTGTATTTAACACAAAAAAAAATTATGGTGTTGATAGTCGGTTTCAAATTTCTAGAAAATCGACTCTATCCGAACCGCACAACCAGACTTTTATGAATTCATAAATAACGTGACGTAGACCTGGAGATTTATTGTTTTTTCAAGTAGCATAAACAATGCAATAGTATCGCTCCAAATTTTTAAAGTAAGTTTTCCTCCTTCAAATTGTATTAGATTCATATCGAAAGATCTTAAACAAGAAAGTTTCGCTGTCCATTATATTGATTAGCTTTATCCAAATGTTACCTTGGGTAGTTTGTTTGATTATGTTTAAGTAATTGCTTATGACCTTTTTTACATATACCAAAAACTGAGAAAGTTTCTCTTAAATAATGAGAAGTAATTTGTGGAGTTTCAAGAGCTATATTTTTCGTGAAAGAATTCCTCCATTCCAAGGATTTTTGTGCTAGTAAGTAACAATACTTAAAGCAGTATCAAATATACTCTAAACTAAATTTTGATAAAGCTCAGTGGGGTTCAAACTATTGAAGTATAAATCATCAGACATGGGAAAAAAGCATTATTATAACAATCAACTTTGAAATGCAAAAAAATAAACGTTTTCTTTATTGTAACACGTTTCGAGTTTTATTGGGATCATCTTCAGACTCTGAGATTTATAAACATTGTTTACATTTTACAAATGTATGGATGATATGAAAAAATGAATTTATGCAATGCTAGAAAATTTTGGAATAAAAAATGAATTTATACAATGCTAGAAAATTTTGGAATAAAAAAAGGAATTTGTACAATACTAGAAAATTTTAGAATAAAAAACAAGAATTCATACAAGGCGGGAAATTTTTTAATTTAAAAAAATGAATTTATACAATGCTAGAAAATTTTGGAATAAAAAATGAATTTATACAATGATAGAAAATTTTGGAATAAAAAAATGAATTTGTACAATACTAGAAAATTTTAGAATAAAAAACAAGAATTCA
>CM077113.1:12026524-12065401 GCA_039619505.1 Cimex hemipterus
AAAAAAAAAAAAAAAAAAAAAAAAAAAAAAAAAAAAAAAAAAAAAAAGAGTGAATATAAGTCAAATTATACTTTAACTATTTATCAGCTGTCCTCATTTTTCACGTTATCCTTTGGTAAATTAAATCAAACGTCGCTACTGAATTATTTTGAAACAATGTTTTTCTTTATATTTTAAAAAACTTCATACAATCAGTAAACTTGTTTGAAATGAAAAAACAAACACTGTTGATTTTTCACTAGGATGATTAACATCCTATTATGACTGAAAGTGACGTTTATTAGGATTTCAAAGAAATTGAAATATGAACTACGGATAAAATCAAAAATTCAATAATTGATCTTCCTAATGAATTTTATCCACACTACTGTCAGGAGTGGATTCATTTTGTAAGAAAGGATAACAACTGAATGATTGATGACGACCCTCTCAAAACAGGCACAAGATCTCCTTGGTTCTGATTAGGAACTCACTGAATTATTAATAAAAACTTGAAAAGAGATGACGAGTAAATATCTTTTCCCAGAAAAAAAACACGAGTTTATATCACTCTTTATATTTTGTTATTTAAAAAGTAAATTTTCACGAATTTGTTCCATGTCGTGTCGGGTTTTCCGATCGATTAATCCCACAGTCCATCGAGTCGTGATCGCGTTAACGAAAATCCGTTTGACAGAGGGGCTAAAAAAGGGATAAATACTGATTAACGAGCATCAGATTTGTTAATAAACTTGTCGCGATTGGTGGAAAGTTGGCTTGTTACAAATCTTCATTTTTTTGAAATAAATGTTTTTCTAAAATTTCTTTCCTCGGGAAATCAAATCTTGTTAAATTGTTTTGCACCAATCTAATCCTATCTGTAAACTTTTTATAACTCTTGTCAACCAAACAAACTAAACAATCTTTCGAACTATGTACCAAAAATGGTACGTAATAAACTTCACTTCCGCCATGATAGGATATTAATCATCCTAGTGAAAATAACCAGTTTTTTTACATTTCAAACAATTTTACTGATGTTATTAAGTTTTCTTAAAAAAAAAAAAGAAAAACCTTATTTTAAAATAATTCAGTTGCGAATTTTGATGTAATTTACCAAAGGAAAATGAAGGCAGCTGATAAATAGTTAATTAAGTAATTTGACTTATGTTCACTCTTTAGTTGTTTTTTTAAAGAAATTACCAAATATTAAAATAATCTATACTACCAACTTTAACAATAAATTATTAAACTAAAGCCTTAAGTTAATAGTTTAGATATTTTCAATCTAAACCATAAAAAAGAGGTTTTACAAAAATTCAGCATTCCTAGTTTTTATGATTATTTGGAGATCATAAAATCCGGTCAGGCGTGACTTAGATTTTAAAAAAAGCATTTTATTTATCGTGCCACATTTCGAACTTCATTAAGCTCGTCTTCAGGGACTAGGATTTATGAACATTGTTTAAATTTTACAAATACATGTAGGTTGTGAAAAAATGAATTTATACGATTCTGGAAAATTTTAAATTTAACAAAAATTATACAAGGGTAGATAATTTTTTTATTAAAAAATGAATTTATACAATGCTACCAAATTTTAGATTCCGGAAAACACTTTGAGTGTGAACAAGTACTTTGAGAGAATCTAAAATTTTCTAGTATTCCATAAATTCATTTTTTTATTCCCAAATTTTATAGCATTGTATAAATTCATTTGTTTTATCTAAAATTGTCTAGGATTGTATAAAACATTCTTTTTTAATCTAAATTTTTCCAGCATTGTATACATTCATTTTTTATTCCAAAATTGTATAGCATTGTATGAATTCATTTTCCTCCTAAAATTTTCTAGCATTGTATAAATTCATTTTTGTATTCCAAAATTTCTCTAGCATTGTATATGCATTTTGTTAATCTAAAATTTTCAAGCATTGTATAAATTCATTTTTTTATTCCAAAATTTTATAGCATTGTATAAATTCATTTTTCACCTAAAAGTTTCTACCCTTGTATAAATTCATTTTTATATACAAAAATTTTCTATCATTGTATAAATTCATTTTTTAATATACTACGTACGTATATATTAGTATGTAATACGTAAAACAAAAATTTCGTCCTCTTACTAAAATTTGTGATATAAAAAAGTATATGGACGGCGTTCTTTTAATCTTTTTATGCTCTATAGCCTCAGCCATCGAGCTGAAAATCGTTGAAAGAAATTAAATTATACTTGGTTTACTGGAATGACAAAAACACTCTTCAGCGAAAAAAATTAATAAACTTTTTGGTCCTGTATTTCCTTTGATTGAACATTGAAGTTGCAGACGTGCTATTCTGCGCTGGAAATACATGGATATTACTTGTTATTTATTGCCGAGCCCCAGTTGGCCATGAATGGCGTATGAACATAAACGTCACGTCTTTCTTGCTAATGTAAATTAATCCCTAACAATTTCACCAGTTGATTATGAGGTCTGGGTGTTCTTGGATTGTTTTAATGCTAGTTAGGGTCGGGCTCTGGTGGTATATCGAATTGTATCACGATATTCGATATGATTTGTGGCTTAGAACGTGAAGCACGTCAGCTGGGTAGATTTTAATGAGGAATGATCTTAGTACACCTCCTTGCGGGACGCCAGCTTTTATTGGGAAGAAGAGTAAAAAACGAAACGATTCTCACTATAAACCCGCGATCTGTGAGGATTCACTTCAGGACGAGATAGTAGATACGGGGAAATAATTTATCAAATTAATTAATCTTTAACCCACAACACTACCTTTTTTCATTACAACCAAGACCTTACATAAAACGATTACTTGAATGAAAAAAATTATTCAGATATCGTGGTGAGGTAGGTTTTAGAAAAACATTTTCTTCATCGTGCCAACGTTTCTATCTTTCTTGAAATAATCTTCAGGGCCTGGGATTTATAAACATTGTTTACATTTTACAAATACATTTTTTCACATCCCACTTATATTTGAAAACTTTAAACCTCGCGATATTCAAATAATAACGTAATTTGTTAAACACGATTTGGAATAAAACATCAATAATAGGTAATCGCGCAAATGAAATTTATTTGGAGCGAAAAGTGGATGTTCCGAATATCGTTGCTTCGAATGGAATCCTGATTACTCGATTTTTGAAATATGGGAAAAAGAGAGAAAATTCGAAAGGGGAATTGGTGTCTCAATTCTGTTAACTGCACATTGTGTAAAGGGTTGTACTATATTTCGTGTCCGATTCATCAAATTTTTTTTTTGAACAAACATTGTTTTAAAATAATTCAGTAGCGACTTTTGATTTAATTTACCAAAGGATAACGTGAAAAATGAGGACAGCTGATAAATAGTTAAAGTATAATTTGACTTATATTCACTCTTTATTTGTTTTTTTTTTAAAGAAATTATCAAAAATTAAAATAATCTATACTATAGAATAAATTATTAAACTAAAGCCTTAAGTAAATAATTTAGATATTTCCAATCCAAAACATAAAAAACAGGTTTTACAAAAATTTAACATTCTTAGTTTTTATGATTGTTCGGAGATGGTGAAATTCTTTCGAGCGTGGCGTAGGTTTTATAAACACATTTTCTTTATCGTGCTAACGTTTCGAACATTATTAAGATCATCTTCAGCGCCTGGGATTTATAAACATTGTTTAAATTTTAAAAATACATATAGGATGTGAAAAAATGAATTTATACAAAGCTAGCAAATTTTAAGTTTAACAAGAATTATGCAGTGCTGGACAATTTTTGATTAAAAAATGAATTTATACAATGCTACAAAATTTTAGATTCCGGAAAACCCTTTGAGTGTGTACAAATACATTGATTGAATCTAAAATTTCGTAGCATTGTATAAATTCATTTGTTTAATCACAACTTTTCCAGCATTGTAAAAATAAATTTTTTAATCAAAAATTTTCTAGCATTGCATAAATTCACTTTTTATTCCAAAATTTTATAAACATAGGATTTATAAACATTGTTTAAATTTTAAAAATACACATAGGATGTGAAAAAATGAATCTATATAAAGCTAGCAAATTTTTGAATTAATCTTTTTATGTAAGGTATTGGTTGTAATGAAAAAAAGCGCGTAGAGATAAAAAAGTCAGTGTTGCGAGCGGGATTCGGACCCACGACCTTCGGCTCAATACACTGCTGCTCTACCACTCGGACACTAACTTCCCACCTCAACCCCACCTTTTGAATTTTCCCTCCTTTTTGCCATTTTTCACTTTACATTTGTCTATCACACTCTTGAAAAAATGGCAAAAAGATTGGCTAATTCAAAGGTAGGGTTAAGATGGGAAGTTAGTGTCTGAGTGGTAGAGCAGCGGTGTGTTGAGCCGAAGGTCGTGGGTTCGAATCCCGCTCGCAACACTGACTTTTTTATCTCAATAAAAGCCTTCATTAACTGAAAAATTTTCGTAATATGTATTACAGACTTTTTATCTAATAAAATTATTGAATTTTAAACTATAAAAAATATCTATAAGGTCATGGATAAATATATTTTTAAAGTTATAATCATTTTCAATTACACTTAACCGTGTTGCTGAAGTTTCAACTTGATTTTTTTTTTATCTCAACTTTGTTCGAATGGGTGAAAAATCGTTTCAAAGAGAACACAGAACGAGCCCAATAGCCCGAAGGCGAAAAAAACGGAACAATTAGTAGATTAATTTTTTCCAAGTTTGACCCGTAAAAACTTACTTCCAATCTTTGCCTTTTTTTAGAAAAATTTATGAAAAAAATAATCTGTACGATTTTTAACATGAAATGATTCGTTTCTACCCGAGACTCCAGGACAATACGCGATTGAGAAGTAATTCTTAAAATCTAGTTTCTACCTGGACGAGATTTTATATAATTTGTTTTTTTATTTATAAAATCTACATATAAAATATTATCGGTACAATTTAATAAAAAATAAAATATTCGGTGTTGTTAATAAATTTTCCATGCGAGGAAGTAATGTACGATTGATTCGCTGTTTTAATTAGAGAAATTCAATTTGTTTATTTTATTAATTGTTTGCTTTACCTAAATTTCATCCTTTTTCGAACCGAACTCATTTCGGTTAAATAAATTTTCATGTTTATCTTTGTTAATAGTTTTTTAATTTTTCAAATAATAATATGAGTAGAAGTATAAAGCAGGTGTAAAAGAAGTTCACATTTTAGATGTAAAACACGGAAAATTTCGGAATCTTTTTTTTTTCATTTAAATAGATTTAGAAATATGTTATAAAAGATTGGATAAAGAAATCTTTCGACGTGTTTAAATTAAATTGGACAAGGGCTGAATGACGCTGAATTTATTTCAATGCATTGAACTGAGCGTACCACTTCCTCCCTCTGAGAGAGGAAAATATTTTTTTTTACAATATATAAATTTATATAATATATTGATCCTAAACAACTGGTCGAACCGCAGGAAAACACGATAAATAATACCCGTGGGACAATATTTCTGTGAAAATATATATCATAAATCGGCGCACGTTTATTCTTAAAAATTGTAACATAATATAGATATTTGCCTGGTTATGGTCATATAGTCTGAAAAACAAGGAACTATTTTATATAGTAAAAAAACATATTTGTAAAAGGTATAAAACAAAAATTTATAGATGAAGTTATTTATTGAATTGTACCAAATGTAACTGCCGATCAAATCACTCTATTAAAGAGAAAAAAATACGACTAAAGGAAACTATTTTAAAAATGAAGGAGGGTACAATGACTCGTTTTATGATTATTTGTAAGTGCTTCACGTTGTTAAGTTCTCAGGGGCCCCGAAGTCCTTTTTATCTCCGACGGCGGCGAGCCTTATTTTAAAGTTTACGGTTCATGGTTGTCCCCCCCCCCTAAACTCGGGAAACTTAAAACTATGCCATTTGACCCACTCAGAGCACACTTGCGAATATTAAATTTGTCCGTCGAGGGGAGGGGGGATTTTGCATTATTTAATTATTCCGAGGCACTTTGTGACATGCTTAAATAAACTTTGTAAATTAATAATTTGAAAAAAATATTGCGTAATTCTGTAATATTATAATAAAAAATAAAACATTTTTACGATGCTACTGATCCACAATGATTTTTTTTTCGTACTTAAACAACAACTGCACAGGTCATATAAACCCTATGGGTGCCGATGTTTTTTAAAAAAATCCCATTTGTAAGTAAGTCCCGGGATGCGGGACCCTGCATTCGAACCTGGGAATGGAATGGTTGCAAAGGTACTAGGAGGTGGGGTTTGTGTGCCCCAGGCACTGCAGCCTTCTGGCTTATTGTACCTTCCTAGTTCTTTAGTTTAGTCAATAGACTCGATCCTTTTTCTCAGGAGTATCAAGTCATTGACTGTTATTGCTTCAATGTCGTTCTCTGAGTCATTTTTGTGCGTCAGATTGAATCTCCATTGAGCCGTTGCTCCGCATTCGAAGATGATATGAGTGGCTGTTTCCTCCTCCTCATTACATAGTCTGCAAATTGGATCACTATTGCCCATGTTTTGTAGATGTTTTCTCAGATGCCAATGGCCGGTTAGTAGTCCTACCACTCCTCTGAGATTTGCCCTCTCCAGTTGTAACAGTGTTTTTGCCAGTTTTGATGAGGGTTGTTTTATCATGAGTTTACTGTGTCTAGCACTGCTAGAGTTTATCCATTTTTCTCTTTGTTTTATTTGGATCCATTCTGCGATGGAGGATTCTACATATGTTTTGGATATCCCAAGGATAGGCTCGGGGCCAATGTATGGTCTTGCGGATCCTCCTCTGGCCAGTCTGTCTGCTTCTTCATTACCGAAAATTCCCCTGTGCCCTGGCACCAAGATACCGTTACCTTGTTGTGTTTTCCCAGGTTTTGGAGATTTTGGATGCATTCACTGACTAATTTTGATGTAATCCTTGTACATCCTAGTGCTTTGATAGCTGCTTGGCTGTCTGATCTTATGAGGATTTTTTTGTCAGTGTAAGATTTTCCAGGGCACAAGCATTGATAGCATGTATTTCTGCTTGAAAGACCGAGGTGTACTTCCCTAGTGAGTTTGATTGCTCATATTTTGGGCTTGTACAAAAAACATCTGATCCGGTTCCTTCAGTTGTTTTGGAGCCATCTGTCTACCATATCATTGTATCCGATGTAGGAGGTCGTGAAGATTGTTTCCGGGACCATGTAGTCAGTCCCCATCTCTTGTAATGGGTGTCTGATTTTGTTAATTATGGTTGTGTGCCCGAATTGTTTGGTTCCTTTCCAATTTAATTGTTTTTGGAGCCTGAATGAGCTCTTCCTAGCCTCTCCCTGTATGAATATTTCTAGTGGAGGTAGGTTTAGCAGAGTATCTAGTGCATTTGTAGGGGTTGTTTTCATCGCCCCTGTGATACATAGATTTGCTAGTCTTTGTAAGCTGCCTAATGATCGGGTAGCTACTTTTTGTTGAGCTTTGTTCCACCAGATTAATGATCCATAGGTTATTCTGGGTCTTATTCGAACCTGGGACCTTTACCTTACAGTGATGAGCGCCGTGTCAAAGATTAAATAAACCTTGCGGGCACCGACGCCCCCCTAATGAAATTTATTATTAAATTAAACAAATCACCAAGGAAATTTTTTAAGTAATGAAATACCGCATCAAGTCTGTCATGTTTTTTTTTAAAGATATTCTTTTACGGATTATTAATTCGGTGAGATCATCTCAAGCTCGTATCCACAAAGATATTTTTGTATTTTTTTCCTGTTTATTACGTTATTTTTGTTTCCTTTGTGAACTTTTTTTTTTGAAGGGAAAAAAGCAATATGGTTTCAGGTATTTTTCATATATTTATAATCAAAACTGAAAACTTATTTAGTTTTGTCGGTCGGTCTAAACTTAATGCTTAATTAATCTGTTATGAATTATGATGGACGCAATATTATAGTCAGTTTAAAAAAAAAATCAACTGTATTTTTTATTAGTTTTAATTTTAACACAACAGGGGGTAATAAGATGAAAATTCTTAAAATTTTTACACGTTGTAAAGCTTATAATCAAGAATTTTCATAGCATACTGGAAATTTTCTGGGGCAATTTTTTTTCTCCGATGTCCGTTGTTCCATTTACAAAGCCATAACTCTTCCAGATATTATCCATTGTTCACGCAATAATAACTGATAAAAAGATACATTTATCTTCTTCACACACAACACACACAAAAGTCGGTTTTTATGCAATTTCGTATGGGATAAATAAAAATAAATTCGACAAAAACTCTCCAAAAGGTTTCATTTCATATATCAAATTCTAAGTGATTAATGGAAGGGATATGCCATTGCCAGCAATTTATGTTTTTAAACTGCAATAAATTCTGTATAGACGCTATTTGAGGCAAAACTTGAGAAAAATATATTTCGATTTTTCTACAAATTTGTATTTAGTAGGGTCATTCTGGGCAAAAAAATAATACCAATGTGTGTGGTGGTTGGTAGTCTCAACACGACACGCAAGAATGGCACAAGTACACAGAAGTCAAACATTTTGTGCGCTGAAGATGTTCTCAATAAAGATCGAAACGTTGGCACGACAAAGAAAATGTTTTTCTGAAACCTATAACACGCCAGATCGCATCTCACGACCTCCAAATAATCATCATGTAACGGTCACTAAACACCACATATTTCTAAACGAAAAAACTGAAGATGATCTCAATAAAGTTAGAAACGTAACACGACAAACAAAATGTTTTTCTGAAACCTACTTCACACCAGTCCGTATCTCACAATTTCCGAATAATCATCATGTAACAGTCAATAAACACCACATATTTCCAAACGAGGAAACTGAAGATGATCTCAAAAAGTTTGAAACGTGGTCACGACAAACAAAATGTTTTTCTGAAACCGCATCTCACGATTTCTGAATAATTACTACCAACATTGAAAATTTTACCAAGCTACGTAGAAAGTAGGTTAAAATATTTTTGTATATAAATTTTTAAGGGCATTAAAGCTTAATAAAAAAACGAGTCCTTTGCCAACTTTACTGGAAGAGTCTTTTGATTATCGTAACGCTTTCTTTATATAATGTAATATTATAACTTGATTGATGTATAATGTGTAGGGTAAAAAGTCAAAACTTTGAAAATTCCTTAATTTTTCTTGGGTTCTAAGTCAATTGTATGATAATTAAATTATGACTGTAAATTACTATGACACTCAAAGACACTCACTTGTAATTATTTATTTTTCATAAATCGCATAAAGATTAATGGATGATTTAAAACGTAATCACATTAATAACTTGTTGTTTACGTTTAGAGAGTGTTGATAATGCTTCTGCACTGTTTGGATTAAAAATAATTAAAATCTGTAAAATTTCATCCTTTCCAGAGCCAACTTGTCGAGTGGATTAATTGGTTTTTAAGTGTGTTCTTTGATGAAAGAGTAGCATGGGGGAAAAAATTCTGAAAAACCTGGTTCCGTCCGTTACCCCAAGTCATCAGTGTGCCGCGCTCTACCGTCCACATTGGCCTACACCGGTTTAAGCCTAGCAGAGAAATTTATGTACAACGGATACAGATAGTTTTCTTGTTTTTACTGTACTACCTATTTAAAGACTTCCATGATAAGTAGTCATCTCCAAAATGTCCGTAACTGTGAGCTTTTTTCCCATCCACCTCCCCGCCGTACCTAAGGGAGACCACCATACCGACGGACCACGGCCACTAAACTAATTCAAATGGGATGCAAGTTTAGGAGATGTTATTGTGCTTAACGTCTTCCGGCGACCGTGCCCTGATAGGGAAGACCCAAGGAAGAAGGGAAAAAAATTTCTACTATTAATTTATCTAATCTAACAGGTCTCCTCCTTCCTGGTTAATCATTTTGAATACACTTTCTAATAAATAATATATTTTAATAAATAAATAACAATTATGTACAAGGAGTAACCAGCCCGGAATTAAAAGTTATGGGGAACGCTAAAATCTTACAAGTAACACCATAGGAAGAAAAAGAAAAAAGGAAAAAATTAATCAGGTACTTTATACACTATAGCTCGGCTAACAGGCTTGAGGACCTCAAACGTCCTCGTTTCTTTAACCAGTTCGTTGAGGGTCGGTGGCCAGGTGTGGCAGAAGAGGAGCTTTAGTGGTTCCCTCACTCTCTAAAGGAGGGGGCAGATGAACTGTCTGTCATCAACTCCGCAGTCGGGACACAGTGGACGTTAGCTCTACGGAATCGGTGCAAGTAATCGTTAAAATTTCCGTTAGCTGTCGTTACTTGGGTGATCCAGTAATCTGGTTGAAACCACTTTGCTTTTCGTCGGTCCTCAATACTGGGTAGAAACTCGTGGGTTAGCCTTGGTGCTTCTGTCCCATCTTTCCTGCCACAAGTTGTCCATCCAAGCTGTAAGGATCTCCCGGGTCTGCTTTCTAGGTGGAGTTCGTAGCATTTCCCTATCCACGATTTACCATTGTTGGCTCCTTTCCATTCCTTAACTGCCGGATTGCAATTTTACTGTGGAGGACAATGTCTATTGGTGCAGCGGAAGCAAGAACTTGGAGGGCATGAGTAGGGGCTGTCCTATAAGCTTTAATCGTTCTCAGGAGCGCTATTCTTTAACTTTGAGCTCTAAAACAGTCATCAGATGGCTTCATAAGAATAACCTGGTCTCTTGACGTTCAGGTCACTACTAGTGGAA
The DNA here is from genome assembly GCA_039619505.1 of Cimex hemipterus. NCBI lineage: Eukaryota > Metazoa > Arthropoda > Insecta > Hemiptera > Cimicidae > Cimex > Cimex hemipterus. Next base: position 12,037,208 of record CM077113.1, read on the forward strand.
AAGCATCCATTAAAAAACCGACTATTCTCAAATCAGTATCTCGAATAATTTGGATTGTTTTCTTCACTGATAAGTACCGGTTTCGTTTCTCGCCATCAAATGGCCATGGAGAAGATGTGAAGAACGATCTACAGCCTTTTTAAGCGCAGTCTTCGGGGATTGAATCAACGTTCATGCCGGCACTTAACTGATTATCATACATTTGACTGATACATTGAAAACGGATGAAATCGCCGAATTCTCGAGTTGTCATCCATTACTGGAAGGATGTAGGAATTGCCACAACGGATTGGCCAGCACGTTCTCTTGACATGAATCCCATAGATCCACTTATAGGACATGATGAAAAGACAAGTTTGACATCGTTCATCAACAATCCGCTTTTATTGAAGAATGATATCCTGTTTTGAAAGACGATTGCTTATTTATTCGGTGCTTAGAGGACTTAAGACTTTACCCGAAGCCAGAGGCGGTAATACTCTTAGTGCAAAACTAATTAATAAAGTATTAGTTAAATTCTATCGCTAAATGATTTCCGGTATTATGGTGAATTTCCTTTCAAACTATTATAAATAATTAATTTTAATTAAAACTCGTGAATTTCAAATATCGTTTGATTTTCCTTAAATTAAAATAAGTAAGCTATAATTCATATAATGATAACGGGGGCGTCGGTAGCAGCAATGGTTTAGGCGTTGACACGGCGTTCATCCCTTTAACGTAAAGGTCCCGGGTTCGAATCCGGCGGTCTTGCATTCAAACCTGACATACATACCAATGGGTTTTTTTTCAAATCCAGGGTTGCAAACCCCCGTTCAAAAAAATAAATAAAAATACGTATTGTTTGAAATAAACACAAACTTCGAGTGTCCGGTTGTTTTGTCTTTAAGTCATAAACATTTTAGTTAAAAAATAAAAAATTTTGAAACATGGTGGATGAACTAATAGGCACTAGTATAAGGATTATGTGGCGAAACGTGCTTTCTCTGCAATTCAATATTTTCCGTCAACCTGACCAATTAAAATCATCCAATTAATTAAGGTTTTAAGTTGAGATAAAAAATTCAGTGCCACGAGCGGGATTCGAACCCACGACCTTCGGCTTGATACGCCGCTACTCGACCACTTGAGCTGTCATGACTTCGATCCCCACGGGCACTAACTTCCCATCTCAACCCCACAATTTGAATTTGAATTTGAAAAATGGCAAAAAGGGGGAAAATTTCACGATAGCGTCGAATCAAGCCGAAGGTCGTGGGTTCGAATCCCGCTCGTGACACTGAATTTTTTATCTCAACTTAAAACCTTAACTAATTAAATTTCTTTGTATTCTTCGTGAGTTAGAGTCTTGGATTGCTTTTATTATGCTTTTTATGAAATTTACTTCCTTCTAAAACTGAACATTTTTTTATGATAAGCTCTCGAACAATTTCCGTGGGTCATTGAAGACTTTTCCAAATTATTATTATTTTTATGATTTTTGTATAAAAATCTGATAGGATTTGGAGGAATTATTTAAGAAATATATAATACGAATTATTTGAGAATTAACTTCGCGAAAAATTTTATTGGAAGGTTCTTTTATGTTACGAAACGTACAGGTATCACCTTTGTTCCTAGCTAAAAGATGTTTTAACCCACTTTACTACGTCGACCGGTCATAAATTATGCATTTCAAATCTACTATACCAATGGCCGTCTGGAAAATAAACTTTTGACATTTGACCAAGCCCCGCAGCGTCGAAGATAAAAATACGTTTTTACATACGTAAAGTGTATTTAGGGTCGATTTTTTTCATCAAGGAAAGTTTTATTGGCCTACTTCACTTTGAGAGTCTTTTGGTTTTTGTAAATGTTTTGTATGTCTAATGTCGTTCAATCAATCGAACAAATTATTTTCTTAATTTACGTAAAAACGTATATCCGTGAAATGTACAGAGTGGCCCAAATCGATTCAACCATACTTCCAGATTTTATAAGAAATTGAACGCTGAGTAAAAACGGTCTTGTGAACCTGTGCCCGCAAACCTTTCAGTTCCGAGCTGCAGGCAAAAAACCATGAAAAACCACATTTTTTGAAATTAGTCGTGAAATTGTTAGTAAACTGTTAGCCTGACCGAAAACAGCTCCAATATCTTTAGAGGATTAATTTCTGCGTCGAATGAGATAAAAACCAGCCTGATAGGCAGAAAATTTCATTTTTGGCGATTTTTCGAATTTAAGTGGTGAAGAAGGGGTACAGAAAATTCACCATTTCTGACATTTTTGTCGAAAATTCACAACTTCGGTTAGCCGTTCAGATTTTTCGTACATTATTTCATTCAGTTGGGCGTACCCATCGGAAAAAGTTCAAGTTGTGAATTTTCGTTTAAAATGTCAGAAATGGTGAATTTTCTGTACCCCTTCTTCACCACCTAACTTCGAAAAATCGCCTAAAATGAAATTTTCCGCCGATCAGGCTGTTTTGTATCTCATTCGACGCAGAAATTAATCTTCTACAGATGTAGTTTCGAGCTGTTTTACGGTCAGACTAACGGTTTATAAACAATATCACGAAAAAGGTTTTAAAAAAAGTGATTTTTCGTGGTTTTTTGTCTGTAGCTCGGAACTGAAGGGTTTTCGGATACAGGTCCATAGGACTTTTTTTACACAGGTTCAATTCCTATAAGATCTGGAAATGTGGCTGAATCGATTGGGCCAACTCTGTATATGCAACAGTGGTAGATCATATAGGCCCTGACAAATATTCCTCTTTGCAGCAAAGCTGAGGGCGTGATTTTTTTTTATAATAAAGAAAGGGATAAGGGTAAGGAATAGGGATAGTAAACCAATCAGTAAGTTTAGAAATTATTAATATTTCCCAGAATACACATATTCATATATTGCTTCTGACTGTTTTTTTATCATTATTATTATTACATTCACAATTTTTCGTAATCCGCTTGACCAATTAATAAATGGCAATTAATTAAGGTTTTAAGTTGAGATAAAAAAAGTCAGTGTTGCGAGTGGGATTCGAACCCAGGACCTTCGGCTTGATACGCCCGAGTAGCAGAGTAGCGAAAGGTCGTGAGTTAACTTGAAACCTTAATTAATCGAATTACTATTATTAATTTTTATAAACTGGGTATATAAATATACAATATACAAAATATAAAGTTTTTGTTTTTTAAACGGACTTTATGCATCTTTGTTTTATCTAGTGTGATCAAGGTGCTTGAGGCAAAAAAGGGCATAGAAAATGTATAACGACCCTTCGAAATTTAAAGCGCGAATGGGGCTTCTGAAGTGTCGATGTTAAAAGGGAATACAGATAGCCGTAAATGCAGACCCTGAATACAGAGTGGTGTTGCTCAACCCTGAAACCTTTTACAGTATCCTAATGAAGGCACAGTGGGTTAAACCTTATGAATATGTATTTAAAGACAGTTCGCGTTTAGTCCGCTTATTTACTATTGGTCCTGCTTTTAGCCGAGAACGAGAGTAATACCCCGCGTTGTCGGCTGATTACCGTCAAGATTTACCCACGCCAAATATGGACTGTGACGGCGGAAGATGGCAGGATTCGCGGATGTCTGGAAATTAAATTATGCAAGGTTCGTCTTCTGATTTCATAAATTCATGGAAATTTATTTCAATGTTTACTCCTTACCAGTGGGGAAACGAAGGGTTAAAGCCCTAAAGAAAGGGGCCCAGCCTCTCCTTAACAATCCCGATCTCCGTTATTTATGTTCCGCTTAAGGGAGTTGTTTTCGACCTTCAGCTCCCCAAAAACTGGATATGATCCAAGAAAAAGTGTGACACCGACAGAGGGTGGAAAAGAGAAGACGGTACACAGCAATCAATATATTAACAATCCATTGTTGTACGCAACTTAGTATATATTACAAAGTATTTTCTTCTACTATAATAACGAGGGTGATAAAGCCAAGAAATCAAGATAAAAATACGAACATTACCATTGTCAATAATATTTTAAAAGATTTTTTAAAAAATCTTATACATGATTACACAATAATATAGTAAGAAAGCAAACATAACAAAAAATTCTGAATTTTGAAAACATATTGGACTTCTAGTGTAATGCAAGTTAATTTTTTTCTTTTAAATAGGAAATATAATACACCACTTTACCAAAATTAAACTAACCATTTTTAACTTTACATTAGCCTATTTTATTTAAAAATTTAATTTTTTTAACTTCAAATTAATTACAATTAATTTAGGGTTTTTGTTGAGATAAAAAAGTCAATGGGACGAGCGGGATTCGAACCCACGACCTTCGGCTTGATACGCCTCTGCTCTACCACTTGAGCTTTCTTGACGTCGATCCACTCGGACTAACTTCCCATCGCAACCACACCTTTTTTTTAATTTTCCCTCTTTTCTGCCATTTTTCAATGTTCAAGTGTGTGTGTGTGTGGATGGTGGATGTGTGGATGGATGGATACCAGGGACTGGAAGAGCTCGCAACACAAATGTGAACTTGAGCCCCCGTTGTACCGGTGTTCTTCCATCGAAGAGACTCATTTTTGAAGGGTCGCTGAGATGGGTCGCTAGTAGACGCCGCGGTCGTGGGTTCGATCCCCACTGTTGCTTCTGGAATTTTTCTGACCCCTAAGGGGACCGGTGGCCGCAATTGAAAGAAATTGACACGGCACTCATCAATGGAAGGGGCGGGATCGGATCTCGGCGACACTGAATTTGGTACCAAAAATTTCCTCTTTCAAAAATTATTTTCTTCGGTGGAAGAAAAGGCTCACGAGCACCCAAAAATAGAGCCAGATATAAAGTACAATAAGCCACCCCGCTTCAGTGATCAGGTTGAACTTCTCCAGTTACTGGTATCTATTGTAAAAAAAAAAATAAAATAAAATATAAATCCTAGGCTCTACTCTCCTCCTCGTGATTCTCCCAATAATGTAGTATTTGTCCTATTTTTTTTTTTTTTTTTCAAGAAATATCGTATAATCTAACTACATTGGGATGGACAGTTAGTGTCTGAGTGGATGGAAGTCACGATTGCTCAAGTCGCTTAAAACGAATCTGGATTGTTTCATTACAAAAATTTTAAAACTACTTTAATAAAAACACCATCTTCCATATTATTTTCATAACCTACGTATACATATACATAGATACGTATACATGCATACATACATATACATAAACATACATATAAATATACGTATATACATTCATAAATACATACATACATACATACATACATACATACATAAATACATACATAGAAACATACATACATACATACATACATACATACATAATACATACGTATACGTACAACATATACGTACGTACATACATATACATATATATACGTATATACATAAGCCACACAGCTCCAGTGCTCAGGAGGATATATATAACCAACATTTTTCATTTTTTTTAAATCATTCAAATCTATGATTGCGCGCACTTCTTTCATGTGAAATAATTGAGATATCACTGTAAAGGACAGATCATGTCGACTATGTTTATGTAGAATTTGTGAATGAAAAAATTGTGATGAAACATGATTAACGGTAGGTATCCGATTCCATTGTGGCGAGACGTTTTGTTGCCATTTGTCTGTGCCCATTTTCAAGATAAAGCCCGATAAGTGTCAGAAGGCGTTAGACTCACCCGGTCGAGCTCGCCCAGAAACAATAGGAACTTTGGAAATAAAGGATATCCGGAACAAATTAGACGAGTCACGCGATCCATTATTTGAAATGTGTAAAGACTACGCGTGTTTTTAATCAATCAAAAAGAATTATTCATAAGTTTTTGTCGGTTTTATACAAGCGGTATGGGAAAGATATTAAAAAGTTGATTTAGCTTAGTACCAGTAAAATATTGCCTACACTTTTACACAAATGTCAGTCAGCTTTCGACCAAATTGAAAAGAGATGACATCAGGCTGATCAAACATTGAGTTGAAAAAAAAAAACATGAGGTAGAGCTGTAGCCAAAGCATGGTAAACGTTGTGTGACAACAAATTGGAAAAAAAACTGGCACATCCTGTAGTTCGAAATAAACCATTTTTATTTGTTTTCATCTGGAATTTATTTTTCCCCAGTTCTAAACTTCCATTTTAAAAATTAACCTTACGCAATATTTTTTCTGTTTTGTGTTTATTTTTTGTAATTTTTTGAAAAAATCGCGTTTCAAAATTATTGTAATACTATCGCCAATTTTATTTTATTATTTGTGTAACTTATTTGACAAGACAGAGATAATTACATTTTTTATTCAGGCTGGTCACAGAGGAATTGAACGTTTATGGGCTCGGAGGCAAATCGCTCCCTTGTGATCTGGATTATAAATCACAGAATAATTGCCCACGCGCGTTGTTTCTAGTTTTTCCAGTTTGCCTATATTTTTGAAATATATCAAGTTTAAAAAATATCAACCATTCATTGTAGTTGATATTATATCATAAAATAAATATCAATTTAATGTTATTTGAACTTAAACATTATTTTTTTCAATTAATTATTCTTTTTATGTAAGGTTTTTGGTTGAAATTAAAAAGTTAGTTTCACGAGCGGGATTCGAACCCATGACCTTTGGCTAAATACACTGCTGATCTACGACTTGAGCTATAGGGGGTTTAAATCCCGCTCGTGACATTGATTTTTTTTATCCCATACAATACCTTACAAAACGATTAATTAATTGAAAGATGTTATTTTGTCAATCGGAAGTTTGATGAATTTAATATTTTATGTCGTTTTTGTTATTTGTGACCCAGGTGAAATAATACCTAGAACGTTAAATTCTAACTTCGAGGTAGGCCAAGGGTAAAAACCCGTGCAGCGGACTTAAAAAGTGGCCAAGAATGCTTTGTGATACGGCTTGGATCTAGAATCAATTGCTACCCTCCGTAGGGATTACCCCGTCACCCTTTAGGCCCCAAGCAAGTACAAAGGATCGAGAAACGTTGGCCGATGTGGCCAATATTGTCGGATGACGGGGAAATTGATTTCACATCTCTTTTTTTCACGTCAATCGGCTAAATGTTATGACATTCCGGTGACTTTTGTCCCCCTTTTGAAACGTCTTTTACAAACATCGGTCAATCATGGAAACCAATAATCTTTATATACACTGTCGGACAAAAGTTTAGGACCACCTCAATTTTTTTGCAATAAATAAATCAAAATAAACATTCTACACAAAATCTTATTAAAACAATGACGAGATGAAACAAATGCACATAAACTGAAATAAAACGAAGAATAGTAACAATGAAGAAAAAAAATTATACGTTTTCCGTCAAAAAATCCCCCCTTGCTTTTCAATACGGCCTGGACTACTCGTGGCATTCTTTCTATAAGTTTTTCTAATTTTTCGAAAGGTATGTTTTTCCAACAACTTTGGCGAAGCTTCCAAAAGTGTTTTTCTAAAGTTTGACCATGAGTTCGGACGTTTCTACCCAGTTCTTCTCAAAACAATTCAAATGGATTGAGATCCGGAACGGAAAAGGCCTTCATTTCTTTTTCTTGTAAATAGCTTCTACAAAGTTTGGAAGAATTTATGTAAGGTATTGGTTTAGATAAAAAAAGTCAGTGTCAAGAGCGGGATTCGAACCACGATTTTCGGCTTGATACGCCGCTGCTCTACTTGAGCTATCGTGACTTCGATCCACTCGGACACCAACTTCTCATCTCAACGCCACCTTTTGAATTTTCCCTCCATTTTTCAAATGTGTGGTCTTATAAGATTTCCTTGTCCAATACCAGAAAAACACCTCCACATAATAATTGAACCTCCCCCTTGCTTAAAAGTCGGTATTATGTACTGAAGGATAAACTTTTCTGATGGCGTACGACGAACCATAATCATTTGATTCGATCCATATTCCTGAAATTTTGATTTGTCAGTCCAGAGTACTTTCTCCAATTCTCCACTGTAAAATCATTATGAAAATACTTAAATGTAAAATCATTATCGGCTTCTCTGACTCGAGTATGCTTTGCATTGTTGCATGACCGGCGTGGTATCCTTGGGGAAGCGAAGGATCGGACCACCTAGGCTAGGCTTATGGTGTCCCTCGAATGCGCATGGCAGGTGTAGGCTGAGCTCGACGAGAGACCTTTGACCGTAGGCAGCGCTCATCTAGGGGGTGGTTAGTAATTCCACTTAAAAAAATAACCGCGGACGGAGCGGATCCGGTAGTTTTTACGCTAAGGAAGCCCCTACACTCAGGGAAATAGAGTCGCCTTTTCTATCTAGGGAGTACGCAGGTGAGCAGGCTGATGTATTTCGGCCTGTTAGCCCTTTGCGTGCGGCATACGACCAGCAGTGGACAAGCGGAGAACGAGGTTGTCCTTGGCCCTTAGGGGCTGGGGCGCCTCTATACCAATGCTGCGTCGGTAATACAACTCCGTCGTATGCAGAAGCGCGTCATTGATCTTAAGAATTAAAACGTCCGATAAGGCCGAATAGGCCAGGTTCGGACGCTAAAGATCCTCTTTTCTTGTTGACGATGTACTCGGGAGTGCCCACTGATTCCTTTTCTTTTTATTATGAAGACGTAAAGTGGTTTCAGTGTACCGACTCCTCCCAACAAGTTGGTTCCCTGAGTCTTCTTGGTACAGTTGAAATAGGAATTTTTTCGTGATAGTATTAACCTCAGCTCTAATCTGGGGGCCATTGAGTATTCTGTCCCTTTCACTTTTCAAAATAGTAAATTTATCTCTCTGAATTATTGAATGAATGCAAAAATATAAGTAATCCCTGTTTTAAGTGATGTTGATGTAAATATGAAGAATGCCAGAAGTGCACAGAACACGAACACTTTGAGCCCTGATGATGATCTCATAAAAGATCGAAACGTTGGCACTATAAAGACAATGTTTTCCTGAAACCTACATCACACCAGACCGCATCTCACGATATTTAAATAGTTATCGATTAACAGTCACTAATCCCTACACATGTAAATATGAAGGTCGTCCTAAACGTTTGTCCGCCAGTGTACATTCATTGAAAAAATGGCAAACATGACCAACATCATCCGTTACATCTATTGTATTATAATATTATTTCTCAATTTTGATTGTACGAATTCAAAAGAAGTTGAAAAATAATAATAAGCTGTTGTCATGTTGAACCGCTCGATACTCCTCAAGATCTCACACATTAATCTCTCATATTGGATTCTAACTTTGACACATCCTCCAGGTGGCAAAATTTGTCCGTTATATTATATGTTATATGTGTGTTATATGTTATATGTTTGTTATATGTTATACGTTATATGTTATATGTTATATGGTATACGGTATATGTTATATGTTATATGTTATATGTTATATGTTATATGTTATATGTTATATGTTATATGTTATATGTTATATGTTATATGTTATATGTTATATGTTATATGTTATATGTTATATGTTATATGTTATATGTTATATGTTATATGTTATATGTTATATGTTATATGTTACATGTTACATGTTACATGTTACATTTTATATGTCATGAAAATTTAGCAACTTTTTGATATTCTTTGAACAGTGGCATTAAAAAATAGAAAAAACAAAACATTTGTGTTTTGTCGTTAAATGAAAATCCGGAAAATTGGAGTTTAAAAAATTAAATGAAATTTAGTATTAACCTCCTGTTTTCCAAAAAGCCGTCATTACCCATTTATGGCAAAATTGGATAAATTAATTTTGTTTTATATTGCGTTCGTTCATCAGTATTACATTTTTTAATATTGAAAGACATATTTAAATATATGCCATGACGAGCGGTCAAAAATGAGATTGTGTGGAAAAAACACATTTTTCCCGACGTTTCGGCCCTGATTCGGGTTATCTTCAGAGCATAAAATGTCGTGCTCTTGTGGTGTCCCAATGGCTTTTTATGGATGTGTTGCAATAAATGCCTACAATTTTCCCGTTTATTGAACCATTTAACTTTAGGCATATATCTTGTAAAATTTGTGAATACATAATATGTCTTTGCAACGGGAAGTTTTACATCGCTCGGCGTACTGATTGTAAAGTTCTTTATACGACGAAAGCTTTTTGAACAGTTCTTGAAAAAGGAGGATTTAACTTTCTCACTCAGTTTCAAAAGAAAGGACTAACTCCTTGAGAACTGTTAAGTGGGGAAAATCCACACCACCTGTTTCTTCCTCTCTGATGCAGGCTGTATGAAACATAAATAAATAAAATAATTAAGTTTGACTTTGACATGTGACAGCTTATTTAACACTTTCTGTTCAAATTCGCTTAAAATGTATATGACTCTATTTTTTATATTTTTAAAATTTAAGGTAAATTTTGATAAGTAGGAATAGTCAAGGTCCCACTGATACGGCAAATAATAAAACGGCAGCGGTGGCAAAACTGTAGATTCGTCGGCAACGTTAAAAGAATTGTATAATATAATCATACAGAAACAATCTAAATTGTTTTCCTTGATTCAGGAGAATTTAAAAAAATATGCTTTCAGAATTAGTATGTTTCTAAGTTGCCTTTGTAAATATACAATTAATTAAGGTTTTTAGTTGAGATAAAAAAGTGAATGGCACGAGCGGGATTCGAACCCACGACCTTCAGCTCGATACGCCGCTGCTCTACCCCTTGAGCTCTCGTGACCGCGATCCACTCGGACACTAACTTCCCATCTCAACCACACCTTTTCAATTTTACCGCATTTTTGCCATTTTTGGAATTCCCCGAGCAGCGGCGTATTTAGCCGGAAGTCGTGGGTTCGAATCCCGCTCGTGCCATTGACTTTTTTATCTCAAGTAAAAACCTTAATTGTAAGATATTAATTAGTCAAGCGGACCATGAAATTAGTGAATTTAATAAGTTTATAATTCTAATTTCTAATTTAAAAAGTTTAATTCCGCCTTAACACAAGAAATCATGTTTTGATTTTAGTGTAAAATTAAACTGAATAAAAAAAACATCGTGCAATTTCTAACTGTTTAGAACCAAATCGTTGCCTGGAATATAGAAATAGCCTTTGGCTTTATAGACCTGGATATTTATTTCCTAGATCGATCCAGGAAATTGAAAATTCCTCTCTCGTATTTTTCGAGATTCTGACTTAAACAGCACATTGCCGCCCTTCCGGGGACTTGTTTTTCTCCAAATCAAATATTTTATTTATTTATTTTTTTTTTTTAATGGTTTATCTTTCATTTTTCTGTTTACAATACAGATGGCAATATTTGTGAATGGCCGGGGATCAGGTGTTAATTTTATTTATTTCTCTTTAAACTTATAAGTGGGTATATAATTATTTTACAGGAAATCTAACCTACACATTTAATTGAAACAAGGAGGCATTAGAAACAAACTCAAGGGTTAAATTAAATTTGTCTTGAGGGGACAAAAACGAGATGAAAACAGATGAGGGAAAGATAAATTTTCAAACATTTTCCCGAGAAGTTAAATTGTTAAAAGCTGAATTTTTGAGAAACTATAATTAAAAGTCTTAAACAAGATATAGTTATAATATGTATTTATTCTGCAGATTACAATTTAATTTTCTGTACTCTTTTTATTCATGTTTAGTTTAAAATGCCAGTTCAAGGAATTTTCTCCGTTAAAGGAGGTTGGATTTAACGATGATTAATTAAGCCGAAGATAACTGATTGCAGAACTTAATATTATTCCGAGGCTGCTTAACAAAGCTTAATACGATTTCCTTTCATTACGTGAGATGCTTAAAAATAAATATCAACCCATTTTCTCCATCGTACAATTAGTTAACTTTTCTAAATTAATTTCGAATTTTGTTAATTTATGGGCTTTCAGCTTTCCCAAGCCATATTTTTTTTATTAATTAACAACTTTACAAGCCTATTTTAAAAGAATTGATCAAACTTTATAAAAGGAGCTTATCAAGGATTTTTTTCCCTCGGGTTTGAAAAGGAATGGCAAGACAGCTTGGATTTAATGTAAGTTTGTTTGGGTTTTTGGGTCATTTTAATTATGTAGCACATTTTTTTTTGGCGGTATTGGCGTTTTTTTAATGCAAATCTTGAAAAGGGTCGGTTAGGCGTTGACATGGCATTCACTGTAAGGCAAAGATCGCAGGTTCGAAACCTGAAAAATCGGGCTTTTTTTGAAAAAACGCTGCCACCCCGAAGATTCATATAACCTCGTAGTTAAAACACCTTCGTAAAAAATTTTAAAGATAATAAAATAAAAATAAAACCCTTTACAATGTAAAAAAGTTCTTGAAACTAATTCCCGTCTTGCCAGCTCCTGTTATATCAAATTAACACTAATAATTAAATTTAGTTTTAAAATAGATAATAATAAAAAAAACAATTGATGTATGTGCTGGAACATACAACGTTGAATGCCAATCACTTTTTTTTCTTCAAAAACAAATTATCATAAGAGAAAAAAAATAAGGCAAAGAACAGGAAAAATTCAATCATTGTGCCTAAATTCATTTTGTGTGTGTGTGTGTGTGTGTGTGCGCGCACGCGCGTGAGTGTGTGTGTGTGTTCCGCTTGACTAATTAATAACATTCAATTAATTAATGTTATAATTTGAGATTAAAAAAAGTCTGTGTCACGAGCTGGATTCGAAATGGCAAAAAGGAGCAAAAATTCAAAAGGTGGGGTCGAGGTGGGAAGTTAGTGTCTGAGTGGATCGAAGTAACGTCAGCCCAAGTGGTAGAGCAGCGGCGTATAAAGCCGAAGGTCGTGGGTTCGAATCCCGATCGTGACGCTAACTTTTTCATCTCAAACAAGACCTTACATAAAAAGAATAATTAATTATTTATATTCATGCTATATTGATTTGTTTATTTACTTACGATAAGACGTGATTTTTTTATAATAAGGAAAGGGATAAGGATAAGGAATAGGGATAGTAAACGAATTCAGTAAGTTTAGAAATTATTAATATTTCCCAGAAGACACATATTCATATATTACTTCTGGCTGATTTTTTTCATTATTATTATTATTAAATTCAATATTGTCGTAGTCCGCTTGACCAATTAATAAATGACAATTAATTAAAGATTTCAGTTGGGATAAAAAATTCAATGGCACGAGCGGGAATCGAACCCACGACCTTCGGCTTGATACGCCGCTACTCTACCACCTGAAGTCACGAGAGCTCAAGTGGTAGAGTAGCGGCGTATCAAGCCGAAGGTCGTGGGTTCGAATCCCGATCGTGACACTGACTTTTTTATCTCAAGTTAAAACCTTAATTAATTGATTGTGCGTAAATAGCTTTAAAAGATTTAAAAATTTAAAAAAGCCATATCCTGTATCCTATAGGAAGGAGAGTTTTCAATATCATAATTTCTGAAAGAATAAAAAGATTAGAAAAGTAGCGTAACTCCAAGGGAATTAATTTAAGTAGAACTTTGCAATGTGTTTTTGTACGCCTGTATTTCCGGAAAAGTATTTACGAAAGAATTCTGTTTTATCTTCAAAAATGTAATTATGCAAAAGCTTAGAGGTTATTAATTTACAAATCCCATCGTGTATTAAACTTGTAAAATGTAAAACGTGCTTTTCGGCGGATTGTTTAGAATGCCGAGTCGCTGTCAGCCTCGATCAAACGGCTAAAATAAATAAGAAGACAGGAAAAGACGACAAATAGCAGAATGTGAACTTCATTAGTAGCTCGGTCTCCGGAGAGATTCTCCAAAGCATAATTCATTAAATCTTCACTTTTGTTCTGACAACATACTCTAATTGAAAATGTTTAAAAACTGGATTTATGCCAATTTTATGGAATGTGAAGAAAGAAACCTCGAAGATGAGGTTTGCCTGTCTGAATAAAGAAAAGAGCTCATGTTCTTTCATACTTTAATAAGTTTCAAAACAAACGTTTCTATCACAAACTAGGTCAAAGATTCACCATTAAACTCATTTATAAGATTCTATAAAATATAAAATCGATAAGATTGGCACAAAACCTTGGCCTTTTATAATTTTTAGAAAGAAAATAACAATTAAATTGTTTTACCCTTGAATGCCTGCTAATGTGTGCATAAGAGTTGTGCGTGCATGATTTCTTTTTTCAGAAGTTTTTGAGGCTGCCGGAGCGGAAAAATAAAATGGAAGACAATAAAAATTGCGGGATAATGCACTGCAATGCCCAATATCGCAATTTAAATAAGAAAAATAGCTCCTTCAAAAAAAAAAAAAAAAAGAAAAAATGTTATTGTGTTTTGTTTCTTATTATTGTTATGTAGAATTAGTTATCATACTTGAATGGAAGAATAAAAGGATAAAGATGAGCCTATAATCACGCTGAGACTGCTGCTAGTCTGACTCTATTATTATTATTATTATTAGCCATACAAGCCTATGGGGAAATTTTAAATTGTGGAAAAACAAAAAAATTTAATTTAAAAAAAGAAACATAAATAAATTTTATAATTTTATTACATTTAATGTAACTTGGCCTTCCGAATTATGAATTTGAAAAAGGAAATCAAAGCTTGGATGGCAATAGGATAAATTAGGTTACGAGTGAATGTTTGGATGTTAGGTCGAGAAATGACCTTAGCCGTTAAAACGCCCTTAAAAATTAATAATAATAATAATAATAATAATAATAATAATAATAATTAAAATTTGGTTTGAAATAAATGCATATAATGGAAAATTCCTGTGTATTTAATTTTTTTATATAAAATAATTGGCATTTTAGATTACGAAATGAAAATCAATTAAAATTATAAATTATATAAATTAAAATATAAAAACAAATTCACTAATTTCATGGTCCGATAGACCAATCTTACAATTAATTAAGGTTTTTAGTTGAGATAAAAGTCAATGGCACGAGCGGGTTTCGAACTCACGATCTTCGGCTGCTCTACCACTTGTGCTATCGTCACCTCGATCCACTCGGACGCTAACTTCCCATCTCAGTCTCTCTTGAAAAATGGCAAAAAGGAGTGAAAATATTCTAAAGTTGGGGTTGAGATGGGAAGTAAGTGTCTGAGTGGATCGAAGTCACGCGGTCGAGCAGCGATCCATCGTCGGTTCTAATCCAGCTCGTGCCATTGACTTTTATCTCAACCAAAAACCTTATTTAAAGATTAATTAATTTAAAAGGATTTATTTTCTCAATCGGACTACGAAACCTAATGGATACAAAAACAAAAGATTCTTTTTATAATTTGATTTTTTTAACGTGAAACGGGTTCTTACCTAAAGAATGTTTATAAAATAAAAATATAACTTTAAAATTTTTAAAATATAATTTTTTTTAAATAATCATGTCATATTTTTTACAAACTGGAATTATATATAAGAATTGTCCCTCTAGCTACTGAATTTCATTTAAAATTTAATTTGAATTTTAACTTTTTTTAATGGCTGCAGCTCGTCAAAATAAAACTACTAATTTGTATATTTAATCTGAAATAACTTTTAATTTTAAAGGTCTTTTATGAGCTGAATTATTTTATATTTTTTATTAAATGTTGTACAAATATTTCATACCATCTTTTGTTTTTTAGAACTTTAAAGAAAGACAGCCGAGGCTCGTGGGTTCGAATCTGGGTCAAGCGGGCCACGAAAAATAGTGCATTTAATTAATTAAAATGAAGTAAACCTTCACTTAAGACATTTGAAAAAAAAAAATGGTAAAAAGGGAGGAAAATTCAAAAGGTGGGGTTGAGACGGGAAGTTAGTGTCCGAGTGGATCGAAGTCATGATAGCTCAAGTGGTAGAGCAGCCGAAGATCGTGGGTTCGAATCCCGCTCATGACATTGAATTTTTTGTCTCAATTAAAAACCTTAATTAATTTAAAGAAAGGGTTAATTTGCAACTCAAAAAGAAATATTGCGAAATTAAATTTCATAAATTAAAAGACGCATTATTAATTTAGTTGTAATTAATTTTCATTGGTTTTTTTTAAAATGTCCCAATATTTGATAAAATATGAAAATTTTAGAACAATTTTAATTAATTTATATACTTATATTTTATGCCATATTTTTTGTGTTTTTTCTATTTTAAAAAACAAGATTATTTTTCAAATAAAATGTGTTATTGTAAAGTGAGAAAAGTTTAATTTAAAATTTAAAAAAGTTAATTTTCCACTTCAATATGGTTGATATCTAGTTAAAAAGGATTAATTTGACAGAAAAAAAGCTATATTTTTCAGTTTAAAGTTGGTGTAATTTGTTCGCTATTACAATTTATTTTATTTTAAAAATTGAGAATTTTACGTCATTTAAAATATTAATGATTCGTTTTCAATAATATTAATCAGTTTAATTTGTCTTTAATCTCATTTACATTATATCTTTATTAACTAAATATTCTAAAGGTACTTGTTAGGTCATTTTCCAAATTTCCATTAAGAGCTAAGTGAATTTTTTAATGGTTCCAGGCACGAGGCTGATTGTTAGCTGATCCCCCATCAGCACAGCTATCTCTCAAATCAATTAGTCATTAATTACGGCATTTATTATATTCCAGAGGTTTAAAAATGAGACCGCCCCCCCCCCTTCTCCTTCATCGACGGGCCCCGAAATCCAAATAATCTCGACGATGCAAATCGGCCTTTCGCAGGTCGGTTTCGATTGGCTTATGGAAATTTGGTTTTATTTTGCCCCTGATTAAATAATATTTGCATACTTTTCAAATCAGACATTTAAAACGGTTTGACAGTAGGGAAATGGATTATTGAGTCACTCGAACGAAGGTCGGCCTATTTGAAAAACCTTCAAATCCGGAATCAGTATTGTTTGCATCATACGAAAATTCACAGATTTTCCTAAGTAAAATAAATGTTTTTTGAAAATAATAATTATAGGTAGATTAAGGCCTTTTAACAACCTTGTCCATTGCAACCTGTCAACCATTTCTCAACAATATCAACAGCCTCTTTGGCAATCTCCATTATAATCTAGAGCTTTACGTTAAGCCTCCCAAGATTAGGAATCAACATGCATAGGACTTCGCAAGAACGGAGACAATGTTCGGCTGATATTGACAATATTTGCTCAGGCTTGTATCATCAACATGGAATTTATTATAACCGATCGAATTTGATCAATTATTCGGACCTCATTGGCCGAGGAATTTAAGTTTTCGGCAATTTGGTTTACCGGAAAATGATTCAGGGCCGATATATGCCTTACGTTAACACAGGTGCCACGTTAGTGCCACCTGGCAGCCTGATGGCTATACTTTAATAGTTTTCTATTCAGTTTTAATATTTTCACGTTTTCTGCGTGCATTTTAAGTGTATTTTGACCAGTTGATTCGAACTTAAGAAAATAATATACGAGACTGTATTAAATGGCTTTAAGTATATAAAATATGGCGTTGAAAAGACGCTTCAAGCAAAATATGAGAAGCATTTTGGGTTAAAAAAATTTAAAATATTACTATCACAAAGTAGATAAAAATTCTGCATTAAATTAATTTATGAAATATTTCATAAAAAAATAAAATCGACAATATTGGCACAAATCTTTTACATTTTATTATTTGTAGAAAGAAAAGAACAATTTCAATTAAAATTTGGCCCGAAATAAAAACCAACCACAAACTAGATTTAAAAAATTCCTCATTAAACTAATTTATGAAATATTCTTTTAAATAAAATAAAATCGATAATTTTGGCACAAATCCTTGACTTTTTATAATTGATAGATAGGAAAGAACAATTTCAATTTAAATCTGGCAAGAAATAAAAGCACGTAATGTCAAATTATTCTGTATTTAATTTTTTTTTTTTTTAATATAACATCATTGGCACCTTAGAATACCAAGTATTTGAGAGAAAAAATTTTCAAATATTTTTATCACAAACTAAATAAAATAATTCATCATTAAACTAATTATGAAATTAATTACGGTCTTTCGTTGAGATGAAAAAAAGTTAATGGCACGAGAGGGATTCGAACCCACGAACTTCGGCTAGATATGGCGCTACTCTACCACCTGAGCTGTCCTCACCTCGAAGGTCGTGGGTTCGAATCCCTCTCGTGCCATTAACTTTTTTTCATCTCAACTAAAAACCGTAATTAATTGTGATATTTTAATTGGTCGAGCGGACCACAAAAATAGTGAATTAATAATTATGAAAGATTCTTTAAAAAAATAGAATCGATATTATTGGCACAAATTCTTGGCCTTTTATAATTGATGGATAGAAAAGAACAATTTAAATTTAAATTTGGCTCGAAATAAAAGCCAAATTATTGTGTACTTAATTTTTTTTATTATAAAATCTTTCGCACCTTAGGGAACTAAGTAATTGGGAGTAAAAAATTGTCAAATATTTCGTTTCACTTTGAATCCGCAAATCTGCAGGAAACAAAGTTTACAAGGGTTCAGAAACTTTTGTACTTCACGTAGTGGTTGCACAACTGGACTTGGCGAATAATTTTGATTTAAAATGAAACGTTTGTGAAGTTTTGGCGGACATCAGTTAAAACCACGTCTCCTGCTGAACTAGCCAAAAACAATCCGAAAATCACAAAAATTGCGATAATATTGAAACGACTCCACAGATCCGGGTAAAATTTACAGAAATTTAAAATTGTAAATTTAGAAAAAACTGTTTTCTGTGTGATAGTTACATACACATCACCATATTCAATTTTTGGGTGATTGTATGTAGGTGTATATTTGATGTGTTTTTTTATACCTAGAATTTTTGAACTTGGGTCTTTATCCTTTTTAATTTTTTTAATGTTTTAAATGGGCGAAAGATGTTTTAGAGCTGGGGAAGCTACCGCACGCCAATCCGAATTTAAATTTTTTATATAACTAGTCTCCTTGTACTACACATTCGCGCTATTAAATACACTCACTTCATTACACGGCATGAACAGAAAACTGTCAAATCCTATATATAATAAAACGACCATTTGTCCTACAAAAATTTGACCAAGAGACTCAGTTAGTCGCAGATTATCGTTATTCTTACACGCTCTCTATAAGGAGCACCCTTCAGTTAGATAGGACAAACTTTCTCTACATGCTAGACCTTATAATTTGTTCTTGTTGACTTCACCTTTTATTTTCTCACTTCAGAATATCTTTATGCTTTTAAAATAGCCTAAAGGGGGACGTCGGTGGCCGCATGGTGTAGTCGTTGACACGGAGCTCATCACTGTAAGGTAAAGGTCCCGGGTTCGAATCCAGCGCCCCTGCATTCCAACCCGACGTACTTACAAATGAGCTTTTTTTCTAAAACCAACTGCACCCTGAGGGTTTATATGACGTCTACTGTTGCGAACCCTAGATAATATTGATAAATCATGACAGTGTTTTTAACTAACAACCGTAATTGATAAGTTTTTATAAAATTTTAATTAAAAAAAAAAAGTTCACTGAAGATATCAAGCAGATATCAAGAGGTTTTAAAACCTTAGACATTGAAGAAAATCCAGATACGTGATGAATTGTTAAGTTGATCCGCCAAACATCGTCCAAAAGGCCTTCAACTTAATTTTAAAGTTTTGAATAATTTCAGGCGATCGTTAAATAATCCTGCTTTTGTTGATTTCTTGTTAAAGTTGGAGAATTTCCCTTTCTTGAAAAAAAAAGTTTTTCCCTGTAGTTCCAGACCTCCATCACTAAGGAAACTAAATCTAAGCACTCGGGGTTATTTAATAAAGAGATTAGTGCTCCCTTGTCAACGTGGGTGAGCTTATATGCCTTTACTTATTCGCCAAAACTGGGCATTCTGCTCAAAAGGGAAAACAATCTTCTCGAGCCTACCTATTTCAGAGAGAGCGCTTATCGGAACTGTTGACTCTTGGCGGATTATAACTAAGGTAAAGTTACTCGGATCTAACTTTGAAAAACCGGAGATCCGCCGGAATTGATGGAATTTTAGAACTTTGCGCTATGTTCAAAATGGTTTATTAATATTTTAACGGATAGTGATTAAATGTGTGCGTAAAAGAGGCCACTCTTTAAAATTGTCCGGGGAAAAATTATCATTCAGATGGTTTTTCATGCTTAAAACAAATCCAATTTCCACTTAATACTTTACAGCTTGTTTTTTGGAACATTTTGTATATACACTGACAGGCGAAAAATTCCACCTATCTGTTTTGTTTTTTTTTTTTCATTTTTCGACTAAAAAAAATTCTGCCTTTAATTTATCTCATAGTTTTTCGCAATAAATATTTATTTATGCTGTGTTTTAAATGGAAAATATTAATTAGAGGTAAACACACTTAATCCTTAATCCAAAAGAAGGATAAAGGATTTTTCAATGTAAACTTTTTACGGAATTTACAATACATTATATTTCGTGGTCCGATTGACTAAATAACTTCTTTCGCTTAATTAATCTTTATGTAAGGTATTGGTTTAGATGAAAAAGTCAGAGTGACGAGCGGGATTCGAACCCACGAACTTCTGCTCAATACGCCGCTGTTCTAATCACTTCGATCCACTCAAACACCAACTCGTAGAATTAATTAATATAGTCAAGTATACCACTAAACAGAAATGGATTAAACTATAAATAATGAATATAAAAATTTTAATTTTTTTTTCTCGGCTCCTAGAAATGCTCGGACAGGCAGAGGACCGAATATTTTTAGAACTAGTACAGCAAAACGATTCGAAAGGTTGTAGGTTGGGATGAAGAGTTGGCCCGGGGGGGGGGGTCGAAGTTGTGAAAGCTCGAGTGGTAGAGCAGCGGCGTATTGAGCTGAAGGTCGTGGGTTCGAATCCCGGTCGTGACAATGACTTTTTCATTTGAACCAATACTTTCGCAAAGAGAATAATTAATTGAATAAATTTAAAATGTTTATTCAATCTCATTTGAATTGTGAAGCAACCAAATATTAATTTTTCGTATTTCTTTACTTAATTCCAATTTTTATACTTAAAAATGCCACTAGCACGTGGTGTAGCACTTATTGATGAGGGACGTTGTATGCGCTTCCACTACGACCCCAGATGGGCGTGAAAGAGTGTAGAAAGAGAAATGGAAAGTACGAAGCCTGTAATTTTTCCAAGCGCCAGCGCGGTAGCCGAGTGGTTAGCGTGAGAGACTCTCGGCTGGTAGACCCCGCGGTCGCGGGTTCGATTCCCGCCGTCTCTGGCCAAAGAATACACAAAAAATGTATATACAATAGTCTGGCTAGATATGCACAGTTCATGAGACCGTTATTAAAAATAAATTAATAAATAAATTTAACGTAGCTCAGTGATGTTGAAGGCAGGAACTTCAATGGAGAGTGGCACGGAATCGGTTGTTAGTTGATGGTCCTTGACAGCCATTCGCTTTGTGGATGAAATTCTGGAACAGGTATTGACTACACTCGATGAAATCAGAGACAATCCTATTCCAAAATAATGACAAATCCTCATATCGCTAGCATAGTGCAAACCTTCAACAGCATAACACCAGTGTCTTAGCCTGGCCAGCCCATTTTCCAGACTAGAACCACACGAACATTTATGGGATAACCTCAAAAGACCAGGTTAATTTTTTTAACGCTTCCTGATTAACTCCACGATTTTGAATAAACTCTTCGTGAAGAATGGGCTAACCTCCAGTAAAGAGACATTTCCAGGGTGGTAGAAAGTTTGCCGAGCCGTCTTTAATTAAGGCCAAAAAAAAAAGCCAAAAGGAAAAAATCCGCCATATTGAAAAGTTAAAGAAAATCTAAAACAAATTTTATCTGTACGTTTCTTTCATTTTCCTTAGCAATTTATTCTTTTTTTAAACTTTTGTAGACCAAAATCAATTATTAAAAGTTAAAAAGTGAAACTTTAATATAAAAGTACATACAAATCGTGTTATAGTACAAGTGGGTGGACAGTGTTGCTTTTCAATATACTTTTTTTATTTTATTTATTTATTTTTTTTTTACAATGGATACCAGGGACTGGACAGCTGTACAGCTTATTGTACTTTATCCCTGGCTCCATATTTTTTTTTTTTTTTTTTTTTTTTTGAGGGGGGGCTCGCTCAAAAGTTTTCACAGGTCTACCTAGATTAAAGGAGTTTAGTATCTGATAAACTACAAACAATGGCACCTGGAATTTTAAAAAAATGTTTGTCGTATACAATCACAGGAGAAGATTCTGAGCATCGAGAGAAGTTGAAGCCCCTAAGTGACTAAGTTAGTACGTCATAGGCTTGACACGTGGACATCGTCTTTTGAGCCTAGGCCCGCGGACGTGCTCCACATGTCGGAAAAGGTCGACCGCCGGGTCTTAAATAATGAACGGGCGTTAGGCCTCGGCTCTTTTATAGATTTGGGAACAGTCCCTGAGTACGGTGAATTTATCGGAACTCTTAGGCTTTAAAAAACGGTATTTTTGTAATATTTGAAGAGACAAATTTGAACCTTTATTAACCCAATTGTTTGAGATGGAAGAATATCAAGTATCCATTGCCATTTCATACACAAAAAAGGAAACCGTCTTTTTAGAAAGAACTCCTTTTATTCATGCATCTCATTTTTTTATTGTATATTACAACTACCTTCATTTTGGTATCTAGTAACAGTGTATGAATAAGTAAATAAATAAACAAGCAAAAGTGGAGAAACTCACTGGAAGTACTCCTAAGTATTCTTTATTTAATTGTTTTCACTGGATAGAATCTCCCGTGGCCATCATCATTTTAGTTGGCGGGAAGGGTTAGAAGGAAGTCGTCAGGATGAGATTTGAATTTGAAGTTTTTTTTAGTGGTTGGGAAGTTTGTGTGAAATATTCGGAACGGAAGTGGATTACGTCTTGGACAAAAGGAATATTTAGATAGGGCGTCGGTGGCCGCAACGGTTCAGGAGTTGACACAGCTCAGTACTGTAAATTAAAGGTCCCGGGTTGAACACAAATGTGAACTTGAGCCCCCGTTGTACCAGTGTGTATGAGTTCCGTGCCAATTTCTTTCAATTTTCGGCCATCGTTCCCCTTAGGCATCAAAAAAATTCCAGAGGCGACGGTGGTGATAGAACCCACGGCTAGCCGAGAGTCTAATGCCTTAACCTCTCGGCTACCGTGGCCCCCACCCCGAAGGTTGATATAGCCACTGTTTTTGCGAACCCTCGTAAAAAAAATATTTAGTTCTACATGAACAGTTTCGTTGGTCAAATCAAAGGAAGCATTAAGGATTTTTGTCAGGATTATTGATTGGACTCTTTGGACGCGTAGGATATTGGAATCCAGCCCAAACGTCCATATCGGCTTCATCTAGGATGTTATAAAGTGGTCTTTTGTTAGGTTAGAACGTCTGTCAAGAAGTCGCGAAACGCTCTGCAACGTGACAGACGTTTATCAATATTCTACGTACCGCACCTTTCCCGCAATTGGTACGTGTATTTGATTGAAGTAAACTGGAGGAAGGATCTTTATGCGGAGGATGAAGGTTATGTGGATGAATTTTTCAGGAAGGTTTTGAGTGGAAATGATTGGATCAGAATTGCTTGAAAGGGTCGCAGTGTCGTCTGCGAAGGTGGTGGTGGAGGATCGGCGGGGAGGTCTGCTCTGTAAACTTGGTAAAGTGAGGGCGTCAGAACACTGCCCTGCGGTACACCCGCATAGAGAAGGTAGTCACAGTACTCGAGATCATTCGTACAGATATTTAATATTTGTTGTGAGGCAAACGTACAAAATATTTCTTCATCATTGATTAATAATAAATTTATATTGTATTGTTATGCTATTAGGGGCCATGTATTTTTTTATTAATAATATTAAAATCCATTTTTAACAAAAATTGACGATTTCTGCGAACGGAGAGATATTCTTCACAATGGGAAAAAGTATGCCGAGGGCAACTCCGTTCGTCTTAAAAGAATTTCACCCATTTTACCGGTTCCTCGGAAAAGGACGGCATGTGCCTATGACCGTGGTGAAAAATGTACAAGTTTACTGGGCGGGTTAAATTAAGACATTCCCCGGTCCCATCTTTCTTTCCGGCAATTAAGCTTTTAGCATAAAATTAGCAGTGAGAAATCTCCTCGTTTTCCCCTGACTGGAATTATCCCGAATTCCACTATAGGCAGAAAAAAGGATGACATGCGTCAGTAAATAACAAAAATATCCGACTCTATATATCATAAAACATTTTCTTTTTCATGGCTTCAAAAACATAATTGCTTTGCGCATAATCGTGCTTGCTGATCCTATGAACTTTACTTCAGTACGAAGGCGGCCTAGACAAGTCAGGAACGCACTGTGGTGAATATTACTTTGATCGGGTCAGGAGATGGGGAGCAAGATTGAGTTTGGGATTCCAAAAAATGTTCCTCCAGTAGGGAACCAAGATTTTTATATTTGGGTCACCTTTTTACATTTATATGTATTGAGAAGCAAAGAAAAGTAAGTAGAAAAACTCTCCAGAGATAGAGGGCGAGCAAGGAAAGGAAACCTCCTACGTTGCCTCGAGGTGGTCCAGGGTCCTCGGTTGGTCCCGTTCGGTAGATTCCTGCTTTCCTCTTCTCCTTTTTGGTCAATCCTTCTTTTCCTTTTTTTGTTTCCACTCTCCAGCCGTCCAGCCACTTTCCTGTTCCGGAAACGAATTCCCCCCTCTCTCCGCCTTTTCCGGATACATCTCCTTTCCCCCACTCCCAATGGATGCGGACGCCCTCCTTAGGCAGAACCGACCTGGTGGGGGAAAGGCGAGAGAGGGGCGACGATGGGGCCCTGGATAGGGCCGTCTGTTGTGTCCCTCTGGGTCACCACAACCCATACCCAATGTAACGCTATGCGACGCTACCGGATGGTACCCGAAGCCTTGCCAGGTCTTGGTAGGGTGTACGTCGCAAGCACACGCCAAGTACAGTCACACAAATCAACACAGTCGCAGCGCCTCTTTTGTCCTTAATGCATTACTTTTTAGCAAAATCATGTAATAAATTGTTAGTTAAATTTAAATACTTTAAATAAAGTTATTCAGTATTTCCATAATTTTTCTTCCTAACCATCATAATTGAATAATTTTTATAAAAAGTCGTGAATTTTCGCTCTTATTTAATTTATTTTACATTAAAATAATGTTTTAATTAATATAAAGAAAAAATTACAAATACGTAATTTGAAATAAACAACAAAAATACGTTCCGTTCTGATGCTACTCGACAAAAAACGTGTAATTGTATGAGCGAAACCATGAATTAAATTGTTAAATAAATTTGATGAGTAAAACTGTGTTATGAATTGTCAGTTAAATTATTATATCAAAAAATCGTATTCCGGTATTTTGTTCAATTTTCTGTCAAACCATTAATTTTTTTTTTTTTTTTTTCAATAATGACTAAGGGGATTTTGATCTCGATTAATTTGGTTTATATTAAAATAAGTTTGTTGAAATTAATATACCACTGGTAATACATTTAGTTTGAATAAAAATATGATTTTCTGATTCTTTTGTCTTCGAGTTTACTCGATTCTACCCGACGAAAATCTGGAGAGTGGGGATCCAGATCGTAGAGTAGGGTAGCATAGTGTCGGGCAGATGTGGGGGGTAATACAATCATATGGAAAAAAATTTGCTTCCGGTAGCATCGGGTAGCGTCGCATAGCGTTGCATCGGTGTGTGCAGATTTTCACTCCATTCGTGATGAAACGAAAAGTGAGCGTACTGCCTCGTAAGTAGTCGAAATATTTGTTTTTGGGAATTAAGGGGTTGACGATGGACCACTATAGACTTTCTGTCTTTAATCAAGAAAAATTGAGTGTAATCAATAAAATCATTTGCTCTCGCGTACGTTGACTGTAAGACGTGAACACCCAGGGAATGGATTTCTGACAGTATGACCAACGATAACAAACTTCAACAACTTAATATTTTTCTATGCTTGCTTTCACAACACAAAGTAGAGAGGTTTTGGAAGAAAAATTGATCCTGTAAAGACTGTCAGTAAATGACACTGTCCAAATGGCGCGAAAACCATAAAAAAAAGGTGATGCTTTACTCGCACCGCTAGTCGCACTCACGCCCCGTGACCAGACCACCATAGAAATCTAATCAAGTCAACTGCAACGTAGTATATCTTGCCCAGGCCGAGAAACAACTCTCGTAAAATGAAAAGGCGTAATTTTTCACGAGATATACGAAAAATCTTTCTATAATGAAAAATGAAGTGATAGTGAAACTTAATGGAAGTCTATATTCTAAGTACTCTCCGGGCCTGAATCTGACTGTCTCCTTTTTTCAAGCAATGGGCTCTCATCGGCAATCGGGAGATCGAAACTCACCAGCAGGTGGAAAATGAATTGTTTATTTTTGAAGTCATGTTTCAAATTTGTTTTATGAAATTTTAAGAAAGATACTGAATATCGACTAGAAAAAAAAGTGAGCCGGCAAACCAAGCCGGAAAAATTTAAGTTTCAATTGCAACGAATTTTCGTAAATTTCGTATTTAAGAAAGTTAAAGGGTTTTTTTTTGTACAGAATGCGTCTTTTGGACTCTTTGTAATTTTTATGCATCCAATCTAGATAATATTTTCTTATCGTAATTAAATGAACAAATCAATATAACATCGATATAAATAATTTCGATTAATTATTCTTTTTATATAAGGTCTTGTTTGAGATGAAAAAGTTAGTGTCACGATCGGGATTCGAACCCACGACCTTTGGCTTGATACGCCGCTGCTCTACCAGTTGAGCTGACGTCACTTCGATCCACTCACACCACTAACTTCCCACTTCAACCCCACCTTTTGAATTGTCCCTCCTTTTTGCCATTTCGAATCCCGCTCGTGACACTGACTTTTTTATCTCAACCAACACTTTAAATAAAAGTAATAACTCATGGGAATAATTAATATAGCCAATTAGACCGATATAGTCAATTAATGAATACAAATTGATACCGTATATTTTTAGAACTAGTACAGCAAAACCATTTCACTAAAATTTGTAACCGATCCGTAAGTTTCTGCTCGTGTGTTATAATTTAAAATAATAAGATAACATCATTGACATACTTTATTAAAACCAATTATCTGTTTGAAGAAGTTGAGATAATTCGTGCTCATTATATCACACCGAACGATTTTAATTTGAACGCTTTACTAGAAAACTTGTAATTAGCTAATTAGCAGTAGCTTAAAGTTTAAAATAATATCTTTCCCTTATCCAGAAAGCCTTTAATATTTGAAATATCAGGAGTAAAACAAGGATTAAAGCATCAGTAATACATGCATGACAAACTAAATTAACACAATTATCAAGTTATCAGGGCGGGCTAATTGCTTCGTTTGATGTATGTATATTTTTTGACGTTTGGTTGTGGAATTATAAAAATGGGGAAACGTATCAACGGAAGTTGACGTTAATCTATTATATTTTCTGTTTGAAATGAAAAAGGAATTAGAAGATTTTTAATGATGGATGATTGATTTTAGATCTTTTATTAACAAATCAGGCATACTATGGATCGATACTCCGAACGAAAAAAAATAAAGCCATGTGATACGCACTGCGATGGATAACCACGGTCAAAAATTTGTGTTGATGAGTGAGCGTATAATCGATAATTATTAAAAAATTATTTTGTTTATAGTTCCAAAGTTTCGACCTTTATCGAGATCATCTTCAGAGCTCAAAGTGTTTTTTGTTCCTGAAGGATTGTTCTTGGAATTTGCTGATTTTTTTCTGATCGCACCACCAAGATATGAAGGAATCCAATAATGAATCACCCTTGTCAGATATTTGGGGAATGCTGAGACATTCTGGTACAAGCGGCTTCTCACCAATAAAACCGCAAGCTCCCATCCGCCGGCGTCCTTTTTGGTGTTAATGCCGATAGTTGGAAAATGATAAATTCCACCCTGGCGAAAGTTTTCCCGTATATTTTATACGATAAAGAGGGGGGGAGGGAAAAACCTCAACTGACGACAGACCGGGTCGGCCGACGGAACAGTGAAATATTAATGGAAGTGCGAGTTCTTTTTGATCCTTCTGTGAAACTTTGGCCTATTAAAGGCTCAAGGTATCGTAAAGAATCCAAAAGGATTGCTGGAGATACAACGAGTGGGACAAATTCTAGGAAAAATTGAACGACAAAAAGATTTTCCACTCTATAAAATGAAAATCAAATTTCATATTTATTCAACAGCCTTGTCTATTATTTTATATATTTTGAACACTAACACATAAATTGTATTGACATTGGATCACGTCGAAGTTTTACATGTATTTGAAAAAAGAAAGAGAAGAGCGAGCGAGCGAGAGAGAGAGAGAGAGAGAGAGAGAGAGAGAGAGAGAGAGAGAGAG
>CM077113.1:12081412-12092456 GCA_039619505.1 Cimex hemipterus
TTTTTTTTGTTATAAAATTTTCTAGGATTGTATAAATTCATTTTTTTTAATCTAAAATTTTCCAGCATTGTATAAATTCATTTTTTTAAATCTAAAATTTTCCAGCATTGTATAAATTCATTTTTGTAATCTTAAATTTTCTCGCATTGTATAAATTCATCTAGCGGTGTATAAATTAATTTTTTCTATCTAAAATTCTCTAGCATTGCATAAATTAATTTGTTTCCACAACCTACTTCTATATGTAAAATTTAAACAATGTTTTTTATTTAAACAATTTATTTGTTACTGTGTTGTACTGTTGTTGTTGTGGGATTTGTAATTTTAGAAAATAGTGTGCAAATTGTTTTACAGTTTTTAAAGGCTACTTTAAAGTTGACAAAAGAAAAAATGTATTTAATTTATTTGAACTGTAAATGAATGTCATTTGCATGTATATTGATTTATCTGTTTTTGACAGAGTTAATGCGGTATTCTTAGTAACAAATAAATTTATAAATCCCAGGCCCTGATGATGATCTCAATAAAGACCGAAACGTCGGCATGATAAAGAAAATGTTTTTCTAAAACTTACGTCACACCAGACCGCATCCCACGATCTCCATCATTAAGTAACGGCCACTAAACGCCACGCGGCATGTGTATATGCAACCCTAAGATTAGCTGAAGGTCACCTCACCACTTCAATTACATTTTTTACATAGTATGCACCCCCAACAGAATCAAAGTAATTCGACAATTAAAGTAGACACGCAAAAGCCCTTCTTTTCAAATTGGAAATCATGAAATTAAGCTTTAGACAATATTTACTACAAGTACCAGGATTAAAAAACGCGCTTTAGATATCCCAAAAGGGATTGTATGCAATCGCTAATGACCGTAAAAACATGAATCCTGAAAATTTTTGAAAAATAGTACGTTAAGTTATTTTTAAGTTCCTTTTTTTACTATCTCAATTTCTAAGTACAGCCACCTAATTTGAGTTTTTTTTTGTTTGTTTTTTTTCAATTAACCAATACGTTATTCGTTCTACCTTTATTTGAATCGGTAATATGAAAATTGTAATAGAGAATTAATCAAATTTGGTCTATTGGAAACTAAAAATTACAATGAAATACTCTAGAAGATTCCTTGAGTTTGTTTGTTAGAAGATAACCCCGTGCAACTCTTGTACTAATTCAATTTGGCTTTGGTTTCTGGGTACTTGCCTATAATCGATTTACTGAAGATTTCATTAGATCCTCTTCCTCTGTCCAGGCCGTTTCATAACGAGTGTTCTAAATTATTTATTCTCCTCTAGGCTTCTCCTTACATTTGTAATTACACTTAGCCCGTTTGAACAGTACAAAAATAATAATTACATTTATGGTTTTGTTAATAAAGAAACTTCAAGGAGTGAAACAGTATGCGGGATGAACGAGCAACCCTACCGGAAAAGCATGTATGTCGTGCGGTTTTAGCCTAATGGTAGCGCCGTTTTCTAATGCAAAATTCTTCTGTTTATAAAACCCCAACTACTTTTTATTTTATTTTGATTCAACCTGTATTTTTGTTTGCTTAGATTCTGTTGATTCTTTAATGTTTAAAAATGTAACGAGTATCTACACTGCATGCAGATACATCTGTACATTGATATGTCTTATGATGGCTATTTAAACACCCACGCTTATTTATTAATTTGAGAATCGTTTTTATTTCGAAGCTTATTACAACCACCACGGACCACAGACGTCAATCGCGTCGTGTCACATGGGTCGATCGCGTCGCGTCATAAGAATCAATCGCGTCGCGCCACATGCGTCAAAAGCGTCAATCACGTCGCGTCATAAGAATCAATCGCGTCGCGCCACAGGCGTCATAAGAATCAATCGCGTCGCGCCACAGGCGTCATAAGAATCAATCGCGTCGCGTCATTAGCGTCAATCGCGTCACGTCACATTGGTTGATCACGTCGCGCCACATGCGTCAAAAGCGTCAATCAAATCGCGTCATAAGAATCAATCGTGACGCGCCACATGCGTCAAAAGCGTGTCCTATCAAATGCGTCATAAGCGTCAATTGCGTCGCGTCATTAGCGTCAATCGCGTCGCGTCATAAGAATCAATCGCGTCGCGTCACATGCGTCAAAAGCGTCAATCGTGTCCTATCAAATGCGTCATAAGCGTCAATTGCGTCGCGTCATTAGCGTCGATCGCGGCGCGTCAGAAGAATCATCGCTTCGCGCCACAGGCGTCATAAGCGTCGATCGCGTCGCGTCAAATGCGTCATAAGCGTCAATCGCGTCACGTCACAGGCGACATGAGTGTCGCGTCACAGGCGTCATGAGTGTTGCGTCACAGGCGTCATGAGTGTCGCGTCATAAGTGCCAATCGCGTCGCGTCATAAGCGTCAAAAGCGTCGCGACATTAGCGTCAATCGCTTCGCGTCACAGACGTCATGAGCGTCCATCGCGCCGCGGCTTTAAAAACACCTTCTCACCAGTTCGTTCTCGAGTATCCTTGGCAAACAGTGCACACACGCACGGGCGTGGTAACATTTTCCGTGTTAAACTTTCGGACTGATCCCCAGCCGTAGGACATATACATGTCAAAAATATTAATAAATATATAAAAAAATTCTTGTCAAAACATAATTCGTAAAAGCTGGATTGGAACAGATTTAAATTTACAGATTCAAAACTGTAACAATTTTATTATTTATATATTTGTTGTCTGTTGTCTCATCTGGTGTATTACAGTCGTCGTCAAAATATTAAATTTATAGAATCCTTTGTCATTCATCATAAATTCGTAACAATCACAAAATAATTCATCCCTCAACTATGATGAAAGGACAAAGCCATGAATAAATTTATGAATGGAAATTATAATGAGTATGTTCAAGTTGTAAATTGCCCATCCCGGTGTGAGTAGTCAAAAGCCTGCATTTCCTGTATTTGGTCGTAAATCTTAAAGATTTATTGAGGAGTATGACGGCCGGAATTTTTGTTTTTAAATTATTATTTCCAAAACTGATGTAATCAGTAATATAGTAAAAACTATATAATTTTGATACATTATACTATTTTGTAAGCTTCGTATAAATATAGTAATTCAAATAATTATGAATGTAAGACAATATAGTATTTTATTATGTTTTACTAATGAGTGTCAGTCATCTCTTATTTACAACTTCATGGTTTAAAACTTGATGACAGTCTGTAAAATTCTGTGTCATCAGAATTTGAGGTAGAGCAGGTTTTGCGGTTTGCCACACACCCTTGAGAAAGGGCCAACCCCTACAACCCACTTCATTTTCGAGTGCTATATTTAATTGATTGTGGAGAGAAATGC
Source organism: Cimex hemipterus (assembly GCA_039619505.1). Taxonomy (NCBI): domain Eukaryota; kingdom Metazoa; phylum Arthropoda; class Insecta; order Hemiptera; family Cimicidae; genus Cimex; species Cimex hemipterus. Next base: position 12,084,745 of record CM077113.1, read on the forward strand.
GTACCCTCACGTCCGATTGCGTTTGTTACACCAAACTCACTTCCTCGACTCAACTAAAATCCGAAAGTGTTTTTAGAATAATTATGGCAATTGTATTAAAAACTAACATGAAAATTATTTCGTTAAGCAAGTCAAGCATGTCATCAATAAATTTAAAAAAATATATTCAAGTATTTGCTCGCTCTGTTCGAAATGGTTCAAATTTAACCCTCTTTTCTCTATTTTTTCCACATAGAACTAAAGACTTCTACCCTTCAAATTGTGTGAGACAGAATCCTAATCACGATTTCCCTTTAAAGACCAGGCCCCAAAAATATACGACTATTTTTACCTAACTCGAAAATTTTAAGGCAAATGAGACAAATAGGAGAATTATAGCACAGTACATATAAAAAAATCAGTTTCATTTCGTAGCGATCTCTTAGAAGCCAATGAAGCATGAAAAACCGTCAATTTGAAAAATGAAACTGAAAAGTTGAATCTAAACAGGAAAGCTTTGCTTGTCCTTTTTTTCCAAATCGATATCATTCAAATGATATCTGTATTTTCCCGTAAAATTAATTTCTCTGAAATCATCTCCATCGTCTAAATCGTAGTGTACCTTGCACCAGGAAGATAATCATTTACTTTTTTTTAAATATTGATTGTGTTTTTTCTGAAAGCAGACTCCAACCATATTTTTATTCTTGTTCAAGATTGAAATCTTCTTTCATAGTCAAAAGAAGGTCCTTTCTTTTCTCTCAATAGGAAAGAATTCAATTCTCGGAATAGTGGAGGACTCTGAGTTCTTTTTCTCGAAGTCCAGGTTATCAAAATATCTTCATCAAAACGATTTTTGATCTTTACCTGTAACCATTGCTGCGGAGCTTGCGCCTACTGCTCAACAAGGTTAGAGTTCGCAATCAGGTAAGGTTCAATTCGTTAATCTGGCAACCCGTACACCCTCAATATGGACCTAAGTGAACCAGAACTATCCTCTAGTGAAGAGGGACGTTCTAATACATCATCTCAATTTTATTCTTTAAAAAATACAAGACCTCCACCATCTTGTAATTCTCTGAAAAATAAAAAGAAAAAGAAAGGCAGACCGACTAAAAATAATTCGATGGATGAAAATAGAGACCAAATAGAAGAAAATTCTGTGCCAAATGAAATCCTCACAATTGGGCAGCCGTCAAAGAATAGCGATGTGCCATCATGTTTTATTACAGCAAACCCATTTGCTCCATTAGCGGAGTTGAATGAAGAAAATAAAACAGCTGAGTTGAAGCAACCTCCCAAACCCGTTAAACCACCACCTATGTATCTTAAAAACATTGTCAACTACTCTGACTTTTGCAAGTCAGTGGACAACCTTGTTGGTAAAAATGGTTTTACCTGTGAAGTCAAAGTTCAGGATGATATAGTTTACGCCCACTCAGTCGATGAGTATCGAACGATTGTTCGATATTTAAAAACGCAAAAAGCTGATTATCATACCTATCAGATTCAAGAAGATAAGGCTTTTAGGGTCGTTTTGCGTCACCTTCATTATTCTACACCCCACAATTAATTAAAGAAGAATTAGAGAACATTGGCTATAATGTTAGGACTGAACACACACAGTAACGTATTCCTACGAAATTTATCACTTCCAACACTACCTGAAAATCCTCGAAGACGATTGAAGCGAAAGTGGCCCCGGGACCTCTTCATGGTGTGAAAACTGAACAAGATAGTGTGAAGGAGTGTTACCACTGGGCAACTTCTCCTACAAGAGCCTCAAAGGAAAATTCCCCATTTACGAACATATTTACTTAATACAACACTTGCAGTTGTAAATAACAAATAAATGTAATAAAAATAAACTTCAATTACGGAATCTAAATAGTAAAACAGAATCAGAATCTTCCTCCTTCCTTAAAATTAAGTTTCAATCGTCCACGCCATTGGAGTTTTTCTTGTTCTTTCTCTCATAGTCTATGTCGTCCAAATATTTCTAAATTATTTTGCTACTAAGGCTTTATCTTAATTTACAAATCTTATTCCGGAAAAATTTCCCCTTTTTTGTATTGCTGATTTGTCTAAATGACATCTTCGTCATTACTTAAAATCACTAGTTTTCGTTGTCGCTTGACCACTTAATATCCGTCAATTAATTCAGGTTTTTAATTATAGAGATAAAAAAGTCAGTGCCAGCTGGATTCGAACTACAAAATTCATAGGTGGGGTTGGGATGGGAAGTGGGTGTCCGAGTGGACCGAAGCCACGATAGCAGAATACAGGATGGGATGAGGGACTTCAACCTTGGCAGGATACCGGTAGAGTAGCGGAGTATCGAGCCGAAGGTCGTGGATTCGAATCCCACTCGTGACACTGACTTTTTTATCTCAACTAAAAGCCTGAGTTGATTGAATGATTATTTAAAATAATTTCCTCATCTTCTAAGTCAAAATCGTGAACTTTCTTGAATTATTTATTACTGGCACTCTCAACACGACATGGCACAATTACACAGAAGACAAACACTTTGAGCCCTGAAGATGATCTCAATACAGATCGAAACGTATTAAAGATACATGAAAGCCTTAAAATAATAAATTTTCTACTATGCTAGATATTTTAGATTTAAAAGTAAATAAATAAAATAAATGTATACAATGCAAGAAAATTTGAGATTTAAAAAATTATACAGTGCTAGAAAATTTTAGATTTTAAAAAATTATACAATTCTTGAAAATTATTGTTTAAAGAATAAATTTACACAATGCCAAAAAATTTTATTTATACAGATCTAGAAAAATTTAGATTTAAAAAATGTATTTTTACAATGTTTGAAAATTTCGTAAAACAAACACTTTGGTTGCGTAGAAATACTTCGATTGAATCTAAAATTTTGTAGCACTGTATAAATTCACTTTTTAATCAAACATTTTCTAGCAATATATATTTTTTAATCTAAAATCCTCCAGCATTATATAAATTAATTTTAATTGTTTATTTATTTGTAAATTTAATATTTCTAGCATTGTATAAATTCATTTTTTTTACCTCCTCCATGTATTTGTACAATTTAAACAATGTTTGTAAATCCCAGGCCCTGAAGGTGATCTCAATAAAGATCGAAAATGTAAAAGTATACAAATACATGGAGAAGATAAAAAAACTAATTTATACAATGCTAGAAATTTTAGATTTAAAAATAAATACAATAAATTGATACAATGCTATCCAATTTGAAAAATTTTATGCTAGAAAATTATGGGTTAAAAATGTATTTATACAATGCTAGAAAATTTTAGAATCAACAAATTATTTGTACGCAACCATAGTGTTTGTTTTCTCGAAATATGAACTTTTCTAGAATTGTATAAATATTTTTTATTTATTTATTTATTTTGAAATTGAAAATGGTTAAATGCTTAAATAATGTTTCGATTTTTATTGACATCATCTTCAGGGCCTGGGATTTATAAATATTGTTTAAAGTATACACATACATGATGGAGGTAAAAAAATTAATTTATACACTGTTGGAAATTTTAGATTTAAAAAGAAATAAATGAAAAATTATAAATTGATACAATTCTAGATACAATCAAAGTATTTTTGAGGTAAACAAAGTGTTTGTTTTCTGAAATCTAAAATTTTCAAGTATTGTATAAATACATTTTTTAACTCTAAAATTTCTTAGCACTGTAGAAACACATTTTTTAATCTAAAATTTTCTATCCTATTTGTACACTTTAAACAATGTTTATAAATCCCAGGCCCTGAAGATGATGTCAATAAAAATCGAAAAATTTTAACCATTTTCAATTTCAAAATAAATAAATAAAATGTATTTATACAATGCTAGAAAATTTTAGATTTCGAGAAAACAAACACTATGGTTGCGTACAAATACTTTGGTTGAATCTAAAATTTTAGATTTCAAAAAATAAAATAAATTGATACTAGATTAAAAAGTGTATTTACAATGTTAGAAAATTTTAGATTTCGGAAAACAAACATTTCTGCTGCTTACAAAAAGTTTGATTAAATCTACAATGTCCTAGCATTGTATACATTTAAAAAAATTTAAAATTGCCTGGCTTTGTACAAATTCTTTTTGTATATATTTAGTTTTTGTAATCGTAAAATTTCCTAAAATTTTATACATTGCTAGAAATTTTAGATTAAAAAATAAATAAATAAAACAAATTTATACAATGCTAGAAAATTTTAAATTAAAAAAATTTTTCATTGATAGAAAATGTTTAATTAAAAAATGAATTCATACAATGCTAGAAATTTTATATTAAAAAAATAAGTAAAATGAATTTATACAAAAGTAGAAAATTTTAGATTAAAAAAATTATAGAATTCTAGAAAATTTTTGATCAAAAAATGAATTTATACCATGCTAAAATTTTTAGATAAAAAAATGAATTTATAGAAAAGTAGAAAATTTTAAATTAAAAAATATACAATTCTAGAAAATTTTTGATGAAAAAAATAATTTAGACAGTGCTAGACATTTTAGATTTCAAAAAATAAAATGAATTGATACTAGATTAAAAAGTGCAAGATTTCGGAAAACAAACATTTCTGGTGCTTAAAAAAGTTTGATTAAATCTACAATTTCCTAGCATTGTGTACATTTAAAAAAAAATTAAAATTGCCTAGCATTGTACAAATTCCTTTTGTATATATTTAGTTTTTGTAATCCGAAAATTTCTAGAATTGTATAAATTCATTTTTTCATATCCTACATATATTAGTATAATTTAAACAATGTTTATACATCCTAAGCACTGAAGATGACCTCAATAAAGATCGAAATATAAAGAAAATGTTTTTCTATGTCACACCAGACCGCATCTCACGACGTCCAAGTAATTAATTAACATTTACAATCAAAACCTGCCGATTCTTTCAACAACCAGTTAATGGCTTAAGAAAGTACTGGTAAGTACTCACAAAGATCTTGGATAGCTGGATCGTATTGGAAAAAGTATTAAAAAATAGTTTGTAAAATATTCTGTATATTATGATTGGTTAAAATCTTTTATTCGTTTTATAGAAAAATGAACAGTTCAGGTGTAAAGTAGACTAAACCCGCACGACTTCCAAGTGTTGCGGAAGTGTTGGTATTGTCCGCCTTTCGTCTAGACTGGTCAAACCGTCACTGATCAATTGAACATTAATAACAATAATAATTAAACTGCTAAAACAATATTTACTAACTGTTGAAAATTATACCCTTTTTAAAAAAAAACCGACAAATTATTTATAGGCTAATGTTTTTGAAAAGTTTCCAAAACATAGTAACAGATTTAAAAACAAAAGTTGAAACATTTTTAAGTCCTAACTTTGCCGTAAAGGATTTATAATGTAATCCTAAGCCGGAACGCCGAATATTTGGAAGAATAAGGTTTCTTTTTAATTTCGAATGAACAACATAAAATTGTGAAATTATTATTTTTTAAATAATGCCTATTAAATACTCTTATTAATATTACAAAACATTATGATATGTTAACATTATATCAGACTAGTAAATAATGACAAATGCAATTTGAAAAACTGTTACGCAATTAATTACTATGTAGCATATTTCACAAATGGTAAGAGCTCTTGTCTAGCAGTACGTGTACGGAGAGGAAAATCCGACATATAAAATGAAGAGCTTTTAAGCTTATTAGAAGGCTTAATTGCATCCAATTTTGTTCTGAATGTGATAAATCCATTCATGATAGGTCGAGTCTTAATTTCGTCACGGCATATTGTTCACAAATGATAAATGTCTCTTGACGATAAATCAGGCACGGGTTTTTACGCGAAAATAAGGATTATATCATCCATTCTCATTTTGCTGGATTTCAAAATTCAAAATCCTCGCAATCAAGAACATCTTGAATAAATATATTGTGTTTTTTTTTTTTTTTTTCAAAGATCTAGTTGAAACGTTTTATGCAAATTCCTCTCTCCATCCTCCTCTTTTTTTTTCAAGTAAAAATTCTCATAAATTCATGTTACTATAAATATGTTCCTTGCTGTATGTGTAATCTACACTATGATTCTAGAATTTTCCAACAATATTATGATTTATTCATTTTAAAAATTGACGATTTGTAAAAATGCAAAAGTTGGAGTATTTTGCACGGCAAAATAACAACGTAATAATTATTATATCTGTTTGATATTGTTTGTACTTTTAAAATTAAAAAAAAAAACTTTTACACGTTCTTAAATTGAATTTAAAATGCCGTTGTGTCGTGAAAACTTTTTTTTGTATAATTTATCCTTTCCAAAATCTATACAACAATTTACACAATGTTGTGAAATCATGTACATGTAAAAATATTTATAAGAAACATCTGCAAGCTTTCCTTCTATTAGCCTGTGCACATACTGAGTGCAATAATAATCATATTCAAAGATATATTTAGAAAATAAAAAAAAATTATTTGTATGACATGTATTTTGTGTATTGAATTATGTAAATTTTACTTATATGTACAAATGCTCGTTATATGTGTGACGTGGCGTGTTTCGTTCGACTTTTTTGTTGGGCCCAACTCTGAATTCGAAAATCGAAAACAACGTCCGAGAGGTTTTTTACGATACGGCCTGATGACAATAATTTCATTTATCGATCAGACACCTTTTATATTTTATTTAAACCAAAATTAATACGAAACCAAATGTTTGTTAAATTTGAATCTTTAATTGCAATCTATTTCCGCATAAAATGACAATATATTTTATTAATGATTATTTTTAATTAAAAAGAATCCTTTTATTGTATAACAAGCCTATCCCAAATTTACAAACCTTAATTTTAAAATGGAATTTAATTCTCGTTTTATAGTTTTATAAAGAAACGTAAAGAAATTATTACTATTATTAAATATTTGACCACCGAATGAAAAAATAGAATTAAAATTTGAACACCACTTTTAAAATAAAATATTATTTATAATTCATTGGTTTCGTGGTCCGTTCGACCAATTAATATAACACAATTAATTACGGTTTTTAGTTGAGATGAAAAAGTTAATGGCACGAGAGGGATTCGAACCCACGACCTTCGGCTAGTAACCTCGTAAGGTGAGGTTGAGATGGGGAGTTGATGTCCGAGAGGATCGAGGTCACGATAGCTCAGGTGGTAGAGCAGCGGCGTATCTAGCCGAAGGTCGTGGGTTCGAATCCCTCTCGTGCCATTAACTTTTCCATCTCAACTAAAAACCGTAATTAATTGTATTATTTATAATATTTTTCTTTATTAAAATATATATATCCTTTTAAAAATAAATTACATTTTTTGGGGGAGGGGGGTTTTGACGTCAAACTAATACAAATTCAACTCCCATAAATAGTGTGCACACCAAATTTTTCCTTTTTACCAAAATAACTATTTACCCACACAAACTAGAAAGGGAATTGTTCTAGGACTTAAAAAAATAGCCCTTTCTTGGTTTCTACTGTTTGAGTCTGTGGAGGGACATGGCGGTTCATTTCAATCTGATTGTGACATATGTAAGAAAAGTCCATAAGGCCTAATTTTGCAAGCTTTCATAAATGAAAAGTTCAATTTAATCCTCTCTTCATTTTTCGTCTGTTCAATCTCAGATATTAAAAAGTTATTTTCTAGCTAAATTTGTCCAAAATTAATTGTCGGCAACACGAAATTACTTTGATAACTCTCTCTCTCTCTCTCTCTCTCTCTCTCTCTCTCTCTCTCTCTC
>CM077113.1:12098308-12110704 GCA_039619505.1 Cimex hemipterus
TTGAATTTTCCAATTACAATTAAGGTTTTCAGTTGAGATTAAAAAAATAGGATTGAGGTGACGATAGCTCTATCTAGTATCTAGCCGAAGATCGTGGGTTCGAATCCCGCTCATCCCATTGACTTTTATCTCAACTGAAAATCTTCAGACAAATCAATCGTTCAAGCGGATCACGAAACTAATGAATTTAATAAAGACATGTTTTTAACAATTTTTTTTTTAATTTTAACTCGAATTAAACAATTTTGGTCTCGTTTATAACACATAATTTACTATTCATTGGGAGAAAAGTTGAACAAATTGTCTTGTCAGAGACGGGGAAAAAACATACTTAGAAGTCTATTTCGTGGAATGGAAGAGAAACAAGACATTTAAATGCTAACCCCTTGATAACACCAATGAAATTGAATTTACGGTCTGGAATAATTTCCTCTTTCGATATTGCTTCTAAATCTAAAGAGGGCGTTTTCCTCCTGGGTGTTTATAAAATTGTGCCGTTTCTGTCTGCCAGTTGGGAAGGGTTGAAGGGGAAAAAATTGTGAAGACCTCGCGACGAAACGTGATTTTTTTTAATAATTGACATTTCCGTTATGGATTTTTGTTATTATCTTACAATTCCTAACTAGGGAGGAAATCGCAAAGCTGTAAGGGGGTTGAGGGTGAAGAATTTTATGCAACAGTCTCTGTCGACTTCTTCCGGTTTCGAAGACAAACGAAATTTTTTAGTTCTGTATGAATAATAGGTAGGTTTGAACAAAGGATCGAAAGATTTTAGACTAGATTTTTAGTTCGAGCAACCAATATGTAATGCAGGGCAGTCCTTTATACTGCAGATATTCCCACTAAACCTACCACCCTACTTGCATCTTCGCCGAGGGCACAGCTGTACTATCTTCCAATTCCGATCCTGCGGTTGCTTCGGAAGATCTGCAGGAACATATCTCGTGTAAGGCAGATTGGTGTAGACAATGGAAAATGAAGATAAGAACGTTCATTTACACCCGAAGCAAACCTCCTCTCACAATGTACTACAACAACGTTCCTAACCTCAAATCCGACTGCGTTCGCTACCTTTGCTTCCATCTAGACTCACGACTAATGTGAAATCAACATACAAGACTGACACGGCAAAATCTAAACGGACGGTATAGCCTACTGGACAGGCTTAGGTTAGGACGACTGGCTAAACTATCGATAAAACTTACAAAACACTACTTCAACTGATTTGGACATACGGAACGGCTAAACATTCCATTATCCGACGTCTCCAATCCTTTCAATTTAAAGTCTTCAGAACAATTTTAAATTCTCCTTATTATGTCTCAAATGCTACACTCCACAATGACCTTCCAATTCCTTATACCCAAAAATTTACCAAGTACAAAAAAAAAACTATCCCACCATTCAAATAGTCTGACTCAAGTTCTGTCCAATAGAACCTATCCCTACAACCCCAAATGGCGTCTCAAGAAGAAATGGACCCGCGCCCTCATTTTTAATTAAACAGTAAACATAAACAAAGTAGAGAGGGAGTATAAAATTGATTATATTATTAATGAAGGTTTTCAGTTGAGAAACAAGTCAGTGTCACGAGCGGGATTCGAACACACGTCCCCCCAAGTCTATAAGATTACATTTTGTGTTATTTAATATTTATTGAAATTTTATTTTTAAGTTATTTTTCCTTTTTTATAAAAACGCGAATAAATCGTATCTACGTGTATGTAATAGGCTAGATGTACTCAAAGATTAAAAAGAAAAAAATATTTGTTTGTCATTATTCTAGAACTAGGACCGTTAAAAACTAAATTAATATAACGCAATTTAATATGCATATCTTTTAATTGTCACTTTAATGAAATATACTGAATTATATATTATTAGGTTATTCAGTTGACCAAGTAAATCCTTTTCAATTGATTCAGGTAAGGGATAAAAAGTCAGTGTCCCGGGCGGGATTCGAAACAACGATCTTCGGCGCTGTTTTATCACTTGAGCTATCGTGACCTTGATCCACTCGGACAAGGAGGGAAAATTCAAAAGGTGGGGTTGGAATGGGCAGTTAGTGTCCCAGTGGATCAAGGTCACGATCGCTCAAGCGGTAGAGCAACGACGTATGTAGCCGAAGATTGTGGGTTCGAACCCCACTCATGACACTGATTTTTTTATCTCAACTAAAACCCTTAATTAATTGATACTGAATTAAGAACAAAGGAGAATTTACAAATATTTTAAAGAATAATCATTTAAATTTCTGCTGCGATTACAATAAGCCTTACTAGAAACGCTATGAAAATATTGGGTTGTCCGGAAAATAATGCAGGATTTTAAGTTTTCATTAAAAAAATCTATATAAAATATTCTGTTTACGTTTACAGGATTACTCATTTGTATGAATGTCAACACTTATTAATCCTCTTCCAAATGATATTGTTTGTTTACCTCTGTAGCATTCCGCTACTTGGAAATAATTCAGTCATCCTTATAATGTCAAAGCGAGAATTTCGTACGATTTTCTTTTACGAGTTTAAACTCGGCCGAAGCGGAGCCCAAACGGCTAGAAACATTAACCAAGTCTGGGGCGAGGGTTGTGTTAATGAGTGCACTGTGCAAAGGTGGTTTAAAAAATTTCGGGAGGGAGATTTCAGCCTTGAAGATGAAGAAGGTCGTGGAAGGCCTTCCTCTCTTAATGATGATGTTCTGCGATCAGTGGTGGAAGAAAACCCCAAAACAACTGTTCGAGAACTTGCAGAGCAACTCAAAGTCAGTAAAACGACCGTCGCTGACCACCTCTTTGGTCAATCGGAAAGGGCCCATTTTGTTGCATGACAACGCTCGACCACATGTGTCACGTGTAACGTCACAAAAATTATTGGAGCTTGGCTATGAAACTTTGCCTCACCCACCCTACTCTCCGGACCTCTCGCCTACTGACTACCATTTTTTTAGACACCTGGACCACTACTAACAACACATAATATTCAAAAATCAAACGGAACTGGAAAATGCATTTATTGACTTTATCAATTCTAAAAGTTCTGAATTCTACTCAGACGGAATTAATAAGTTACCAACACGTTGGGAGAAATGTATTGAGAGTATGGGAAATTATTTTGATGAAAGAACATTGCTTTAAAGTAACTAGTTTCTTTCTTTTTTGTTTAATACCAAAATCCTGCATTATTTTCCGGACAACCCAATAATATCACTAAAGTATGACACGAAATTCTTGAGGATCGGAATAACCAAAATTGCCCTCCTATTCGTAACCCTGGAAACAATCAAATGAAGGCCTCAAAAAATTTAACCATCTTTAAAAAATTGTATTCTTGGCATGCCATGTAGCCGGTATGGTCCACCTAAGGACACGTCAAAGTGAAGGATGGGGACAACATGAATGGGACGTTCATTTTTCACCTAAAGTTGCCAATTTTTTGTTATTAATTTTATACACATATTGTAAATTCGATAGAATTTATTTTATTATTTTCCTTGAATGTTCCAAATCATAACGAATCGTATTATAAAATCGCTTGGAAAGTTAAATCATATTTCTGGAAAAATCCCTTCCCTATACATTTCAGACAAGGAAGGTGCGTAAAGCGGGGAAAAAGAAAATTACGTGACGCCACCCGGATTGTGATTTAAAGGAGTCCTGAACGCTTTCAGAGAATTCAGAGAACAAAAAAAAAGTTTAACCCAAAGGGGATGAGGGATGTTGTAAAGTATGAAAACAAAACTATTAATTTTATCGCGGCCATAATTTAATAGGGGCTTTTACGACTGGCTTAATCCGAAATCCATTCCGTCTCAATTTCTTTTGTTAACAAGGAAATCAGATTGTAGTAAAAAAAAACAATGAAGAACAAACTGAATATCTAATTATTTCTTTACCGGTTGTACATTTTAGCCAGGATATTGTACGATTTGGCTATATAATAACGGGAAGCAGTTGGGGCGTCGGTGGCCGCAACGGTTCAAGCGTTGACACTAAGGTAAAGGTCCCGGGTTCGAATCCAGCGGCCCTGCATTCGAACCCGACATTCTTACAAATATGATTTTTTTAAACACCGGCACGCCGAGAGTTGATATAACCTCTGCTGCAAAAAAGTTCTACCACTTCGGCCTACTGAAATTCCTCTAACCTAATAATCTTTCCGGGATTTGTAAAAGGCAGAAGACTCGAGATACCGGAAATCGGAATCTACTTATGCAGAAGCAAACTGAGGTAGACGGTGAAAAAAACTTGTCCAGAAAAAATGAGATCCACTGGATTTGTTTTGACCTATGATAATCAGAAGAAAAATAGACCACTACCAAGTCTTATCCGCAGAAATTCGACTTTCCTTTTGATTATCCCTTTCCTAACCTAGCGAAATCGCTGGTGTACTTCAAGGCTCTATTCTTGGACCTATTCTGTTTGCCGTCTATAACACAATTTTACTCGACAAAGATAAAAATCGTTCTTTATGCTGACTAGTTCTCCATTTTTCTTCTTGGAAGACAAAACATAAGAACTTTATAAAAACGCTGAGAAATAACAACTATAATGAAATTTAAGCAATAGTTTTCAGCACGCGTAGACAAATTTTGTCACGAAAATAAAAATAATTTAATATCAATATATAAATGTCTATACTTGGAAGCTGCTCGATCGTTTGGCTCTATTACTAAAATTAATTTTTTTTTCCAACTCATTAAGGTATTGAAATAGTCATTTTCAGTGACATTTGCCCATTAGCGTAGAAAAGAGGGAATATCTGATTTCCGGATTTAAAAATCAGGAGAGATATTTCAGGCTTAAGATGAGATTTTCTATTCATTAATGGATACACCAAGGCGGGAATATCTTTCTTTTAGTTTACCATTATAATCTAGCCTCCTATACTAGTCCCCTCGATATTTAGTTCGTTTGTGGTACAGGGTCTTCCCAGAGTAGATATATTTGCTCGCATTTGCTGGGGTTCATTTTTAAGCCTCCAGGTTTTACAGAAAGAGCTGATTTTACGGATCACTTACTGGACAACATTCTGCGCTTTTTGGATGTCTGCGTCAGTGGCATTTACTAGTATACCGTCAGCATAGGCATTCATACTTCTTCTGGAGTTAGGAAGTCGCTCATGAAAATATCGAATACTATAGGCGACAGAACTGACCCTTGTGAACTCCCCTTTTTCTAGTGAATGGTTGCAAACTTTGTCTTTATGTTTTCGGTTTTTAACTAATGCTTTAATCCAGTGAGCCAAAGGACTGTTTTAACTGTTTTAATTCCAAGAAACATACTACATAAATATTGGAATGAAACGAATTTTTCGTTAATTTTTTGGCTAAAAAAAGGCGAAACATGATCATACTAAATGTTTTAAAAATGAATGTTATTTGAATTTCAAAAATTTTTATTCGCCCAATTAAACTTCACAATCAAATGGAAACATTTTTCTTCGGGTTAAAAAAGAAATTAGATAAACAAGGGTTTATCTTGTTTTTACCCCGTTCCGTTTTATTTATCCACGGAAACCTTTTCGACCCGTTGTTTTCCTTTGTGTAACTCCCTAACGAAATATATCCTTTCTGACCGGGATAAAGCAAAATCTCTTCAAATTCTCATTAGCATTGGATTACTTAATTGTATTGTGTGATGAATCTTTCTGTTCTATCTAGCGTTTTTCTTTTTTTTTAAGTGAAAAACAACACACCAACATTCTCAAAAAACGTACAAAAAATACATGTATCTAACGAAAACTGTTAAGTAAATTCCAGATTATTTTTTCGAGTAACCAAAGGGATATGCGACAATATATCAACGGTTTTGTTTATGTGTAATGGGCAATTGATCAGGGTGAAAAAAAGACACTTTTTAGAGACGAGAAAAAATATTTTAAGTAAATTTTTGAAACGATTTTTTTTCTGTTCGATTTATATTATTTATTTGTATTCATATATATATTATGCAGGGTGGGCGACCACAAGTCGAGGGGTTAAATGCCTGGGTCAACTCGTACCCCATCCCTCCTAAAAGGACTTGATCGGCTCACGTGTCCTTCGTAAATCTCTTGGACCTGTTCACAAATCGCATGATTATGGACCATTTAATCTCAGGGAGTGATTTGGTGATGTCCTCGCCTTCAGAGATTTCAAGCACACGTATCACACTCTACGAGGCAGTGCCTTGCCGTTTCTTCTTTTATTTTGCAAAAGAATACCCTTTTCGGAGAGGTGTCTTCTCAGTGGGCCTTTGATTCGGTCTGGCAGGACGGTCATGGCCTACTTAAAAAACTCGTGCCTAAACAATGAAACTTCTATACCTTGTCCAATTGTCGCCGGAGTTCCCCAAGGTTCAATCCTAGGGCCAAGTTTGTTTCCCCTTTCTATAAATCCACTCCCCTCACTGAAAGATTGCAAAATTGCGCTTTATGCGGGTGACATAGCTGTCTATTGTTCATCCTGGAGGCCTAAGACAATCGTGAAAAGATTAAATGACAACATCAGCAGGATTTGCAGGTTTTGTCACCGCTGGAAACTCAGGATTAACGTCACCAAAACTGACAAAACGACAACCAATATTTAGGGAAACCATTTAAATTCACGGACACAAAATCGAGTGGTGTGAAAGTGTAAAGGTATAACTCTGGACCAAAAACTTAACTTCTCTAGGCATATAAATGAAATAGTTACAAAAGGTAAAAAAGCTATAAAAGCCTTATCTCCGCTGATGGCCGCTGAGAGTGGAATGAGCTTGATTATCCTTGCCCAATATGGAGTTACACGCGCGAATCCAACATCCAAAAACTTCAAGTGGTACAAAATGAATTTCTAAGGTTTATTACCTCACTACCACGATACACCAGAATTGACCTCGCCCATAAGAGACCGGGAGTGGAATATATTAATTCCGAATTAAAGCGTCTGTTCAGGAATTTTTTATGGGTCTCTCCTCCAGCAAGAACACTGCTTGTAGGAATATAGGCGAGTATGATCTTAACTTTCCATGGAAACATAGAAGGATCAGGCAAAATTCATAAATCTAGGAACTGTGATATATTTATTTGTTGATGTTTCCTCTACCCTCATAGGGTAACACATCCCCTATGGGCCTAGGCAAGCCCTACCATCTACTCCGGCGCCTAGGGGTGACCAAAGATGGAGGCACAATCCCCTACCTTCCCTATCTTTCCTTATCATTTCCCTTTTCTTTTCCTTCCCCCCTCTGCTATGGCAGGGGATTCCTGGGTTACTGAACCCGCACCCCTCAGGCAACGGGTGCATAAGTAGGGATCTCGTAAGATTTCCCGGGTGGGCCATCAGTCCCACCTTAAAACTGTACCACGGGGTAGAGCATCCAAGCGGCTCTGCCAAATGAGGTTGGACTCGTGGTAGTCGTAGTTTGTAAACAACTTGTACCTTAGCTGGAGGGTACCGGCTAACCGGAACCGGAGATAGGGTGCCTTTTCTACCTCTCCGCCGATAGGCCATGCTGGAAACCACAAAATTGCATTTCTCAAGGCACATGTATGGAGGCTACATCCATACATGTGCCTTTACAGGGCACTTCTGAATTTGGCTAGTATTGCATTACCTCGCTAGCCAAGGGATGTGACAAGTCCATGCATGTAAAATCTTCCTAAGGAGTCCCCTTGGGGATATGCCCGGACGAAAAAGATCCTCATGGGTCTCAACGCTCGTGAGTAAAGATGGGCGCATCTGTTTCCTCTAGAGCTGGTTGAAAAATTAAGCACCCCACGGAATATGACAAGTTGCCATTAGCATAGCCAACTAAGAGCGAGCACAATTGAACTGAAAGTGTCATGAATACAACACCAATGATGACCTATGCACTAAGTAAACAGTTCAGTACTTTTCAGCACAACTTCCATGAGTCTAGATTGGTATGTGAGAAAATAGGACAATATGTACATATACTGGGTTGCGCATAGGTCATATTAAGATTACACAGGGACTCCTTCAAATGATGGTGATACCACATAAGTGTTCGTTATGAACAGAACCTATCATGGCAGAGGATATAATAGCATACTGCAAATAACTAAGTCTGCAAAGAAAGAAATACGTTATCCTGAATTATCTACGCGCGGCTGCAGGGATAAATCCGGATCCAATATCTCAGGGTCATAAATATTTTCAATTTTATATACATCGTTTCTACCTTCTTGTATGAGATCTGGGTGGTTTATTCGGATGTGTTTATTAGCGTGAATTAAAGTGCTTATCCCCAATTACCCCGAAGAGTATCGAGTACTCTGCTGTAGTGTGAATAATCTGTAGTGTACGTGTAATTTATTAGCGCGAATGGACAGGCATATCCTGGTATCGAGTACTCTGGAGTAGTGTGAACGCTTACCGGACCAGACTCATGTTTCTGTGCATCTCTGTATGTGTATTTTTTATGTTATTTTATCTACAACTGACGAGGACGTGACGTATACATCTAGCAAGGGGATAAAGAAAAGAGAGACTTGGTTATCGTTATATCATAACGCATGAAAACGGATAGTATTAATAAAACATAGCACCTTTAAAACGATAGAAAGATAAGAAAAGAAATTCACAGGTAAAGAAGAGGCTGGCGATGAGCAGTGTAGGCTGCCGGCCCTAAAACTAAAAGAAAAAAAAACTTCGAAACAACTCGACAGATTCGCAAGAAAGGTTTCAGAGATTTAGTACCTATCCTATAAATTACACTGTAATGGCTTACATTTGGCTCCGTAAATATATTAGAACCGCAGCTACGAAATAAATTGTTTCGTGGTTTTTGTTTATTTCTTTTAATTTTCAATCTTAAAATGTCATAGCATCTAATTTTTTTTTTTTTTGTAAGACAAACGACTCAACTTTCCTATGCCGTATGGTTGAAATATGCCGACAAGTTATTAATTTATTTTATAAGAGAAACCATTGGACACTATAGATATTATAAAACAAACTCATATGAAAAAAGTCCATTTTTTTAAGTAAGTTCGTATTTGATGGTTTTATAAATCCTTATTGGTACACACAAAAATATTTATTTTTATTTTCTTTACTTCAAACGTCTTTTGATTTTTGTATCATTTCATACGTTAATTTTTCCTTATATATTAGTGGTATATCTTTTTTTTATGTGTTGCTTTTAGTGACCATTAGTTAATGATTATTCGGAGATCGTGAGATGCGGTCCGGTGTGACTTTGGAAAAACATTTTCTTTATCGTGCGAACGTTTTGATCTTTATTGAGATCATCTTCGGCGCAGGCAACACAAGGCTCTGATGATGACCTCAATATAGATCGAAACGTTCTCAAGATAAAGAAAATGTTTTTCTAAAGTCACACCAGACCGCATCTCACATCTCCAAATAATCTTGTTTTTTAATAAACTCCACTTGATTCTTCATGTAGGTAACAAAAAAAATTCGGCTCATATAATAATTTTTTTCAATTAATTAATCTTTTTACGTAAGGTATTGGTTGAAAAGAAAAGTCACGAGCCGGATTCTAACCCACTATCTTCAAGCAATTAAAAATGGAATTAATTGAAAGAATCGGACGACGAAATATAATGGATTTAATGATACAATACTTTTGAAATATATGAACAACCGAAATACATATTTAAAAAATTACGTAAATTACTTTTTTTAAACCATTGGCAAAAACGCTTCTGATATGTGTCTAATATTTTTCGACTTAATATCACCAAAAAAGTTTTATTAAAAGTTTCCATCGAAAGTCAGTAACCTCCATTTACATATTTTATTCAATCTAAGAAGTCTTACAAAAATGTTTTCCTGTTCGAGCATCCCAACTTTGTTCTTACATAACAAGCTAAAAATGTTAGACACGTGTTAACATATTTGTTCTTCCAATTTGAAAGAAGAAAAACGAAAATGAAGTTGTGTCTTTTATTTTTGTTCCTTACTTTTCGTTTCGTGTGAACCCACTTTTTCAAATTAAAATTACTTTTGGTAATTAATGACCCTAACCATCCCTATATGGAACAGAACGGCTTTTTGTGGGGTTTTTTAACAAAAAGATACGCAGAACAAAGACGGTACTCTGATGGAAAATCAGTTTTCCCATTATACAGAGTGATTGGCGAGAAGTGTCGAAAATTTCAGGTTTTTCTACTCACCATATGCAACAAAACCTTCCTATAAACCTCAGCCCAAATCTCCAAGGTAAAGAAATAATTTCAAATTTTTTTCTATTTTTTCGACTCAGGTCCGATAAATTGCGTGTAAACTTCAGAATTACTGACTGTAGAAGAATCTCGTATGTGCCATCAGAAAGAACGTAAAATCTTCTATAAGTAAACCTATTTACATTGCAGAATAGATGAAAAAATTCTGCACGAAAATTCAGAAAAAAGAAAAATGATTGTTCGGGGATCGTACGATGCAGTCTGGTGTGACGTAGGTTTTAGAAAAATATTTTCTTTAACCTGCCAACGTTTTGATCTTTATTCAGATCATCATCAGAGCCTGGGATTTATAAACATTTTTTAAATTTTATAAATGCGTCACATCCTACACGTATTTGTAAAATTTAAACAATGTTTATAAATCCCAGGCTCTGAAGATGATCTCAATAAAGACCGAAATGTTGGCACGATATAGAAAATGTTTTTCTAAAGTCATACCAGACCGCGTATCAGATCTCCGAACTAAATTGACTAACGGTCACTAAATACCGCGCGCCCACTATCATTGGCAATTCGTCCGGAAAGATGTTTAGCGTTGACCCAGGGTGATGAGTGCTCTTAGAACACCCATTTTGCCCATTGCCGTACTAGTTCCCACATTTGACCCATTCCTACCCACAGAGGTATCAGGCTTTTCTTCCCTTTTAAAAGATGAATATGATTTTGGGCTGAAAATAATTTTTTTTCGCGTTATTATTTTCATGTAGTCGATTGTTACTAGGGAGGTTTTTAAAGAAACAAAAGGTTGGATTTTTTAAATGTTGGATCGGTAACTGTTAATAATTACAAACTCCTGGAGCTTTGCAAATTCCTTCAAAAGTTTAACATTCAATTTGTCTTCCCGCGGTATACTCATATTTCTGTATTGCGCTTCTGCAAGGCCCAAAATGTTTGCATTTTGTTGAGAAAAAAAACTGGTGTCGATTTTTCCAAGAAATCCGATCGGCTCTTGAGTTTCGCTTCAGTTTTTTGTAGTCAAATTGAATCAGTTTGCCTGGCACCAGCTTTTGTTTTTTGTTTTGCAAAAAATACAACATTTTTTGGGCCTTCCAGAAGCGTGATGCAAAAAGTTAAGTATATCACTTTTTTTTCAGATGGCAATTGGCAATCGAATTTTTCTACAGTCAGTAATTCTGAAGTTTATAAGCAATTTAATTAATCTAAGTCGAAAAATTTAAAAAACTACTTCTTTACCGTTGAATTTGGACAGGGGTGTATTGGATGTATTTGTAGCATATGGTGAGTAGAAACACCTGAAATTTTCAAAACTTATCGCCAGTCACCTTGACTTGATATATATATATATATAATCGAGAAAAAAGCCAAAAAGTATTTAATTTGTTTTGGAATTTACTTATTCTAGAGCTTGATGAGCAAAGTGTTAAATTTTGTTTTGTTAACAGACTATCCAATGACATGTTCTTGGTCAAACTCCAGTGTTAATATTTACATTGAAACTACTTTGCATAAATTTAAACTACATAGTTTGTTTATAACCTAACCGAATAATTTATATACGTTAGAGCAAGGTTTTACGTCATTAAAGTTGTCTTTAAACTTTAATGTTCAACGAAGAAAATAGTTAATAAAATAAGTACTAACGTAATTTAAATGTGTTTTTTTTTTAATTTGAAGAAAAAAATCAATATTTGTGCTCATTAGCACAAATTTCCATAAGCTATGACCGGAATGATTAAATTTAATCTTCACGCCGAGTTAAATTTGATTTTCCCAACTGAACAGTTCTAAAAGCTAATTAATTTAAATAATCTAATCTTGGGGGGGGGGGTCGACCCTCTTCCGTTTGATAAATGAACAATAGACATTTGAGCGTATTTCTTCTGTATTCACTTTGTTTATTTTGTAGTTTTCTAATTTTGGACTACTATACAGGCTGCTTAAATGCCGGTATATTAAAAAAAATTGAATGAAATTATTGTTCTATTTTTCTTTTATGGCCTGTTGCCGAAATATTTTGTATATTATTTCTTAAATATATATTTAATGTGGGAAGTTTAGGGCCCGACACACTGCGACATCGCCGGGTTGGGTTTTTTTTTTTTTTTTTTTTAGGTCTTTCACGCGTTTTTCAACCTGCAGCTATTTGAGCAACGCGATTTGTTGCTGAATCTTTGATTTAAAGTGAAAACTAAAACTAATTTATTTATATATATATATATATATATAAATCACCACAAAC
>CM077113.1:12111104-12137627 GCA_039619505.1 Cimex hemipterus
ATATATATATATATATAAATCACCACAAACATAGAAATATGGTCGTATTCGTTCGGAGAGCTCGATATTCCTCGGGGCGTGGTCGAACTCCACTCCATTCCCGCTAATAAATTACTTTTATTCTCCAGACGTCATCCACTCACCCTAGAGTACTGCGAGGGTAGTATATTTCTCGGAGGACGTCTTTCAACATTTCATAAAATCTAACTTCGTTAAAACAATATTATTCCGATGTCGAAATATAATTTGAACAGTTGAGAAATTTGCCGGTAAACTTTGAAATTGGCTATTTCCTGAACTAAATGCATTAAACACTACAAGCTGAACAACTCGGCTATACTTGATTTGTGTGAATTGGTCTAAATATAAAGCTAGTCGTTGTCTAACAATAATACGAAAATCTATTGATGTAATGGCTAAAATAGAATTACTTAAAACTTAGTAAAATAGGGTAAAAAGTAAAAAAGACGATTATTATCTGATTTTTCTGACGGTTTTGTAAATTCATTAATTTCGTAGTCCGCTTGACTAATTGTTTTCTTACAATTAATTAAGGTTTTTAGTTGAGATGAAAAAGTCAATTGAACGGGCAGGATTCGAACCCACGATCTTCGGCTTGATACGCCGCTCCTCTACCACCTGAGCTGTCGTGACATGATCCACTCGGACACTAACTTCCCATCTCAACCCCACCTTTTGAATTTTCCTTTCTTTTATCCATTTTTCAAATGTCGTGTATTCAATTTGATTCTCGGCGACAAATGAAATGGCCTCGGAAATCTTTAGCTAAATAAATTTCATTTAAATTTAGTAAATTCCCTAGTTTCGTGGTCCGCTTGACCGATTAATATCTTAGAATTAATTAAGATTTTTAGTTGAGATAAAATTGAACAATGGCGAAAAGGAGGACAAATTCAAAAGGTGGGGGTTGAGACGGGAAATTAGTGTCCGAGTGAATTGCGATCACGATAGCTCAAGTGGTAGAGCAGCGGCGTGGGTTCGAATCCCACTCTTGCCCTTGACTTTTTACCCCAACTAAAAACCTTAATTAATTGTAAACAATTATTATTCTTAAGAAACTTCTTCTCTTTTCAAATTCCCATTTATTAAAAGATTGATTGATAAGAAAGACACTGTAAATTGCTCAAAATAGTGAAATTTAATTAAAGTTAGAAAAATAAAATTTTCTTTCATAACAATATTAAGATTTATTAGAAATAAACAACACATCAACAAGTCTGGACCCCAGAGTTCCCACCCCATTTGATATTCCTCAAGAGAGATTTTCATTAAACAATTTAAGACTAAGAAGTTTGCTTAAACGGAATAAGTTTCATGTAAATTTATTCACTTTCTAATTTACTAAATTGTATATCAACTTTCATCATGATAAATTTCATAGTGTATATTTGTTTCTTAATATTCATATCGTACGCTACACTCTGTTCCACGAAATCCGCTCATCGGTCTAATGGCTGATTTAATTTTGTTCATAAAATCAAGTTTGTAAAAAATTTTAGAGGACTTTTAAGATTTAGAGATAACCTGCATGCAAACTTCTACCACGCCATGTCAAGCCGGATCGTTAGTTATTGCAATTCATTCCCGTATCAGTCGAAATATTACATATTTATTGCCTAACGTATGCGAGATTGTAAACTTGGCGTGCGGACTTTGCAATTTTTTAATTGAGTAGATGATTTTTTAGATTCGTGTGAAATGATTAAAATTTGTCATATCTGTATATTGTACAATAAAATACAAACGTCTTATAAAAATACAGATTCTGAAGATAGATGATAAATTACCGAACAAATGTTTGAAATGATTGAAAATTGGCACAAAGGAGGAAAAATTCAAACGTTGATGTTCAGATGGAAAGTTAGTCTCCTGGTGGGTCGGAGTATCTATAGCTCAAGTGGTAGAGCAGCGGCGTATCAAGCCGAAGGTCGTGGGGTTCGAATCCCACTCGTGACACCAATTTTTTTATCTCAACTAAAACCCTTAATCAATTGTAAGCTTACATAAATAATGAATTTAGAATAAGTTTTTTATATTCGTAAGAAATGAATTTGTCATGTTTATATCAAATACAAATAAAAACTAATCAGTAGAAAAGAAATCCTTTATTAATTTGTCTTTTAAAAATATAGATCTGATGATAGATGATATATTACTATTTACCTGAATAAATGTTTACATAAGTTACATTAAAAATTTATTTAAAAAAATATGAAATTATTTTTTAAATAAAAAAAAATAAAATAAATTACAATTATGAAAATTTGCCAAAATAAACTTTTGATTTAAATTTACATAAAATAAGTTTTAAAAAATGGTAAATATTTTCCAGAAGGTTTGAGTTTAGTTGAAATATCCTGAATCTAGCAGAAAATGCTAATTATAACTGAGAGAAATAAGAATAAAATCAATAGAAATACTTTAAAATTATTATGTCGTTTGTATCCTATGCTCCTTTATTTAGAGAAACACTGTATGTGCCGTTATGTTTAATTCATAATTTTCTAAACGGCTTCAGAATTTCCTAAGGATAATGAGATTGTAGACTGCATGGCAAGGCAAGCTGTGAAAAAAAGGGCAAAATTTAGAGTCCTCTCTATATAACGGGCAACTGTTTAGGCGTTTATCACTGTAAGGTAAAGGTCCCGGGTTCGAATCCAGAGGCCCTGCATTCGAATCCGACATATTTACAAATGTTTGTTTTTGTAATCAAAAACACCGGCACCCCGAGGGTTGATATAACCTCTGCTGTTGCGAACCCTCGTAAAAAATTAAAAAATAAATAAATAGGAAAAGACTTGGGAAAATTAATAGATCTTGCAGAAAGGGAGATTAGAAATGAGCGTATGCTCAAAATATATAAAAAATGTCAAAACTTCGAAAACCAGTACACGCGTTCTAATAATAAAAAACTTTAGAAAAATTTGTTGAAGTCGTGAGGAGCGGTCAAGAACGAGGTACTTGAGAAAAACACCTTTTTCATTTTTTGCCTACGTTTCGACCTTTATTCGGATCATCTTCAGAGCATAAAATGTGGCGCTATTCTTGATGTGGCGTTGTGAATAAAGAGAAGAAAATTTATAACTTCGTCGAAAATTGCGAAGAGAACAATACAACTTTCTTTGTAAGTGTCCATCACTTACATAAAGATACGTGGCAAAAATTCAATTAGTTAAATATGAAAATTAAAACTAATTCAGACCTTAATGAAAAAACCAGTCGTTTGAAAGTACATCGAAGCAATTCAGAACTGGCTAGAAAAATTTTGAAAGAAGTTCAAAACTTAGCATCAACGGACCTAGAAAAATACTTCGCATTTTTCCTTTGAACTACAAAAAAAGCCCTTCCATATCCCAAATTATAGGTATTAAATGAAGTACAAGATTATCGATGGAATACATCCATCAAACCAGGGTTTTTTCGTTTTCTGGATGAAAATGACAATGATCTCATAGAGGTCACATACTATGTGACAATATGGGAAGCCTTCATCATTCCCAGTTTCACCATACTTTAGGTTTAGGGGGATGTCTTGTGCAAAATCACATGCACGATTACAAGAATTACGTCCTGAAATCTTATTTGATTGACAACAATTTCAAATTGAGCAAAGGTGACAATGATGAGAAATGGCAGTACATACTGTCGTATTTATAAAATATTTTCATTAAAATGAATGAGATGCTCTTTCTTTGAATGGGAAGAGTATCACACACTTTCGACTTAAAAAATATTTAAAAAACTTAATAAACTTGTAAATTTTATCGGGATATAAACCCAACGATCTGCAGGAGGCCGTGGATAATTGGATTTTCTAAGGACTTAAAAATTTGACCAGAAATGGAACCAGATCGCCTCTGAGCCAATTGCCTAAGAAGCAAAGACGAAAAAAATCAATATTGTAAAATAAATAGCTGGGGGTGGAAAAATAGACCGGGCGAACCCGAGGAATTTCGACATCAATCCTATGCAAAGGAAAGGAAAAGGATCTAACCCAAAATCTAAAGTATCTATAAGTCAGTAAGACTTGAGTAACGTACAGTTCCAAATCGAGCAAAGCTCCCCCCCCCCCTGAACAGCACTCCTCCTCTAGAAAAGATGCAATATCTACAACTCAATGGCACTGTCGTACAGTAGAATGATATTGCCTCAGTCTAACATGATAGTCCGAGATAACACTAAAAAATTCCACGATGTGATTTCCTAATAATTTTTTTTTTAATTAATAGAACTGTACAATTTTAAAAGGTGTTGTAGGGTGTGGAAATCAACCACAAAAAGTGAACCTAAAAATATTCTTAGGCAAATATCAAAAATAACTAATTCACTATTTTTGTGGTCAGCTTGACCAATTAATACATGACAATTAAGGTTTTTAGCCGAGATGAAAAAAGTTATTGGCGAGAGAGGAATTCGAACCCATGACCTTCGGCTAGACACGCTGCTGCTCTACCACCTCGAGGTCACGATAGCTCAGGTAGTAGAGCAGCGGAGTGTCTAGCCGAATGTCGTGGGTTCGAACCCATCTCGTGCCATTAACCTTTTTTCATATCAACTAAAATCCTTAATCAATTGTTACAAACAAAAGGAGGAGTCAGTAAAATCTCAGTTATAAATTAGGTTTGATTTTTTAATTTCACAGGGTTTGTTGTCGAGTTACTGTCAGATCGAGTTAAACATTCGGCCTATTTGTGCATATTCGGACCGCCGGTGAAAATCATTTTTGATTTTATGCTTTAATCATACTTGATACTGAATAAATCCTGATCCTTTAGAACTACAAACAGTATATAAAATAATTAGATTAAACATACATTATAACTGCAATATGTACGGGAAAAATCGGATGGATCAAATCGTTGTCTTAGTTTACATGTTGTCCTACATCGACTGGATTATATTTTCAAATTTATGATCCTAGCGTGATGTCATTACATCATATTACGTTGAATTTCCCTTTCTATCTAGTTCGTATCCTGAGTCTCTTTGACGGTTTTATAAATCAAACACTCCAATAACGGCAATTTTTTAAATAATTCAACCGTTATGACAATGTTTTATAGTCGGATCACCATATTTGTGATTAAATCACAAGTTCAGCAAGTTTAATAACGTATTAATTAATAAGGGAGTTGGGCATACGTAGATCCCAAAGGATTGGAAGCATCGGAAATAGTTTGAACTCACTTTAGCTCCTTAATCTAAAAGATTTATGAGCGATTCTCTGAGAAATATCTTCAACAACAAAACCCCACAGACTTTGATTACATAATATACAACTGTATATTTGCCTAGATTTGTTTTTTTACACTTTTAATTTTTTTCTCATTTATTGAACACTTACTATAAGTTTAACTTAAGCATTAATTAAGACAATTGATTAAGGTTTTTAGTTGAGATAAAAAAGTCAAGGGCAAGAGCGGGATTCGAACCCACGATCTTCGGCTAGATACGCCGCTGCTCCACCACTTGAGCTATCGTGATCTCAATTCACTCGGACACTAATTTCCCGTCTCAACCCCACCTTTTGAATTTGTCCTCCTTTTCGCCATTGTTCAATTTTATCTCAACTAAAAATCTTAATTAATTCTAAGATATTAATCGGTCAAGCGGACCACGAAACTAGGGAATTTACTAAATTTAAATGAAATTTATTTCACTAAAGATTTCCGAGGCCATTTCATTTGTCGCCGAGAATCAAATTGAATAAACGACATTTGAAAAATGGATAAAAGAAAGGAAAATTCAAAAGGTGGGGTTGAGATGGGAAGTTAGTGTCCGAGTGGATCATGTCACCACAGCTCAAGTGGTAGAGCAGCGGCGTATCAAGCCGAAGATCGTGGGTTCGAATCCCGCTCTTGCCCTCGACTTTTTCATCTCAACTAAAAACTTCCCATCTCAATCCCACCTTTTGAGTTTTCCCTCCTTTTGTCATTTTCCCAACGTCGTGTAATTTATTCAGATGATTGTGGTGATTACTCCGAAATCCTGAGATGCGGTCTGGTGTGATGTAGGTTTCAGAAAAACATTTTCTTCATCGTGCCACGTTTCACGTTTGATAAATTCATTTTTTCCACATCCTACATGTATTTGTTAACTTTAAACAATGTTTGTAAATATCAGGCCCTGAAGATGATGTCAATAAAGATCGAAACGGTGGCTTCCTCATGATGTCTAAATATTCATCGACAAACGGTCACGCCTTTTTAAAAAGATTGGGTCAATTCTGTTTTTACAACATTTATCTAATTTTTAACCATATTCAAGTTGCAGATTAAAGGATGAATTTAGTGTAATCAGATTGGATTCTCGCCGACAAATGAAATTGCCACAGATAGCTTTAGAGAAAATATGTAATAAGTTAATACAATACAGTTCCATCGACTGTCCTGACTTCGTTATTCTGTTTCCTCCAAAAGACCGATTTTCTAAGGTTCACTGGAATTAACAGAATATTCAGAGATGCCAATAATTCACAAATATATTTTTTCGACTGCTCAATCTCCGATATTAAAAGGCTATTTTCCGAGAAATTATTCAAAAATTAATCGCCAGCACTCTTTTCATTTTCGTATTTTTTTAAATTATTTTCTTTAGTATTTCCTCTTAAGCAATATTATTCTCTTTATTTTTATATAGGTATATATTTTTTTAAAAGTTTACAAGGTGTTAAATTATTATTTCCTTTTCATTTTCAAACGCAAAAGGTGCATCTCGAAGCTCAAACAATTTTTATGCTCTTCTGTTAAGGTATATTTTTGTAGAAAACTATCATTCGCCCTTTAAAGCGGCTTCTATATAATTTCTCTATGCGTTTAGAACATCCCAGTACAAACCCAAAAAATTATGATAAAAAATAATCACAAGATTTAAAAGATCTAAGTTTGTAATACAGCCGGAATCGGTCCAAGAGATTAGATACAAAAATTGTTTTAAAACGAAAATACGGAGAGCTTTAGTGAAGGTATACTTCATTTTAAACTTAATAAATTCGTTAATTTTCTGGTGCGCTTTACCAATTAAATAAATTTTTTAGTTGAGATAAAAAGTTAATGGCATGAGCGGGATTCTACCACTCGAGCTATCCTGACTTCTGGTGGGGGCTCAAGTGGTTAAAGCAGCGGCGTATCGATCCGAAGGTCTTGGGTTCGAACCCCGCTCGTGACAGTTACTTTTTCATTTCAACTAAAACTTTACAAAAAAAAAAAGAAGAAATAATTTAAATAAATAATTTGGTCAATAGACCGCTAAATATAATGAATATTGATACTGTATAAATAAACAAACGTCAGACAAATAAAATACTAACCTGGATGTAATAAAAATGCTAAAAATTGATTACTTTTGGATAATTTTAGCGAAAAGTAAATCGAAAATTGTTACCAACACCGATCCATTATTAGAGGGAGTTCCAACGAAGTTCAACTCGAACCAATTGTCGTATTAAATATACAACGACGAACAGAAAGGACTTGTTCCCTAAATTGTGGAAAGATGGTATGCGAGTAAACACAATGACCAAAGGGTTATTTGATTTCAACGGTTCGTAGATAGTATAAAAACCAAAATTGTCAGAATTAATAATAAAGGAAATATTTATAGATCACCAATTTTAATTATTTTACTGTTAGTATGCGATCCATTAGACAAGAATCCATGTCAAAGGGGGGGCAAATATGAAAGCTACCGTCGCATTTTTTTTTATTGTTATTTGCTCTAGTGTCATACGAGAGGGGAAGAAACAACGAAAAACCAGACGGATGGCACCAAGTTGTCCTTCAGTGTGAACGAAACAAGGAAAGGAATATTATTTGCCCCTTTGCCCTCGGTTTCTATATATTGAAGGACGAACAAAATATCCCAGTGAACTTTTATTACTGTTTATTATCCAATAATAATAAATCAATCGTCAAAAAATCTCAATATTGCTATGAATCGAAATTTTTCCACTTTAATTAAATGTCACTGTTTTGAACAGTTTACAGCGTCTTTCAGATCAATTAATCGTTTAATAAATGGGAGTTTGAAAAGAGGAAAGTTCAGAGAAGAAGGTTCTTGACAAGAATAATAATTGTTTACAATGTAAACTCACAAAACCGTCAGAACAATCAGATAATGGTCGTCTTTTTTTGTATGTTTTCATTATTTGACAAGCTTTCAAGTAATTTCTTTTTGCCAATGCATCAAAAGATTTTTATATTGCTGTCAGACACACACGACTACCTTTATATTTAGGTCAATATAAATCTAGTAGGGCAAAGATGTCCAAATTGTACTGTTTAATGTATTTAGTTTAGGAAATAGCCAATTTCGACAGTTGAATGGTATTGTTTTAGCCAAGTTCGATTTTCTCCAATGCCGCAGAATGTTGAAAGACGTTTTCCGAGAAATGTACTACTCTAGGGTTGAGTGACGTCTGGAGAATAAAAGTAATTTATTAGCGGGAATGCAGTGGAGTTCGATTCCGCGCCGAGGAATCCGGTCGAATGAACGTCCAGATTTTTATGTTTGTACTGATTTATACATACGTGTTGTAGTTTTATATTCTGTAGTTGACAACCTAACGTACAAATGAGAGGCTAACATTTTCTGATATCGATTTAGTTTTTTATATAAAAACAGAAAGTCAGTAACAGAATTAGACATTCAAATGGCTGCAGGTTGGAAAATATGCGAGAAAGACCAGAAAAAGGAACATACACCTCTCTTCTGTATATATACAATAGTTATGTGACATTCTGAGCTGATTATAAAAACAAAAATTGGTGGTAATTTTAATTTAGTTCAGCTTATTGTGACCTATTGGAAAAATCTTTTCTTTTGCACATCCAAACTTTTTGAAGATTTAACCTTTTGGGATTTTTTCTTTAACTGATTATATTAGGTTAAACTATTATTTCTTTTTCATTTATAAACGCAAAAAGTGCACTTGAAGCTGATGTTTTTTTTTGTTCTGATTAGGTTTCTTCGTCCTTTTAAAGCGTCTTTTATAAAAAAAAATTATTTTTTTAGAAAATCCCAGGTAACACAAAAAATTATGGTAAAAACAGTCACAAGATTTAATAGATCTAAGTTTGGAATAAATTCACTAGTTTTGTGGTCCGCATGACCAAGTAATACCTTACATTTAATTAAGGTTTTTAATTGAGATAAAAAAAGTTGACGGCACGAGCCGGATTCGAACCCACGATCTTCAGCCTGACACGCCGCTGCTCTACCACTTGAGCTATCGTGACCTCGTTCCACTCGGACACTAACTTCTAACCTCAACCCCACTTTTTGAATTTTCCGTTAATTAATTAAGGAAGTTGGTATCCGAGTGGATCAAGGTCACGACAGCTCGAGTGGTAGAGCAGCGATCCACTCGGACACTAACTTCCCATCTCAACCTCACCTTTTGAATTTTTCCTCATTTTTGCCATTTTACAAATATCGTGTAATCTATTTGTTGATTCTCGGCGACAAATGAAATGACGACGGAGAGCTTTTGTGAAGTTGAACTACATTTTAAACGTATTCAATTCACTAATTTTCTGGCCGCTTGACCAATTATAACTTGCAATTGATTAAAGTCTTTAATTAAACAATTAATTAATGTGTTTAGTTCACATTAAAAAGTTAATGGCACGAACGGGATTCGAACCCACGACCTTTAAGTTAATGGCACGACGATATGCCGCTGCTCTGCCACTTGAGCTATCGTGACCTCAATCCGATTTTTTATCTCAACTGAAAACCTTAATTAATTGTAATTGGAAAATTCAAAAGGCGGGGTTGCGGTGGAAGTTGGTATCCGAGTGGATCGAGGGAGCCAAAGATCGTGGGTTCGAATCCCGAGAATAATTAATTGTTTGGGAAAAAACTCGGAACCAGTCAAAGCGGTTAAACCCAAAGTGAAACGTTTTAAAACAAAAACACAGTGGCTATTGAAGCGATTTTTGAGAAAAACAAACAAAATGGAGACATAGGTGATTATAGTTCAGGCCTTGGTTCCTCATAGTGAGCGAGTAAGTAGATAAAACAGATTTTTTTTACAACCCTTTAAATCTAGCTGCCACACCACCAGAACAAAATTATGCCGGGTCAGCCTGTTTCAAGTTTATTTCAACTTTAAATTAGAGATTCAAAACCTTGTTTCATATTATTATTCGTATTGAATTAAATTGGTAAAAAATGTAAGAAAATTAGCATTTGAATCGTACGTTTGAAAATATAATTTTAACGAGCCTCTGATTAAAGGAAAAACATTTTTACAAATTAACGACATTCTTTGTTTTAATGATCACATTTGTTATCATCAGACCACTTTGGAACCTTATAATTGTTAATATTTTATCATTTTAATTACTCGGCATACGTGAGTAGGCCTTAATTTTCTAAAGTTTTTTTAATTTTTTATTGTTTGTAAAATCAAAATCTTCACGGATCCTTTGCTCTTAAGGCTTGGTTATTGCGAACTAGTTGACAAATTGATTGAAGCCTTGGTGACTTATATCTTCTCCGAAAATACACTTTTTTTTTCTAATACGCGTATCTTTGCAAAATCCAAATGGCAAATGTAGAAAACAGCTCCCTTAAATAACATGTAAGGAAATAATATAATAACAGGAAAAGGGGAGTTGAAAGAAGGTCTTTTATAAGAAATTTCTTCTACGTCCTTTTTCTTCAGCTCATCCGGATCAAAAGTGAACGTACGTTTCCTTTATATATAACACATCACATAAATATAAATTCGCTCGGTGAAACACGGCTGTGACTTTTTGACGGATTGTAATTTCTTTTTTAAGGATTTGGAAGAAAAGCTATAACGATTAAATGACCTTTGTCCCAAAACGATTCGGAATAATAATTTATAGTTAGAATATAAATAGACTTTTTATAATACAGGTATGAACAATTGAAAATCGAAGAACTTACTTCACTTAGGCAAATTCCTACTGGTATACTGACGGCTCCAAAACCTACAAGGATGAAGAAGCTGAGGTCTTTGTGATGAACCCCAAGACCGAATTCACGATAAACCTAGATAAGTTGCTTCAGTTTTCCAGGCTGAAATCAACGATCGAACAATGTGCCAGAGAAATAAAAAAGCTAGGAATACATTCCCGGAAGATAGCCATTCCTCTGACAGCTATGCAGCTCTCCGGGGCCTTATGAGAGGCGAAAGCAGAGTGTTTGCAACTCCATAGATGCCCTGACGGAACTCAGTGACACTAATGAACTGGCATGGGTCCCTGGACATTTGGTGCATAGAGGCATATAAAAGGTTGACATGTTGGCCAAAAAGGGAACCAACATGGACCCTAAGAACCCAGAACCCTCCTGGGGCTTAGCAGCCTGCAACAAAAAAGGATTCATCTTAAAATGGATCCTTAATGAGCTCAAAACTTAGTGGAACAATGCCACAGGTATGAGGCACGTGAAGTCGTAGAAGGACCATCTACAAAATTTTCAAAAGAATTACTGGAATGCAACCGCAACCTAATCAAGATTCTCGTTAGACTCCTGACAGGACACTGCCACTTAAGAAGGCACATGTACCGAATAGGAGTACAGACAGAAAAAACACTATGTAGATGCTGCCATGAAGTCCGAAACCTAGTAGGACAATACCACAGGCATGAGGCACGCGATGTCAGAGAAGGACCATCCATAAAACTTACAAAAGAACTACTGGAAGGCAACCGCAACCTGACCAAGATTGTGGTTAGACTCTTGACAGGGCACTGCCACTTAAGAAGGCACATGTACCGAATAGGAGTACAGACACAACACTACAGATACTGCCAAGAAGAGGAGAAGACCGCAGAACGCATTTTATGTTTCTGTGAAGGTCCCTGTAGGTGCAGATTCTTGCAACTAGAACAAGAAAAACAACAAGCAAGATCCTACACCAAGGCATCGCTGGCAAAGCCGTGGAGGCTGGTTAATAGCCTGAAACTGGCCAGTGAATTATAAAAAACAGGGGAGTACAATCGATTTACACAAGTTGAGGTGCAGTACGCCTTATGGCCGACTCTTTTATTCCTATCCGTATCCCAACTTCACTTAGGCATCTACGTTACTGGAAACTGGCGAAGAAGGTTTCCACCTTTTTTCACAAACGATTATAATAATTTGAATTTGCAGGATACTCGACAAGAGAAAGGAAAACTATTGTTAACTGTCTATAAACCTTTATGTGTCTTTTGCCTGTTTATGAATTATTCATCGGCACAATTGTATTTATTAGCGAGAATAGAAAGGTCAGGAAGAAATTCGAGTACTCAAGCATGAATGATATACACTTTATAAAAAGTTGAAGTTTTAAAATAATCAAACTCAATTCTAACCTTTCGGTAATGATTATTTAAAACTATTCACCATGTTGATTTGTTTTTACTTTATATACCTCAATAACTACTACATGGTCGTAGCAAGGACTGTTTTTAGGAAAGATTCAAGAGCTGAAAAATATTTTACGTATAAAAAGCCGGAAAATTTTCTTATAAATTCAGAGCGTTCCAAAAATTTATTTTAATTTTTTTTAACTCTTAGCAACATATTCACGATGTTCTAAGAAGAATTGAAAATTGTTTGTAACGGGCAGAAACAGATTTTGATAAAACGGAAAAATAGCAAACATTGTAAACTTGTATTTTTACAACAATATTACCTTGAGAAATTGTTCTAATATGGTAAACTTTTATAGCTAGATAGGAAAACATAAATTACTGACTATGTTGGAAAAGAAAGCGTATATAAATAAAATCTGTCAAGTAAAATTTGAACGATAAAAAATCGAGATTGATCATAAAAATCTCTTCTTATAAAAGTATGACTTTTTTCATGTTTCGGTACAACTTAATCAAAAACCCTTCATCACATAAAAACGATTTTATTTTCCTGTTTCGTACAGGAATAATGACCATATTACTGGCTATTATTAAACTTTTATTTATATTTAGCGATGTTTTTAAAACCGCTCAGGCGAGAAGAATTTTAGTCTTAAGAAAAATATTTTTTTTAATATCTGTAATAGATTCAAATTGATTTTGGAAAAATATGACCAGAAATGAAAAGTATATTTATTTGTTGTATTGTTGTTGCAATGTTTGTAAATCGCAGGCCTGAAGATGTTCTCAATAAAGATCGAAACAATTAATTAAGGTTTTTAGTTGAGATGAAAAAAAATTTAATGGCACGAGAGGGTTTCGAACCCACGACCTTCTACGTTAGATACGCCGCTGCTCTACCACCTGAGCTATCATGACCTCGATCCACAGCCGAAGGTCGTGGGTTCGAGTCCCGCTCGTGCCATTAACTTTTTTCAGCTCAACTTAGAACCTTAATTAATTGTAATGTATCAACTGGTCAAGCGGACCACGAAACTAGTGAATTTAAAGATCGAAACGTTGGCACGATAAAGAAAACGTTTTTCTGAAACCTACATCAAACCAGATTGCATCTAACGACTTCTGAATATTTATTACTTATTTTTATTTTATTATTCATATTTTATTTCCTTTTTTTTGTTAAATGTTTGTAAATCTCAGGCCCTGAAGATGATCTCAATAAAGATCGAAACGTTTTCTGGCATCTACATCAAACCAGACCGCATCCCACGATTTCTGAATAATTATCGATTAACGGTCACTAGTCACCACATGTAAGTAATAAATCAAACAGGGTTAGAAAAAAATGGTACACACGGACTGCAATTTGCAAATTTGCATGCAGAGTGCGTTGCTCAATATGACCCACATAATTTAAAGTCATCATTCGTTGGCTCCATATAGGGAGAGTGTAGGAATGCCGTCTCGAGCACGGAAGCAATTCTGTGTGTTCCTTCCGATTTTTGGAAGGAAGCATGGTAATATTTGGCAATAAGCCTATTTTTATATATCCACTAGATTTAATGATATTTCGTGAGAATGTATTTATTTGCGTGAATGTTAAACTTCAAGAGGTCGATGATTTCAACAACCCCATTGACCTTCAAATAAGACTAACCCTAATTGCCTATGAGTGATAAAGTGTGATGGAGGAATTTCCAATACTCCATCGCCCTTCTTGAGTGAAAGATTAAAAAGGGGGAAAGTATTTAAGAATTAGTGATATAGTGGGTGTAGTTACGTTAAAACAGCATTTGTTTGGGGCTGAAATGACCTTTTGTCGATGGCTCCTTCAGTCTAACTTCGAACTTTCCATTTGTTTAATCTTAAGTACAAAGCATTCTTGCAAAGGAAATTTTAAAAAATCTCTTCTATTGAAAATAATCTATTCACTACTTCAAAAATTCTTATTCATAAATGGCTAATATAGAAGGAAGAATAAAATTGATAGTGGTAAAATTTGAAGAAATGGTTTCGAAAAATTACTTTTTATCTACTCTTTGTCTTTTTTTTATGAACTCTACTAAATGACGTTAAAAAAATTGTTCAAACAAGGTAAAATTTCACGCTTAAACAAAAAATACAGTCTTGTAAAAGAAATATGTATTGTAATAAAAATCCACCAGGTAGTGTTGCCTTTGAAAACAAATACCTTCTCCTGTAAAGTTGCGTTTTTGTTCTCATTAATGTGTTATTTTCGCAAAAAACGCTTCGTCATATTAAAACAATTTTTTTTTAAAGAAAAGATAGGCTTCGAATCATAGCGACAAATTTGTTTTGCCGACACCAAATATACAAAATTGTTTTTTAAATAAAAGTAGGTGTAAAACTTAAGGATAAATTTAAGTTGATCACAAAAATTAATTATTCTTTATTTAAAAAAAAAAAAACATTTTGCCCACAAATCCGCAGTATATTAAGAGAAAAAATCCAAAATTATTGACTGTAATAAACCAGGCGGTTTTTTGGGAAAACGCTATCGATAAACGGAACCTTTTGCCATACTCTTTGAACACTAAATAGCCTTAAGAAAAAAACAATAAAATTCTAATATTCGATGCTTAAAAATAAATGACAATTAATTACCGTTTTTAGTTGAGATGAAAAAAAGTTAATGGCACGAGAGGGATTCGAACCCATGACCTTCGGCCAGATACGCCGCTGCTCTACCACCTTAGCTGTCGTGACCGTGGTGGTAGAGCAGCGGCGTATAGCCGAAGGTTGTGGGTTCGAATCCCTCTCGTGCCATTAATTTTTTTTTCATCTCAACTAAAAACCGTAATTAATTGTCATATATTAATTGGTCGAGTGGACCACGAAAACAGTGAATAATGACTTAAAAATAAAATGAAAATTCTCATGAAGAAAAATCATTATCAAATTTACAGCACGTCGAATAGGAAAATAACACCGTTTCGTTCGTAAAACTGTCGACACCCTCTTAAAACAGACGCAATACGTAGAACGAATGTTTGTAAATAATTTATTTACTAGATTGCTATTAAATTAAAGAAATATTATTGGAAATTGTGGTTTAAAAAATGTTGTTTTTTATTTATTTATTTTTTTACGCTAAAAGTACTCGATTGTATTTGATTTTCCTATTGTGTATTAAATTAAATTTGATCAGATATTCGAAAATTTCAACAATACATTTAAATGATTTATCATTGTGCCACAACAATGCAATATAATTGAATTCCGAGAAGAGGAATTTTGATTTGCTATGTAACAGATAATGGGGGAGGGGTGAAATCGTCTCGTGGATATATATATATATATATATTTTTTTTTTTTTTTTTTTTTTGCGGATTTAGAATAGCTGAAAAATTTACATGGTTTCAACGACTGCTTTTTCCCATTTTATCCCGTATTAGAATGTTCCCCGTGTGTATTCTTAGTTTAACTCTATATTGTGAGGGAGACTCTTGGAGCCACATTTCCGGGGATTTTTGCAACTCTTGGCAATCCGGCTAGAGTAAACTGTCCGACCTCATTCTTTAGAAAGGGAAAGAGCATTGAAACTGGGCGGGATTTAATTGTAAGGCGTAAAAACCAAATAAATTATTTATTTTCTATTTTACTACTTTACCAATTTTTTTACTTTTTTACCCTCTCTGGCGAGTCGTGTTCGCGACTTAGACCCTATAAACCAATGTAACTTTACCAAAAAAAAAAAAAACCTGAGATTATTGAAATTTTACATATTACATAAATCTCACAAGACAGCCTATTAA
Source organism: Cimex hemipterus (assembly GCA_039619505.1). Lineage (NCBI taxonomy): Eukaryota > Metazoa > Arthropoda > Insecta > Hemiptera > Cimicidae > Cimex > Cimex hemipterus. The sequence continues at coordinate 12,127,237 of CM077113.1, forward strand.
ATACGAATAATTACCTGAAATGCGCATTTCCGAACAAAGCAAAAAAAAAATTCCAGTCCAGCCAATTTTGCCAATTACAAATTCGTTTTTCAGCAGTTTGCGTAAAATATAAGCGAACGCTTTCAAAAAGCTTGTTAAACAATAAAGCATTTTTGAATCGAAATGAAAAATACTTAACAGTAAAAAATAATTTTGACCCATGTGTCTGGGTCATGACCTAAAGCGCTTTTTGGACTTGGATCTCCACCCAGTTTCGAATTGTTTTGCAATATTACTAAAAAACTGGCCAAATCATATCAAGTCTAACCGTAAATAATAAAATAATAATCCTCTTTTTGTTTCTATCTTCTTTTTTTTAATAAGAAAAAAAATAAAATTCGTTTCTTATAGTAAAAGTGAGTAAAGTAGAAATGATGAAAAGTCATATTTAGGTAGTAAAAATAAGATCATTATTTATTAAATTTTTGATTGAAATCAATTACTTTTTATTTTATATTTTTTTAAACTAAAATAAACATAGTTTTTGGAAATTTCAAAAATTACCAAAAAAAATTATCACATCATTTATTTTAGCACTACACCTTCTTACAGCATTAAAATAAATCTCATAGCTTAAAAATATATATAATAATAAATAAAATTGCCAAATATTTTCTGGCTACGTAGTTACGAGAGCGGTTACTTACAGTAAGGCAGTTGCTGTTGGAATGAAGGGCAGAGGGTTCGGCAGAATCGGTCGGAACATGCGCACACCCTCGCCCAGAGAGGGACTTGGGATAAAAACAAAGTCCCGCCGTGTAGCCAGGCTATTCTTTTGTGTCGCGCCCGAAACCACTTGTTGACGATCGACGCTTTTATTGCTCTGTGAACAAACATGAAAGTTTCCTATCGAAAAATTGACCTCGACAATTGCAAATTTGTTGGGGGGGATTTTTCGGGTATGACAAGCTAGAACTCATCTCCAAGCATTTCGCAACAAAGGAAAATTAAAAAACTTTTAATTTATTTAACTTGAAAAGGTTTGTGCGACTTCAATGATAAAAGAACTTTTGTACTTGAAATAAATTTAAGTTCATCCTGGTTCTGTTTTACTTGACTGTTTATAGCTTGGTTCTCGTTGAACTTTAATATATTTTTGACTGGATATTTTAATATCAATATCAACTTGTAGAATGGCTGGAAGTAAAAGCATTGGAAAAATCAACTGAAACAGTGAGACAAAAAGGAACGGGTTTTTTCTCACTGATGAAAGCTTTTATCTGAGATGTGACCTGGCGCCAAATTTCTTGTGTCTTCAGGGGGGGGGCCATCGAAGTGCTGGCACAGTAGGCGACTATTTAAAGCCTAAAATAAAATTAGTAATCTGATAAATGTTTATTAGCGGACATGCGGGGGAAAAAATAAAAATCTGATGTATTTTGCGTCATTCTGAGGCAAACATGAAATAAATAGTATTTTCAATATCGTGTTAAAATTTTATTAAATAATCACAGAACAAGAAGAAGAAATATAAAATTTGATTTGACGGTAGCAAAAAAAAACGCGGAAATTTTCAATTCTTGAACAAGTGGACAATAATTTTTTTTTTTCATTTTTCTACTTGCCATTCTCATATCGATCTTTTAATTTAAATATTTATCCAATTTTCATTGAAGCATTTTTAAATGCAAAGGAAAAAACTTCTTAAAAATCCTGATTTTACCATAAAAATGAAAATGAAATTTTTAAACCTATTGATGCTTTTTTTTAATTGGTTTCAGATATTCATCAATAATTAAATATGTAAATGTCAAATTCAGTTAATTCAGCGATTTAATTTTCTCTTATTATTAATACACAATGCGACGTACAATCATGTTTGTTGTTTTTTTAAATAAACACATTACAAAATTTTAAATAAATGAAAGCTTGAAAATTTAAACAGGAAAGCCATTGGTAAAAGATTTCATTTCAAACAATGCCGTAATGTCCCTTTCATAAAATATTACTATTATTCTTTAGGACCTTCAGGTTTATTTAGATTTTTGTATTTTGATTATTTAAAAGGTTTTTCATAAAAAATATTTTTGATTTTTTTTTTCAGTTAATCATTGAAGAAGGAAAACTCATTACCCTAATGCATCATCCCTGATCATTTTGACACAGTTTTTTCTTCATTGGGTCAGAGTTTTGGCATTTAGCCATCCTCACTTTTTGTCGATTGGATAAATCAAAAGAAACTATACTGAAAAAAAAAAGTAATTTAGATAATTTAGCTGTGTAATTAACTGAGCGTTGTATTGATTTTAATAATAATAATTTTATTTGCGGAAAGTACAGTAAAATAGTAAGATAAAATATAAATAGAGAAAAAAATTAAGGATAAAATAATAAAACAATAATAGGGGGCGTCGGTGGCCGCAAGGGTTAGGAGTTGATACGGAGCTCGTCACTGTAAGGTGAAGGTCCCTGGTTCGAATCCAGCCCAGCGGCCATGCATTCGAAGCCGACATACATACAAATGGACTTTTTTCTAAAGCTCCCCGAGGGTTGAAATAACTTTTGCAAACCCTCGTTTTCAAAAAAATAAATAAACTAAAATAAAAAATAATAACTAAAAAGTAAGTTAACCAATCAGCACATTTTCGCTCGTCATCCAAAAGCAGTACTTGTGACAGGAGGAAGATTAAATTTAAAAAAAAATTAGAATGTGTATAAAACGAAATAAATAAAAGAAAAATTGAAATAATGAAGAGAAAACAAAGATAAAATAAAATAAATTAATTAATTGAATGATATTAATTGATCAAACGGACATCGAAAAATAGTCAATAAAATAAAATAAAGTCAAAATAAACATTGATGAATACAATAATTACTATATGATGCCAAATATACCCCCCAAATAAAGTGCAAATTATAAATTTAAAATTTTTACAACAATAATTTTTTTGAAAACTTAATGATAATTAAATTTGTTAAAATTAATGTTATAAAAAAAAACTAAAAACAACATTTAATGGAAAATTAAAGTAAAAATTAGTTCTATTATATTTAGCGATCTGATTGGCCAAATTACTTCTTTCAATTAATTAACGTTTTTATGGAACGTGTTTTTATTGAAAAAAAAGGTTAGTGGCATAAGAGGGATTCGAACCCACGACCTTCACCTCAATGCGCCGCTTCTCTAGCTTGAGCAACCATGACTTCTGGTGGGGCCCAAGTGGTTCGAGAAGTGGCGAATTGAGCTGAAGGTCTTGGGTTCGAATCCCGCTCGCTACACTAATTTTTCATCCGAACCAAAACCTTTATATAAATAGAATAATTAATGGGAGAAATTTATGTCGTTTGTTTGTTACATCTCCAGATACAAATTTCATACAAATAAAAAAAAAGGATTAAGCAATAAATATTTTCTTTTTAAATGTTTTATTTTTATAACCGAACCTAATTTGTTGTACGCAAAATATGGATAAATTAAAATATATTACAATTAGAGATAATGAAAGTTGTGTTTTTCAGTCGCAGTAGCTTTTTTGTCAGATTTATTTTATATCTGTTTGAAGAATAATTTAAGAAAATTAATTCATAAGAAGCCGAGTTGGAGTCAATGAAGTGTTAACCTGTTAGAAGATGCGGGATGTCGGTCACGTAAACGGGCGAAAAATAATTCGCATTCTGAGTACGGCGGGTGCGGTTCCGCCGCCAATTCATTACAGCATGGCTTAGCCCCCAGTCTGCGAGCCTTTATCTCGGCTCCGCCCTTTTATGGAGATCATAAATCGGTTGACTCTTCGAGGGTGGATTGTTTGTGCAATCTTCTCACTGGTTTCCCTTTTTCGAGGATCCTCACACCGTGCCGTGTGTACACATAACGACTTTATCCCGCCTCACACTTCACCCGTATTGAAATATATCGCCCTTTTTCATTCGAGATTTATTAAACACGTTCATCTTTCACTCGAAACGAGATCAAAGCCATTCAGAGGTGCACTCTTTCTATTAATCCGAATCGTCAGAAACATACAAAAGGCAAGTACAAAGAACGATGTCCAATTAGCTCTTTTGACTAGAAGAAGCACTTTTTTTTTAATTTAAAATGAAAGTGAAATTTCTAACGGCAAAATAAATATTAAAAAAGAAAAACAAAAAATTCTTAGAGTAAATGCTGACTCGATGACTTTTCACCAACAACCGCCTTTTCAACGTAAGGTTTTTTGATCTAGAATTTGTATTCTTATCATTTTAGAAATAATAATTTATTTTTAAAAAAACCTCTTACATATCGTTACAATAAAAATCCTATCACTAATATTTTTTAATATTGAAACATCATTTTATGACAGTACGTTAAACTGTACACGACTAAGTGTTTTAATATGTAAATTTTTTCTCATTCTTTTAATTTTTATATGTCACTTTGATAAACTCGAGATTTTGTATGTAAAGGTTTCTTGGATTGGGTTCAGTCTAGAAGAAGAATTGTCATTCCACCGTAGTATACATGGTGTTGAGAAAAATATGGAAGTTAGTAGCAATTATCCCGCGTAGGAGACGCGCCACCATTCCTCCTGCGATGTCTTTGAAAGGCTCCTTTTAAAATGATTAATATCATCCTAGGTTCTTATAAAATTATTCCCACACACGAAATAATCTCATCATTGCACGATTCAATAACGTTTCTGACACCTTGACACAATTTCTTCAGCCAAAAAGAAAAAAAAGAGAATATGCCGGGATTAGTCGTCAGATGTGGTTTAAGCTTTTGTTAGGGTCTGGTACCAACGCATCCAAAGCAAATGTAAATGGCCGCTGGTTCAGAGTGAGGTGGGAATAGGCTGGCCGAAAGAAGTCGTCCTACATGGGAGCATCTTTGGTCCCACGCTGTTTCCCATTTATACTACTAACGATTATTTGGAGATCGTGACATGCGGCCTGGTGTGACGTAGGTTTTAGAAAAACATTTTCTTTATCGTGCCAACGTTTCGATCTTTACTGAGATCATCTTCAGTACTCAAAGTGTTTGTTGAGGTTGAAAATGGCAAGAAGAGGGAAAATTCGAACGGTTGAAGGTTGAGATTGTTTAAAAAATGTTTGTAAATCCCAGCGGCTGAAGATGATCTTAAAGGTCGAAACGTTGGTTCGATAAAGAAAATGTTTTTCTAAAGATTTCTGAACAAAGTTGAGATGGAGAGTTGGTGTCCCAGGTGAAGCAAGTCACGATAGGTCATGTGGTACAGCAGCGGCGTATCAAGCCGAAGGTTCGAATCTCGCTCGTAACAATGAATTTTACTTCAACCAAACGTAAATAATTGACTTTAAACAAGTAGGATCGTGTAAGATGGGGTGTTGGAAGGAAGCAAAAACTATTTTCGAACAGCAATCGTTAGTACGAGTAGTATTAGTTTTTTCCGATTTGAAATAGAGTCACGAGTGGGATTCGAACCCACGGCCTTCGGCTCAATAAGCCGTTTCTCTAACCACCTGATCAATCGTGAATTCTGGTGGGGCTCGTGTGGTTAGAAACACCAGTGTTCAGCGGCTAGAGAAGCGGCGTAGCACTAACTTTCATTTCAACGAAAAGCTTGCATAAAAAAGGTTAAGTAAATAAAAGAAGTAATTTAGCCAATAGACCACTAAATGTAATAGATTAAGGATAAGCTTGGTTTTTTAACGCTGCTTGGGGATTAGAAAGCAAAAGTAATATCTGATTAGGTGGTAACAATAGTGTTAGTATAATACAGTATATGGTAAACAACATGGGCTCAAAGATGCTCCCTTGTGGAACACCGGTTTTTATCGACTTGATACGTAAGGTAATCGTTGCTACAGTCATACGGCTTAGAAAAACTGCAATAATATTTTCCTTTTAAAAATCCATTAATGGTAAACTAAAACACCTATCAATTGGTGCAAGTTGAATGATATTGCAAATCTAAGCAGGTTGTTAATTAAAAAAACAACTGAAGTACAATTCTAAAATGCCTTATTGTAATCAGAATATTAAAACGTATTTAACTTAAAATTTAATTATTTAATCTACATATCTATTTACCGATCTACAAATAAATCAGGGAGTCCAGGTCGTAGAGTTTTATTTATTAATGAACAAAAGGCTCTGAAAAAGGGTTTTGTAATTTTCGTACAGATTGGATTTTTCTGTTGAGTGAATCAATATTAAATTATCTGTGAAACGATGTGAAAACCACTGAGACAATCCTTACTGTGAAATTTTAAAAGAAGAAAACGGAAAAAAAAGGAAGGAATATCCTCCAGTACCCCCAGAGTTTTACGTAATTCCGCTACTAAATAAACATAAAGCCGAAAGGTAAAGTCAGTTTAATCCATTTTCTTTTTCATAAGCAAGTTGAGATTATGTTTCGGTACTTTTCCAGTTATTATGAAATTTGTCCCGAAAAATTAAATTTTCTAACGATTTTCTTTTTATTATTATTATTTCGGAATTGTGTCCAATTTATTGACTTGTTTGGATGCTTTGACCGGCGGCCTGTGAGCGCGTTCACAAGCCAATGGAGCGAGCGGGTTCCCTAAAAATCTTTCGCCTTCGTCGGCCCATATCTCCCTCGCTCTTTTCCCCGGTTTCGATATAAACAGATCGATCTGATCCCTCGGCCTTATCTGTCAGGATATTTGCAATGATAAACTCGACGGATGAAAAGAAAGATCCTATCTTACCCTTAATCCGGCCCGATGTATCCAAATCCTTAACAATCTTCGTGCTGTTGGTTAATTCAAAGAAAAATACGTTTTTTTACATCTTACTTTTTAATAAGCAATTTAAATGTAAATATTTTTTATATTTGTGATCGATAGGTCTTATTTCAATCATCATAAATCAATGAAAAAGCTTGAGCTTCATTTAATGAAACTTTTGCCAAATATTGCATTTTATTTTTATATAAATTTTTGTCCTATAATGAAAAAAAAATGTGGTTAAATATACACGTTTTATTTTCTTTTTTTGATTATCAAGAATCACACGCGTTTTAATCGTTAAATACTCGATACAATAATGAAAGGGCTTTTGGGCGAAATTTCATTCGCGAATGTTAGTTTCAGGAGTTGAATGCGCTTGTACAAACTTACTGAAAATGCGTGTAAGCGAACAATAGATAGGAATGTTGGTTATGCTCAACTTTCCAACACATAAGATGGAGATGTATTATATTAAAAACAAAACAAGAATTTACATATTACAAATCATAAATTTCACTTTGTAAACGCCACTTTTCGAAATAAACTGTATTCTTTCACGACAGTACGATTTTAATTTGTTGGGATTAATAGATGTATGTTTTAAATAATAATGGCCTTATCATATCGCCTAGCACTTTCAAACCAGAGACCGATGGGATCCATGTGGCGTCCGTATATACGACTGAGGAAACAATTCGTCAATAACGTTAAATACATCTTTTTTTTAGAGAAAAATAATATCCTATTTTCAAAATCAATACAATAAGGTAAAAATGGTGCGTCAGTAGCCGTAACGGTTTAGACGTTGACACGGCGCTCATCACTGAAACGTTAAGGTCCCGGGTTCGAATCCAGCGTCCATTATCCGAATAAAACTTATATTTTAATACAACCAATAAAAAAAACACGTAAACAAAAAATCAACAAAATAATAAATATATCATATTAAAACAAAAAGCATATTAAAATATGTGTTATAATACAAACAATTAAAAAAAAATTAGATTACAACTAATAAAAGTATTTACATTTTCTAAAACTTATATAATATAAAATGATAAAATACAAGTATAAAATTAATTGAAAAAATGTGTTATATACTAGTTATATATGATTTAACAAAATTGTCAAAATGACCTTAGCCGTTAAAACGCTCTTAAAAATTAATAATAATAATATTTGACAGTAAAACATATTTTGGTCGACTGCCCCACTTTACAACCCTTTAGGCAATGGGTCAACCTTTCGAGAGATTTACGGGAGTTACTGGGTCCCCAGTGTTTCTTTCGAAGAGCGCTTTTCAGTTTTCTCAAATTTATTGGAATTGACAATGAAATTTAGGCCTATTCCCCAAATTATTTTACAATTGAATGCCTGCTAATGTCTACATAAGAGTTGTGCGTGCGCGATTTCTTTTTTTTTTTTCAGAAGTTTTTGAGGCTGCCGGAGCGGAAAAATAAAATGGAAGACAATAAAAATTGCGGGGTAATGCACTGCAATGCCCAATATCGCAATTTAAATAAGAAAAATAGCTCCTTCAAAAAAAAATGTTATTGAGTTTGGTTCTTATTATTGTTATGTAGAATTAGTTATCATACTGGAATGGAAGAATAAAAGGATAAAGATGAGCCTATAATCACGCTGAGGCTGTTGCTAGTCTGACTCCATTATTATTATTATTATTATTATTAATTAGTTTTTAAGGGCGTTTTAACGGCTAAGGTCATTTCACGCCCTAACATCCAAAAATTCTATTTTAGGTTAGCTATATCTTATTATTATTATTATTATTTGAGAGGTTACAACGTTTTTTCTAAAGAGGCTGAGGTTTCTGAAGGGGGTAGAGCTCATGGGGGTGTGGCACTCTTTATTCGAAATAATATCCCTTCTAGGAAAATTGACTTAGGTACCAGTCTCCAGGCAGTAGCCGTTGAAGTGCTTGCTCCATTAAAATATTCTGTATGTTCAGTATACTTTCCTAATAGCTTTTTTTCAGAAGAAGAAGTAAGAAATTTATTTTCGCAACTTCCCTCCCCTGCAATGATTATGGGTGATTTTAATGCTCATTCCATTACATGGGGATGTTCATCAAATAATCGAGGAGGGATTGTTTTGGAAAATATAATTAATGAGGGAAACTGGATAATGCTGAATGATGGAACGCACACTCATATAAATAGTTATACCGGTTCAGTTAGTGCAATAGACCTCACGATTGTTTCTCCGTCCCTAGCGACCAATTTTGAATGGAACGTCCTAGAAACGGACGTCGAAAGTGATCACCTTCCAATAAAAATAGAATCCCATATTCGTAAAATGGATTTTGAATTTTGTCCTAAATGGAATACCCGCATGGCAGATTGGAATAAGTATGCCCAAATTGCCCACTTTCCTAACCTATGCAACAACGTCAACACAGACGTTGCTACGTTTACGGAAAAAATTACCGATGAAAATTTGTCAAACTTCCGTAAATCCAGAGCCAAAGAAAGAAGAGTAGTAAAGGAAGCCAAACAAAACTCTCTAAAACATTTAATTTCCAATTTAACACCACGTATGGAATCCTGGAATATATGGAGGAAGATCAGGGCAATTTCGGGCAAAAGAAAACCCCCAATTATGCCAATACTTCGTGTAGAAGACATGGTCATAACAGATCCCTTTCAAATTGCTGAGCGAATAGCTCGTCACTTAATGTTCCAAGGAGCAATAGAGATAATTCTTTTTTTATTTAATTTTTTGAATAATTTAGAAGGAACGGGTAACAATCTAATGATGCGGAGCTTAAATTTTTATGGGGCTTTGGGATTAGCCGGCGTATAGGCCATACCAGGCATATGGTCATATATAGAGAACTCTTTCATACGTACGATTAGGATTAGAAAGAAAAAGTGATCCGCATAGGCGGTATCGATAGTGTTGGTAAATATATGAAAATCAGCAGTACACAGCATGGGTTCAAAGATGCTCCCTTGTGTGACACCGGTTTTTATCGACTTAATACATAAAGTATCCGTTGCTCCAGTCGTATCGGATCTATTGAGGCTTAGAAAAACTACGTTAATATTTTCCTTTTAAAAATTCATTAAGGTAAACTAAAATACATATCAATTGATGCTAGGTGAAGTAAAATTGTAAATCTAAGCAGGTAGTATAGTACTCTTTTATACGTAGGTTGAAATAATATCCTTAATTTGAGTGAATGTATTCACTAGCGTGAAAGGTATAACATGTTTGGGGTGTGTTTGTGATGTAATATCGAGTACCCATCAACAATTTAGTTTTACCTGGGTAGTCACTGGAGTAATATCAAAAACCCTGATGACTGCCTTGGTTATGGTTAGCTGTGCATGGACATGGTATGTGTAGAACATCGGGTACCCACACGACAGTAATATATTTACATTACCACCAGGGTAGTCACTGACTGGTATAATATGAAAAACACTGATGACTACCTGATTGTGTGAATGTATTTATTTGCGTGAATGTTTAACTGCGCATGGACACGGTATGTGTATCGGATACCCACACTACACTAGTCTAGGTTATTTAGTTGTAAATACATTTACATTGTGATAACGGGGTAGTCAGTGGCGAAACATCAAAAACTCTGATGACTACCTTACCGTGTGAATGTATTTATTTGCGTGAATGGTTAACTGTGCTTGGACTCGGTCTGTGTGGAATATCGA
>CM077113.1:12144750-12170755 GCA_039619505.1 Cimex hemipterus
TTTTGTTTAATACCAAAATCCTGCATTATTTTCCGGACAACCCAATAGAACTGTAAATAGACCAAAGCATGCTAAAAACAGAATTGAATAAATGGATTTAGGAAGAAACGACTGCACACTAGATGAATTCACGAGGTACCAAGTCTATGTTCTTCAACATCACAACCTGGAAAAACAATTCACCTCTTTCCAGGAGGCATCAAGGAAAATAATACGCCTTTATATGGATCATTGCCTATTCCGTTACCATCTCAAAAAGTGGTGCAACTGCTACAGCAAAGAAAATGTGGTAATTTACTTAATAATTATTCCTTTTTTTTTCTTACCTGTTCCACCTAGTTTTCATTTCCCAATTACTTTCAGGCCAGTGGAGTAATGTTAAAATCTCCCATATGTGGCAAAAGACAGGCCTGAAAGCTATCAAGAATGTAAAACTTGTGGAACTGCTCGGAAAAATAAAGGAGAAAAGGAAAAAAAAATTGAAAAGGCAAAACTAACACATTTAGGGTAGTGCGCTTTCCAGAGAATGGAAATAAAGAAGGATCAATTCCACAATAGATGATTTACATCACATCGGAAGAAAAAGAGACAAAAGATACCAGGAAAATATATTCAGATAATATTTTCCACGGTTCATTCACTAATTTTGTGGTCCACTTGACCAATTAATATATTACAATCAATTAAGGTTTTTAGTTGAGATAAAAAAGTCAATGGGACGGGCAGGATTCGAACCCACGACCTTCGGCTAGATACGCCGCTGCTCTACCACTTGAGCTATCGTGACCTCGTGAGGTGCCATTGACATTTTTAACTCAACTAAAAACCTTAATTAATTGTAATATTTTTCAAGGAGTTAACTTTTCTTCCAATTTTTATCGGAACTGAACGAAAGGTTCATTTTCAGACAATATTTTCTCTTTAACTAATTACTTTTATATAAATACATATGTATTTTTTTCTTTCTTTTTTTTTATAGTTCACCTGAAAGTGGCATCGTCAGGGCTAGTTGAGTACTCAGTCATGGCACCACTCCGGCTTTCATCGTATGGATAGTTGGCTACCAGATCGCCTCCATGGAAATTGGCTGATATTACAAATGGAATTGACATTATCCATTGAATCACAGCTTTGGTCTCAGGTTGAATCTGAATAGAAAAATTTCATTAATGTTACAAAAGTATGAAAATTACATTTAGAACCAGAAAAACTTAATTGTTTGTACTATTCAGATGTAAGTTTTGTTTTAGTAGGAAACCAATTTTAGGATTACACAAAATCTGAAAGATTAAAATTTATGACTGTAATTAAAGTACATCAAACATAATTATGGATTATAATTACAAAAGCCAACCAGCACTGGCACGCAATTTGTTACCGGATTAAGGGCAAGGTGGCCATTGTCATTTAAGATTCTTGGAATGAGAAAGTTTGAACAGGGTTTTGACAGTGGAGATAGTTTGAAAGATTGTAATTAGACTTTAAGAGAGAGAGAATTCTTCTGAAAACTTTTAATTGGATTGCTTGGGTTATTTGAATATTAGATGGCCAGTGTAGCCCAAGCTTTGCTCCATGATCCCGAGTCCTTGACACTGTCTAAAGCTTCAGGCATGTCTAAAAACACACTCTAACAACATTTTGTGTAAGCATAGGACTAAGGATAATATGTCAATAACCCTGGATCAACAAGTTTTACACAGCCAGCTGGATTTGGAGTAGTAAATACTTATCATCAGGCAGAATGTACAAACATGTCTCTCAACGTGCACTTTCTGCCTGATGATGAGTATTTATTACACAAAATCCAGATGGCAGTCTAAAACGTCTGACGTGTATCTTTTCCAAATTGTGGACTTTGTACCTTTCTTTACTTCTACCCTGGAGTAATGCTGAATTGTGAGATGATAAAATGGCAAAAAATGTTTGCATCATCGTGAATTTATGATGGGTTAGGATAAGTTAGAAATAATTAAATTTAGAGGTTAGAGTTAAGGACAGGTTAAGTTGGGGTGAAGTTTTATGGATGATGATGGATGTATCAATAGATCAGCAAGATCTGCAAGATAGAATTTTAAGAAATTGATAATACAGAGTGGGTAGAAAATGGTTGAATTTGAAAAGAACTCCTGAATGTCAGAGGCTGTAAAAAGCTTGGGAGAACATAGAAAGTAAAAAACAAAACTTGTTGATATTTTGTATGCATGTAGTTACATTTTGTATTGTTTAATCTAGATATTGTATAACCATGAAAAGTTTGGAGAAAAAATTCTTATAGTCATTTAAATTCCATACCGGCTGAGATAGCCTGTCGACCAAAGGCAGAAGATGATTATTGTTCTCCAGGTGTCCATTTTCATTTGTAAACATTATTCTATCAAGGTCTGGGAAGTTTCGGTTCAAGTCGATGCTGTTGTTGTTCTCTCTTCCGAGCAAATAGTCCTTACCACCCTAAAGAAAAATTATCATTGCAAAAAACTTATTTTTGGCTTTGAGTTTAAGAAATCACTTACAAAATCAGTGGACACTTGCCAGCCGTCAGGGTTCATACTCGGCAGCAAGTGGATGCTTGTTAGTTTAATCAGCTTTTGAATATCTTCATTGCCATTGTTGAATTCCTCGCATAGATAATCGGCTAATTTTAACAGTAATTCTCGTCCGAGTACTTCATTCCCGTGCATGTTTGCAATATATTTTGTCTCGGGGATCACTAAAGTGAACAATTTTTTACTACAATTATATTTATGTTATCACATAATACACACATGATTGGTGGACTCCTGGCATCATGGAAAATTGTATAACGTAAAGTGGCACCCCTTGTACCGACTTTCTATTCAGCATATAGACTCGTGTAATAGATGGGCACTTTGTATGTACCGAGTCCAAAACATCTTTGAGCTCTTTGTTGTTGTGATGTTTCCAGACGAATGAGGAAGTTACTAGGGGTATAAATACGGTAAAAGCTAGTTTCCACATTGTGTCACTCGTTGATCACAATTTCCTGCAAATTAAAATTCACCTAGTAATACTTTTAAAGTTAGCTTCTAAACTATAATATATAACAATAATAGTATAATTTATTTGCTGTTTTTTAATTATATGTAGCATTTGTTGGCCGTTAAGCATAGTTTTTTGTTTTTTTAAATATTGTATCTGTTGTGCTCTATTTGCTAAATTTTATTTAGATATAGTGTTTATTTTGAACATTAATTTAAACATATGTTTTAATTTGAGAAGAATATTTCAAACTTTGAACAAGCTACCTATTTTTAAAAATGGTAATACCAAGAATTTTACTAAATATAGATCAATATCAATACTGCCAGGATTTCCAGAGATTCGACTGCATCTCGCACTCCTTTCTACTGACAAAATTAGAGAGCTACAATTTATGGGAAAAAAATTAACTTCTGCACACACAACTTTATCTGTCAGGCAGGAAAAGTCCTAATAAAATTAGTTGTCCGTCAAGGATTGATTTTAGGGCTATCTCTTTTCGTTGTTTTCCAAATGGCCTGTATCAGATCCCCATGTTACTCAATTTTCTGGAAGTTATCCTTCAATCGGCTTTTAACCTCAACTCTTAATGGTCTTGACTTAACGATATTACAAGTTCATGAGTCAAATATATTACCAAAGCAGTTAACTTTCTCCGAAGAAACTAAGTTTTTAGGTTGATCAAAGATTATAGAAGACATATAGGCAACATACTAAAGTTGGCACTAGTAGTACTAAGTTAGATTATGCAACAAAATCTGGGGAATAAACTCCAGGTCAGACTCCCAGATGGAGCTCTAGTAGGGTGGACCAGAACATTCAAAACAAGCGTCGATTCAAAACAAAGTGCAAAGTTTACAAAAGACTAGCTGTCTTAATAGGAATAATGAATACTTAGAAAACCAAAATTCCTCTCCCAACCTTACAGATCCATGTATAAAAGGTGCCTTTCAGTAGATGCCTTTAACAGTACTTGATAAAATAATAGGAAGTGGTTGTAAAGATCTTTGTAAAGAAACGCAATTCCAAGGTGAAAGGGTAAAACAATGGAGTTGCACCTATTGTAAAGTCACTCAGACTTCCAACTATATTCCAAGTTGAGGACCGTGAAATGTGAAAGAGTTTACAAGAAAGAAAGTAAAAGGTTAATACTTCTGGACAGTCAGGCAGCTGACCACTAAATTTGTATACTTTTAGGTCCAAACTAGTTCAGTAGTCCTTAAATTATCTAATAACCCAAGAAAGCAATACAACAAGGTTACTTCTTATAAGCCAGCTATCTAGCCAAAGAATATGCCCTCTTACGCATGAAACCATATCCACAACGAGGGCAAATCTCAGAGGAGTGGTAGGACTACTAACCGGCCACTGGCGTCTGAGAAAACATCTACACAACATGGGCATATATAATAGTGATCCCATTTGCAGGCTATGTAATGAGGAGGAAGAAACAGCCACTCTTATCATCTTCGAATGCGAAGCAACGACTCAATGGAGGTTCAATCTGACGCGTAAAAGCGACTCAGAGAACCACATTGAAGCAATAACAGTCAATGACTTGATACTTCTGAGAAAGAGGATCGAGTCTATTGACTAAACCAAGGAACTAGGAAGGTACAATAAGCCAGAAGGCTGCAGTGCCTGGGGCACACAAACCCCACTTCCTAGTACCCTTGCCACCATTCCATTCCATATCCACAACAAGGCACACTGGAGAGTGTTTTAAAGCTTGAGCTGTAAAAATAAATTGAGAAAGAAAAACCCAAGCACTGGGGATGTGGTCAGCTAAGAAATTTATAAAAAATACAAAAAAGAAGACAAAAGAACTTTCTCATTTGGCAAGGTTTGAGGAAAATTCCAGGTCTCTATACTGGCTACTGTCTTCTTAAACTACCACCTACAAAGGATAGGCAATGGAGAGATAGAAACATGTCAATTTTGTCAGAAAAATCAAAGCCTTCTTCATTAGCCCAGTTACAGTATGGTCACTTCGGTAGGGCACTTCTCACATCAAGAGAAGTGCACAAAGAACTTAGCTTTTTTGGAAAACATGCACTTTCCATGGTGATGTCATGATCATGGAAGCTCCACAATAACCCGTAAGTAGGATGAAGAAAAAGTCTCGCCTAATAACTATTAACCAAGAAGCTCTATTATTACTGGGTACAACGATTGACCTCTACAGGATAGTTTATGCTTCTTGTTTCTTCTTATGGATATTATGCAGGGTGGGCGTCCAAGACCTGAGGGGTTAAATGCTTGGGTAGAGTCATACCCCATCCCTGAAAGGTCTGGGACTTGGTTGGCTCGCGTGTCCAGCATAAATCTCTTTGACCTGTTCACAAACCCCAAGATTATGGATCATGTAATCTCGAGGAGTGACTTGGTGATGTCCTCACCTTCTAAGATTTCAAGCATATGTAACACACTCTGTTAGGTAGTGCCTTGCTGTTTCTTCTTTTATTTCACAAAAACAGTAAAAAGGGTCTGGTAGAATGCCCAGGAAGAGGTGTCTTTTCAGTGAGAAATGGCCTGTCAGGATAGCTATCAGCCTCCTAATTCCCTTCCTTGAGTTAGAAAATAGCCATTTCGATTCTGCTAGTTTGATATCATTGGCAAACTCCTTCGATTGCCTGTGTCCAGGTCCATTCCTTAAGGAATTGTTTCCTATCCAAGTTTTTGATACTCTCTTTCACTGTGTTAAAGCTAAGTTGGAAAACATGCACTTTCCATGGTGATGTCATGATCATAGAGGTTCCACCATAACCTATAAGTATGGTGAAGGAAAAAGTCACGAGTGCCTATTATTAACCAAGAAGCTGTCTTATTACTGGGTACAACGATTGACCTCTACAGGATAGTTTATGCTTCTTGTTTCTTCTTAGAAAGAAGGTTCCAGAAAAGTCCTTGGCTTCCTGAGTGATCCTAACCTGTATCTGCTGTTCAAGTGGTTTTTGATTATTAAAAGATGAATGGATAATGAATAGTGCCTGGTAAACATCCATAAAACCTAAACTACCTCAAAGTTTTATAAATTGAATAATCCACATGGCCAACTCAGAACAGTTATTTCGGAATTTCCCTTATGTGGATTAAACTGTGAGGAAGCTGTAATTTGATCATTACCAATCATCCTAGATATAAAAGGACTAGGTAGGACATTTTACTGAGGATTGCTAGAAGACTCAACACTGAAGATATTTCAACAAAAATGTGTCTGATAGACCAACCCAGTGAAAAAAAATATGATTTTTTTTATAAGTTACACTCTTTATGAATGAAAATAATTTAATTTTTACCAACTTAATAGGGAAAAAATTAAACAGCAAGGGTTTTCCCCATCAGCTATTAATTTGTCAATTGTTCACTCAGTTTCTATTCGGGGATTTAGTTACATAACTGATTTAACATAGTGATAAAGGATTTTTTTTAACCACTAAAAGTAGAAGGAAATGAACAATTGGTCAACTTAATAAAGGGGGAAGAAAGATTGTCAACGAGGGATTTTTCTCAATGCAACACATTTGAATTATCCAGTTCGTATTTAAAAGTTTGATAACATTAAATTTTATATTAAATTAGAGTTTATATGGTAGTTTGTTGTATTAGAATCTTAAATTTTTTAGATTTATTGAATTGAATCTTTTTTACATTATAGTTGATCATTTTGTATATATAAATGCCAAAATATGTAAGACAACTTAGTAATTAGGTCAATTTTATTTAATTTCATATCAAAATATTGTGTCAAAAAATCTCTAAAGACTTGTAAATGTTTGAATAAAGTAGTACAGTTTGTTTTGTGAATTGTAAAATCATTGATTTGTTCACGTATGGTGAGTGATTCTTGACCTAAGACAAACTTGTTAAAATTGAATAGTCTGTAGAAAACGTTTTTCGATCTAAGATACATACGTACTCACAGTTCAAGTGGAGTATACTGTTTTTGTACTATAACAGGCACTTTGGCCACAGTTATTAAACATTGTGATTCATATCTAGTCTAAACTTTTGCTGGTTGAACACTGAGGTAGATGGGCAGGACATTTATTGATCCGACCCCCTCCAACAATCCAAGCTTACAACTTCCCACCTCTCTGCCCTTATAATTCGACAGCAGGCCGACGGGTGTTTGGTCGACTGAGACAAAAGCTTTATCTACTTTCACGAATAATAAATTCAATTGTTTTATGATAAATTGTTAAAAGTAGGCTTGAAACCAAACTTATTTACATTTTGTATATTCAGATTTGAAATGTCACCTTGATCCATGTAGTTATTTTCTTAATTTGTATATCAATTTGTAAAAAGCCAAAAAAGTATATTTTTTAATGTGCCATTTTTATTTTATTTTTTTAAGTTAATAAATAAAATGGTAAATTATTATCAAAAAGAAAATTTATTCTTATCCTATGACCTGATAATAATCACAGAGATTAAATAGTTATTCAATGTTGATCATTAACAATAATGGCATCAAATAATGGTGGTATTTGTGTAATAATCTATGATTAATTGTAAGTCGAAAAAACAGAAAAATAAATTAATGTTAATCGCAATGTTTCAGCCAAGTTTTAAAGCCATGATCCAGAGCAAAATTAAAATTTAGTCAAAATCTGCTGTCTATTGAAGCATGGGTTATTTACGTAATTAGATATAAGTTATTTTCTGCGAATCGTTCTTTTAAATTATTTACTTAAAAAAGATTTGCCGAAGCATGAAAGAGTTTTCAGGTTCAATTGTCAGGACCAGTTATGCAATTGATTCTAATATTAGCTTGATATAGCGTTCCCAATTAACTTAAAAGGTTGGTTTGAATATGTCCTTTATTTTAAATAGTCTAATGAAATGAAACAGTTTATAAAGATAGAAATGCTCGGTGAATAGAATAATGTAAAAATTTGAAGATAGCAAATCACCCAGAAGGAAAATTACAATTTTTTTTCAAGTTTACCCTTGTGATTATCATATTTTTTGTAATTTGTAGTATATTTTTATTATACATAGAGTAAATAACTAGTTTGCAACTAAAGAAATGATTGATGAATAGAATTTAAACATTTGATTACAAAAAAACTCACTACTTGACGAAACTTACATTTTTTAATGCATTCCAGTATTATTACCATATTTTTTGTAAATTTAAGCATATTTTTATTAAGCTTAAAGCTTAAACAGTTTGTAACAAAACAATTGTTCGATGAATGGAATACAGTTCAAATTTGAAGATACACCGATTTGGATTTTTAAAAAAATTTTTTTTTTTAATGTTACCATTTTAAACAAAATATCTTTGTGGTTTTTGGAATTGAACATAGAGTAAACGAATAGACTGTAACAGAAAAAAATGCTCGATGAATGTAATAAAGTCAAAAATTGGCAAAACCGCAAGTCATTATTTAGGAGAATTGCCCATTTTTATGCTTACTATAATCGTTACCATATTTTTTTTTCTTATTTTTAGAATATTTTTATTAATATTAGATTAAACCACTAGGCCGTTGCAAAAAAAAAAATTTCTCAACGATTGGAATAAGGTTGAAATTAAAATACCACAAGCAACTAGTTAGAAGAATTACACTTCTTTGATGAAAGACAATAATTATTTCCATTATTTAGGAGAATTGCCCTTTTTTGATGATTGCCTATATTACTATATTTTTTATTAATTTCAGGATTTATTTATTAAGCTTAGGGTAAACAACTATTTCATAACAAAAGAATGCTCGACGAATGGAATAAAGTTGAAATTTGAAGATAGCACAAATCACAAGTTAAAAGAATTTTATGCTTTCGATGCTTTCAATTATTATTACAATATTTTTAGTAATTTTTAGGATGTTTTTATTTCACTTAAACAATTAGTTTGTAACAAAAAAAAAATGCATTACGAAACAAATAGATGAAATTTTAAAATACTAGTGACTAGTTAGAAGAATTACACTTCTTTGATACTAATAATTCAAGAATAATAAGAATAAGATAATAATAGAATAAATAAAAATAGAACAAGAATAATAAGCTAATAATTATTTCAATATTTCTTGCAAATTTTCGAATATTTGTATTAATCTAAGGGTAAAAATATAGTTTGTAACAAAATGGTCGAATGAAATAAAGTTTAAAGTTGAAAATACCGAAGTCATTATTTAGAAGACAACCTTTTTTATGCTTACTATAATCATACCAATTTTTTTTCTTATTTTTAGAATATTTTCATTAATATTAGAGTAAACAACTAGTTCATAATAAAAGAAATGCTTGATAAAAGGAATTACACTTTTTTTTGGTGCTTACAATAATTATTCCCATATTTCTTGTAAATTTTAGAATGTTTTTATTATACTTAGAGTAAGCAACTAGTTTTTAACAAAAGAAATGTTTGATGACTGGATTAAAGTTGAAATTTGCAAGTAACACATCATTATTTAGGAGAATTACCCTTTTTTGTAGGATAATGTTGAAATTTGAAAAACCGCAAGTCACTAGTTAGAAGAATTACCCTGAATATTACTGTATTTTTTATTAATTTCAGGATTTATTTACCAAGCTTAGCGTAAACAACTAGTTTTTAACAAAAGAAATGCACGGCAAATGGTTTAAAGTTGAAGATTTGAAAATACCACATGTCCCTATTTAGGAGAATTACTCATTTTTGATGTTTACTATAATTTTTACCATTTTTTTTTTTTTTTAATTTTTATAATATTTTTATTAATTTTAGAGTTAAACAACTACTTCATAACAAAGGAAATACTCCACGGATAGGATAATGTAAAAATTTGAAGAACTGCCAAGGCTAGTTACTTTTTTTTTGCTTATCTTGAATATTTCATTTTTTGTAAATTACAGAATTTATGCATTAAATTTAGAGCAAACATTTAATTCATAACAAAGGAAATGCTCGAGGAAAGGAAAAAATTTGATATTTAAAGAACCACAACCCAGTAGTTAGAAGAATTTCCCTTTTTTTATTATTATCATAACTATTTCTATATTTATTTTTTTTGCAATTTTTTTGGATATTTCTATTAATCTTAGGGTAAACAACTAGTATGGAACAAAAGAAATGCACACTGAAACAATAATGATGAAATTTGAAAAAAAAAAAACACAAGTCACTATTCAGGAGAATTACACTTTTTTGATGCGTGCAATAATTATTTCCATATTTCTTGTAATTTTTAGAATATTTTCATTAAACTTAGAGTAAACAACTAGGTCAGAACAAAAGAAATCCTCGACGAAAGGAATAAATTTGAAATTTGAAAGATACAACAAAGTCACTATTGAGGAGAATAACTTTTTGATGCTTACTATAATTGTTGCCTTTTTTTTCTTTTCTTTTTTTTTTTTTTTTGGTATGTGTGTAACTTTTAGAATATTTTTATAATTTTTAGAGTAAACCAACTAGTTCATAAAAAAAAGAAATGCTCGACGAATGTAATAAAGTTTAAATTTGAAGAGCCACTATTTAGGAAACTTACGTTTTTTTTTGAAACTCTAAAAACCGGTAAAAATAAATACGTACATTTTCGAAGTTTTCTGTTACTTTTAATATTTGGTTTCTTTCAGAATGTTTTTGTACATATTTTAACCAATTTTGGACCCGATCGGTGCACGACATCAAGCTGAATTAGTCGAAAATTCCCGTGCCCTACGTGAAACTCGCACCTCAAACCGGTAGCTGAAACTGGAAAAATACAAACTTTTTAAAAAATATTTTGTGACTTTGATATTTAGTTAGATTCAGATCGTATTTCTACATATTTTTACCAATTTTGGACCCAATCGGTGCACGACATCAAGCTGAATTAGTCGAAGATTTCCCGTGCCCTACGTGAAACTCGCCCTTCATCCGGTAGTTGAAATTGGAAAAACTGATAAACCCCATACTTTTTTAAAAAAATATTTCGTGATTCCATAATTCGTTATATTCAGATAATATTTCCACATATTTTGGACCCGAGTGGTACACAAGATTAAGATGAACGAGCCGAGTACCTCTACTCCCTAACTTTCAACTCGCCCCTCAACCGGTAGTTGAAACTGGAAAAATACATACTTTTATTTAAAATATTTTATGACTTTTATATTTCGTGAGATTCAGAGTGCATTTCTAAATATTTTCACCAATTTTGAACCCGATTGGTACATGTGATCAAATCGAATTACTCGAATATCCCCATGCCCTAAGTGCAACTCGCCCTCCAACCGGTAGGTGAAACTAAAAAACCTGTAAAAATACGTACATTTTCGATGTTCTCTGTTATTTTTAATATTTTGTTTCTTTCAGAATGTTTTTGTACATATTTTAACCGATTTTGGACCCAATTGGTGCACGATATCAAGCTAAATTAGTCGAATTCCGTGCTCTACTTGCTACTCGTCCCTCAACCGGTAGCTGAAACTGAAAAAACTGATAAAATAAATAATTTTTTAAAAATATTTTGTGACTTTGATACCTCGTTAGATTCAGATCGTATTTCTACACATTTGGACCAATTTTGGACCCGATTGGTACCAGTGATCAAGTTGAACTCTTCGAACTAAAAAATTATCGCCAACTGGGAGGCGCAATGTAATTTTATAGTATAAAACATAAACCAACAAAAAAAAACCTCACGGCAGTAAGGAGTGAGAGGTAGACTTCTTTCTTTGCGGAATCAATCCAGCGGTGCTAACAATTTGCTACTTTAAAAATTATAGAATAATTTGAAAACCATGAGTATACATTATTATTTATTTTATTCGAAACATCATAAACAACTCCACACCTCATGTCCCATGTCATGGGGCTAATACGAATATCTTCAATGAACTGCTCCACATCGAAACTTGCAATTGCACCTCTTAATACGGTCATACTGTCCCAATGGAGTCGCAATGTCGTGTAACACAGGTTCTTTAGCGTGCGCACCTGGCCGATTAGGCCTTATCACACGTTTTAGATTCTCAAGTTAGGAGCGGCTCAACTCCGCGCAAGGATGATTGTAAGACCGTGAGTTCGGTGTAGAAGCCCGCAGATCCAAAGTCTAAGACCAGCTTGCCCATTCCTAAGGGGTGGCTTAACATTGTGCACCTAACCAGCGCCGCGTAAAGGGCCACCAAAAAGGTGGTCGAAATGCAACGGCCAAGTCTCCCACGCACTCCCTAGATTGAGAAGACAACTCTTTTTACACTGCATCTCCCTGGGTAGATCCCCTCCGGATAAGCTCCGGCCTTTATTTCTATTCTATCAGAATCTAACCAATCCCTTCATACGGGAACGGCAGCTCTGAATGCCGCCACCAACAAACACCCGCCCCCGTCCAACGCATTCGAGGAACGCCGGCAGCGTAGACATAGCTCCTTCCTGGTTATTCGCTCCCGGCAATCCGATTCCCACGAGTTCGGGTGGAAATTCGGAGGTAATGCGTAACTACGGTCAACGGCCACGAAGCAAAGGCTCTTCTCTAGATACCTGCCAGGGTACCACCTCAGCCACTGCGAGACCTTACGCAACTTGACCCTGGAACTGAAATACGCAGGCCCCGCAGTGCGGATGGTTATGCACCCATCCCAGTCTATATATATGTGTGTCTTCTCAATCTAGGGAGTGCGTGGGAGACTTGGCCGTTGCATTTCGACCACCTTTTTGGTGTCCCTTTACGCGGCGCTGGTTAGGTGCACAATGTTAAGCCACCCCATATATATATATATATTCAAAATATATTTTTAGACAGGATCTGAATCGCGGCCAGCATCTCACGGGACTAGGTAGGCGTAGACTCAGCGTCCTCGCACGCTATACGCTTCCTTGGTCCTGTCATCCAAACGCATGCGGCTTAACTTCAACAGGCGTCAACACAGTTGACTCAACTAGGCGATTAATGTAGAGAACGAATGCCGAACGGCGTCTTGCTTTATCCACTCGCCCGGAAGAAGAGTTGACAACTTGACTGTGTGTGAAGGGGTTGGGGCGAATCCCAAACATTTTGCTACCACTTCTTGACACCCGTCCGACTCGTCTGATAGAGGCCGCAATAAATTGAACAACTCCTGTCATGTTCAGATGGGCCATTTGCATATCAGAAGAATATTCGTCATTCCCTGTCACAAAAGTGGAAATTAGTAAAAATGAAAAAAGTTTATAAAACATTGACAGCCCACCATCGATGGTCAAAAACATCGAACATGCCTACAATCGATGCATCTAGTCGAAAGGAACAAGCTACAGCGGCGTTTTCAGAAGTTGGGACCCATGTTGCCGGTATTTGTTTGGGTTACGTTTTATCAACGCTGATCAACATTACTGCTTTTCTACTCAAGTAAGATTTATTGTTTATCATTATTTTGGTTCATTTTAAATTATTTTTATTTATCAGGGATGGACGCCGATCTTTACGACGAGTTTGGCAACTACATCGGGCCGGAGTTGGAATCGGACGACGACGACGATGACGATTTCCAGGAGCGTGAGCCCGAAGGAAGGGACTACGACGTAAGTTCCAACTATAAAAATTTGATAAAAGTGGAAAATTAATTAATCACCCAATGCCAGGATGAGGGAGCGGAAATGGAAGACGGCACCGAAGAAATGGAAAACAACACGATGCAGATCGTTCTGCACGAAGATAAACGTTATTATCCATCAGCTGCGGAAGTGTTCGGACCGGACGTTGAGACGATAGTACACGAGGAGGACGACCAGGCTCTCACAGTCCCTTTGGTGGCTCCAGTGAAAAAAAAGAAGTTTCAATTCAAGGAACAAGACTTGCCTGACACCATCTATAGCATGGAGTAAGAGGTTTTTGAAGTAGTTTAGATTGTGAGTTCTTCTTGGTGTCTGTGAAGGTAAACCTGTAGTTTAGAGAGGCGTCGGTGGCTGTGTAGATGTGTCACGGTTATCATCAACACTCCCAACACAACACACAACTATAGCACACACTTTGAACCCGGAAGTTGATCTCAATAAAAATCCAAACATTGGTACAATAAACAAAATCACACCAGACCACATCTCACCATCTCCAAATAATCGACTACAGCCACTAATCACCAAGCATTATGTTGTTGCCATACCATACCTATGTTGCTTTAGCATCCCACATGCCTTCACAGTCATGAAATTGTGTAAGAAACTCCGTATGTGCAAACTTAACCCATAAAATTATTAATTTTGAAGGCATCTGTGACCACAAACGGTTTAAAACTGTGACTATTTCAAATTGTACGACCTGGGTTTTGCTGTCGTACACGTTGCTTAAATTGGTGTGTTTGATAGGTTTCAAATCTGGACTTTGAGCTGGCCACACCATTCCAACTTCATTAGTCATCCACAATGCATACAGGATTATCGTGCATTATCAAGAATCTCTCACTGATGGTACTGCATGTGCACTTGTGTACCTCTGTGAGCTTCCTCGCACGACAGCCAATTTATTGGAGGTGTCCGAGGAAATATCACCCTTGAACATAGAATGACCGATCACGGAATGTCTCGTGAGGCATACAGCATACCTTTCTCTAGAGCGTCCCCATAAGAAATTACACCTACTGAATATTCAAGGCCAACTTTGATCTGTAAAAATGTGTGGTGATTAGTGACCATTAGTCGATGATTATTTGGAAACCATGACATCCAGTGGTATGATGTAGGTTTCAGAAAAACATCTTTATAATGCCAACTTTCGATCTTTATTGAGATCATCTTCAGGGGCTGGGATTTACAAACATTGTTTGAATTTAACAAATACATGTATGATGTGGGAAGAATATTCAATTAAAGAATTTCTACTCACTCAAAGTGTTAGTTTTCTGTGTAGTTAACCAGTCACTTTGGGTGAGGAGACATACTTTGATTAAATATTTAAAAAAAAAAATTTTTTGCATTGTATAAATTCACGTTTTTCTACAGCCTACAAGTATTTGTTAAATTTAAACAATGTTTGTAAATCCCTGGTCGTGAAGATGATCTCAATAAAGTTTGAAACGTTGGCACGATAAAGAAAATGTTTTTCTGAAACCTACATCACACCAGACCGCATCTCACGATTTCCGAATTCCATCTGTAAAGAGAACTGTTTTTGTTTCAATATCCCGTTCACATGTTCTCGTGCAAATTGAAGCCTGCCACTTTCTGAGTTGTGGCAAGAAGAGATCCACAAGCTAGGTGCTGGGTCCCAGGTTATTTTCATAGAGCCCTGGAGAAAATAGAAACATTTCGAATTTGTCTGATCAGATTTCTTATCTCATTTCCAATCCTACTGCAGCTTTGTAGAGCTTGAAGACAGACAAATCTATCATTGCTCTTGTCTATAGACCAAAGTCGACCCTGTCCTGGCCATCTAGTGTGATGTCCTGTTTCTCTGAAGTGCCAAAGAACCCTTCCTACTGTAGTCTCCTGGTGACTTGGCCCTGACACTATTAAACTCACTGAAATACCTGGTGCCATTTAAAACGGTTTAAGAATAGGAAAAACATCAAATGAAATTAACGAAGAAAAAGATTATCTGAAAATGAACTTTAGGCGTAGCAGAATGGAATGCATAATGTTACTTTTTGTGCAAATGGGATTAATCACTATAAAAGTAAATAAACAGAAGTAAAAAAGCATTATTTAATGTTTATTTTAACTATGATAATCTCCTAATTACTTGTACCTAGAAAGACAATTAAATAAATTGAGTGATGTGTTGAAGTTGTACATTGTAAGGTTTTAATTTTAAAGATGGGTAATTGCTTTTTGCAGGTTTTTAGCTGATATGATGGACACTACACCTTTAATTCGTAATGTCTGCCTAGTGGGGCAATTGCACAGTGGAAAGACGACATTAATGGATTGTTTTGTCAAACAAACCCATCCTGGATTTAAACAAATGGCCGTTGAAGGCAATTTGAGATACACCGACACCCTTTTTACCGAGCAGGAAAGGGGTGTTAGCATCAAAGCGACACCTCTTACTCTACTTCTTTCTGATATTAAAGGAAAATCGTATCTTATGAATATTTTCGATACACCAGGTAATTTTCAGACATAGCGAATAAAAGAATTTTAACATTTATAACTGTCACTGTCACGTAGGACATGTAAATTTCTCCGACGAGGTCACTGCGGCCATGAGAATGTGCGATGGTGCAGTGATATTTGTGGATGCTGCTGAAGGTGTCATGTTAAACACAGATCGACTTATAAAACACGCTATCCAGGTACATTCACGAATATAAAATTAATGTTTACGAATAATTTGGATTGTATTTACTACAGGAAAAGATGGCGGTCACTCTATGCGTCAACAAAATCGACAGATTAATTCTAGAGCTGAAACTTCCACCACAAGATGCTTATTATAAAATCAGGCATATTATCGATGAAGTCAATGGACTTATTACGTGAGTCTATTACTAACTTTACTAGTTGAAAAATTACATATGTATTCATTGATATATTTTTAGGATGTATTCTGAGGAAGGCAAGGCAAACATCGTTTCCCCTATTGCCGGAAATGTATGCTTTGCATCGTCGCAATATAACATTTGTTTCACTTTGAGGTCGTTTGCCTACTTGTACTCTCAAACGTACGACGGTGTGAATGTAAAAGAGTTCTCTCGTAGACTGTGGGGCGACATTTATTTCAATACTAAAACGTAAGTTGTTGCATTTCTCTAGTTCAATCTGCGGTGGAATGTTAAACTTTTTTTTTTTTTTTTTTTTCCGCAGGAGAAAATTTTCTAAAAAGCCTCCTCACGGAACAGCACAAAGGAGTTTCGTTGAATTTATTTTAGAGCCCCTCTATAAAATATTTGCCCAGGTATGCACTTCTTTCATATCGTTTTAATTACAGTAGAATCTCAGTAAGTACAAATTTTTCCCCTGTTATGAAAAAAACATACATTTTCATGCTTAAAAGCATTAAATATTCTAAATTTGCTTTATATGAGAAAAAACAATCCCATGGATCTTTGATATGACTTTTTTTTCATTTGTAATCTAGACTCATTTCAACAATACAGCAAACAAATAAGATAATACAAATAAATCGCTATGAAATAAGAGAAGAATAACAGAAACAGAAATAAGAAAACTATGTTATTTCATATTTTCCCTTTTAATATATTTTTATCATATTAATTCTAAAATCTAAATAATTGGAAATTATCGAATAAAGGAGTTTCAAGTCATTCAATTCTGTGGGCCATGGTAGCCGAGTGGTTAGCGTGAGACTCTGCTCTTAGACCCCATGGTCGTGGGTTTGATTACCACTGTGGCCTCTTGCCTTTTTTCACAATACCCCCCCCCCAAAAAAAAAAAAAAAAAAAACGCAATTGTCTTTGGTTAATATGCAAAGTACATAAAGCCATTAAAAAAAAAAAAGTTTAAATCAGATAAAATAAAGTTTTGTTGAATTTATTTTAGAACTCTTCTATAAAATATTTGACCATATTGCACTTCTTCATATTGTTTTAATTACAGTAGAATCTCAGTAATCAGTTTAATTTATTTTTCCTGTTATGAAAAAACATACCGGAAAAAATGTAGAAATGTAAAAATTTCATATTTTCCCCTTTTAATATCTAAAATAATTTGTAATTATTCTCTTACTGAATTTTAAATGACAAATTATCAAGATGATTTTATAATATTTAATCGTGTGACAATTAGGTTGTCGGTGATGTTGATAGCACACTCCCTAAAGTGTTGGACGAGTTAGGAATCCGTCTGACGAAAGAGGAAATGAAAATCAACATAAAACCATTGCTTACGCTTGTGTTTTCCAAATTTTTCAGTGACTTGGGTGGTACGTAATTATCAGTAAAACATAATGTAAGAATTTAAAAAAAAAAAAAAATTTATTTAGGTTTTGTTGATATGTGTGTCGAACACATTCCCTCACCTTGTGCAAACGCCAGGAACAAAGTCGAACACATTTATACAGGGCCGACAGACAGTAAAATCGTTAAGGATATGTTTAATTGCAATGCTGAAGTAAGTAATTGATTAATTTAGTAATGTATTTTTTTAATTAATTAATTTTTTGTATAGGGTCGTCTGATGGTACACAGTACAAAAATGTACCCCACTGATGACTGTACCTTTTTTCAAGTGTGTGGAAGAGTTATGTCGGGAACGTTGTACGCTGGTCAAGAAGTTAGAGTCCTTGGGGAAAATTATACTCTAAATGACGAAGAAGATTCGAGGATTCTTACTGTTGGGAGATTATGGATATACGAAGCCAGGTAAGTAGTATCTACTTAAATGCAATTTATTTGGGGTTTTAACATTAAAAGAAGCAATTATTACATTTTTCTAATAGGTTTTATCTAAATGCATTAGTAAATGTTATGTTTAACTTTTTTTTCTTCTTCTTCTAAAGATATAAGGTGGAAGTAAATAGAGTACCGGCAGGAAATTGGGTTCTAATTGAAGGTATCGATCAGTGTATAGTCAAAACATCAACAATTACAGACCTTGTTCTCAACGAGGATGTGTATATATTTAAACCGTTGAAATTCAATACCCAGTCTGTTATAAAAATTGCAGGTAAATCAATTATTTACGTTACATTTATTTTATGCGATAGTACTTCACACGTTTTGTACAGTTGAACCCGTAAACCCATCGGAACTCCCGAAAATGTTAGACGGTCTCAGGAAAGTCAACAAATCTTATCCACTTTTGGCGACGAAAGTTGAAGAATCTGGCGAACACGTCGTACTCGGTACCGGGGAGCTTTATCTAGACTGTGTTATGCACGATCTAAGGAACATGTACTCTGAAATTGGTAATTAAAAATTATACGTTTAAATACCCAAAAATTTGGCTTATACCGGCCTTTATAATATCGTCGATTTTTTTCTTCTCAGATATAAAAGTAGCTGATCCCGTAGTCAGTTTCTGTGAAACTGTAGTTGAGACATCATCGCTCAAATGTTTTGCTGAAACGCCAAACAAGAGGAATAAAATTACCATGATTTCTGAACCTTTGGAAAAAGGCTTGGCCGAAGATATTGAAAATCAAGTTGTTAACATTAATTGGAACAGGTTTGGTGTTCATCTATCCTTACTAAGATATTTATATATTTATTTTTACAAAAGATGGTCTTTTAATTTTCACACTGCCTATTTTATTGTATAAAATAAGTATGATTCTAAATTTTTCATGTAAAATCTGTTGGCCATATTCCAAATAATTTTTGTTAACTAATTTCTCATGTAATTAGTTTTAAAAAAAAAAAGATATAATTTTTCTTATTACGTGTTTTTCCAAATGTGTACATAAAGTTAAATTTGGATTTTAGAAAGCGTCTTGGAGAATTCTTTCAAACCAAATACGATTGGGATTTACTCGCTGCGAGATCTATTTGGGCATTTGGGCCCGACAGCACAGGACCGAATATTTTAGTAGATGACACTCTTCCGTCCGAAGTCGACAAGACTTTACTAGGATCGGTTAAAGATTCTATAATTCAGGTAACGAGATTTGAAATGGCATATTTACTTCGGTGTTATAATGTGGATATAATTACAGGGCTTCCAATGGGGTACAAGGGAAGGCCCGTTATGCGAAGAACCGATTAGAAATGTTAAATTTAAAATTCTCGATGCTGTAATTGCTCCTGAGCCACTTCACCGTGGTGGTGGTAAGTTAATTATTAATTGTTAATTATTTAGAAATCGTGAGATGCAGTCTGGTGTGATGTACGTTTCAGAAAAGCATTTTCTTTATCATTCTACGTTTCAAACTTTATTGAGATCATCTTCAGGGCCTGGGATTTACATTGTTTAAATTTAACAAATACATGTAGGATGTAGAAAAAAGTGAATTTATACAATCAAAAAAAAAATTTATATTCAATCAAAGAATTTCTACTCGCATTATAAGTAAGTACTTCTAAGTATTTAAGCAGTGTGTTCAGAAATTTGGACACCTCGAACTTCCTGGAGCTGATAAATCGCTTGATTAAGGTGTCAGTTTCATAAAATTATCAAAGTGAAAGAATGATCATCCTGCGGTTCTGTTACCCTAGGGCGTCCAGAACTGGACCTTGTATGCCTTGTATGGTAGGACCCGGTTTCTCGAAAATATTTTAACACCTTACCTGATAGAGCGTTCATCTTCAATACGTGCCTCACCAAGCATAACATCATCAGCATAAAGTGCCGTTTGTAAGTTTAATAATTAAAATTAAGAAAACAAAGATGAAAGATAAACAGTTTATTGCTTCAGAATTCGAATGAGACTGAATAAACATTTTAAATTTCATGGAAAGTAAACATTGTAAAATCCTTTATTCTTGTTTTGGTTAAGTGTCTTGATATTCCCAATTTAAAATGTAACTTAAATAAGTGTTTATTGGTAAAAACAATGATACAAATTAAGGGCAGAATTTTCTGTTAATGAGAACATTTAAAAAAAAAAAATTTATTGGGTGGAATTTTTTGCCTGTCAGTGTATTTAAAATGTATTAAAAAATAAATATTAACTTTTTTTTTATTAGAATGATTTAAAAATTTTGTTTTTGTGAAATTTCAAAAACCGTGTTGGAATGCATAGGTACAGCATTTATGTCCTTATACAAATGGTCCTGGCTTTGGTGATTATGGAAAAAAAATTATGAATTGCATATTTTAGGAAAATGAAAATGAAATTAAAAAAAAAACAGACGTGGTTGATGAATTTTGTAAAAACATATTTATCTGGGTCATCCTGACTTCCTCCATTATATATATTGCTTCAGTAATTTTGTCAATGTTGTTTTCCAAAAAACTATAAACAAAATAAGTTTTAAAAAATCTTTCATGTAGAAGAGAACCAACAGGTTTTTTTTCTCTCTCTTTAGGTACTATAGCATTAAAAAATATTGGTTTTAAGTCAAAATAAACTGACAAAACTTATTTTTAATTCTAGAACATACTGTTATTCACAAGAAAGGTCAAACTTACTGAAAAAGGCGGTTTAGAAAATGCATTTTTAGTGGTTTAAGGTTAGAGACTAGAGATTAGGATGCTCATAATAAAATTTAGGATGTTCTGAAGCATTCAAGCCCTACAGTGGCATTATATGACCTTTATAAATAAAATATGGGAAAAAATTGACATTTTAGAGAGAGGGGGAGGGGTTTGACTACACTGAAGTCACCTGCATTATGTATTTTTGTAGCATTTTGTTTTCAATTCAGGTACAACAAATAATACACAATAAAAAGAAGTACAACGAAGCACAAATTATTCAATTGTATTTTAATACTGGGATAAAATGTATGACACAGCTGTAATTTGTAGGTCAGATTATTCCCACTGCAAGAAGAGTAGCTTATTCTGCTTTCTTGATGGCTACTCCAAGATTAATGGAACCATATCTCTTCGTTGAAGTGCAAGCACCAGCAGACTGCGTTTCTGCTGTATACACAGTACTTGCAAAACGAAGGTAGTAAAATACTTAAATATTGTTATTTTTTTTTTTTTTTACTCTATTTATTTATTTTTTTATTCAGAGGTCATGTGACGCAAGATGCCCCAGTGCCAGGTTCACCGCTGTACATCATAAAAGCCTTTATACCGGCGATTGATTCATTTGGTTTTGAGACAGATTTGAGGACACACACGCAAGGGCAGGCGTTTTGCCTTTCCGTATTCCACCATTGGCAGGTAAACATAAATCTAACATACAAAACATACAATGTTGTATTTACTTACATAATTTTCCAAGATTGTTCCCGGCGATCCTTTGGACAAAAGCATCGTTATCCGCCCGTTGGAGCCCCAACCTCCGACCCATCTTGCTAGGGAGTTCATGATTAAGACGAGACGAAGGAAAGGTCTGAGTGAAGACGTTTCCATTAACAAATTCTTCGATGATCCTATGTTGCTCGAATTGGCTAGACAGGATGTGATGTTTAATTATCCAATTTAAACTATATATACAACTACAAATGTTTTGTAAATAAATAATTATTACTTACCATTTTTAATTTTTTTTTTTTAGAAAGAGAGTAATAAATTAATATAAACACATCAATTTTTAGTACATGATTGTTTTTACTTCACAATCTGATCAATTTTTCTTGGTTATGAAGTTGAAAAGAGTAAAATTTAACAAATTACTACTCTTCCTCCTTTCTCCTAGTGTAGGATGTTTGTGTAACAACCTAAACCTTCACAGAAACATGAACAACTCATCAAAATTGAGTGGCTGTCCCATCCATGAACAACAGGCTCAATGCTAGAGCACTGGTCGGCGAACTCGTCATCCGAAAGTGCCAAATAAAATCAAAAATACAAAATTGAATTTTATTCAAAGAGCCATTTTTGAACTTAAGATTTACTTTAGTATACATTTTTACGGAAATAATTAGATTTGAAAGTACACTCTCGAGCTTGCCTTTACTGAATATGTCTTAGTTTAACTAATTATTCAGATATCGTGAGATGCGGTCTGGTGTGATGTAGGTATCAGAAAAACATTTTCTTTACCGCGCCGACGTTTCGATCTTTTATTGAGATCATCTTCAGGGCTCAAAGTGTTTGTCTTCTGTGTAATTGTGCCATTATTGCGTGTCGTGTTGAGAGTGCCCTCTGGGCAGAGGACCGGACCGCATCACACGATATCTGAATAATTATCCATTAACCGTCACTAATCTTTACACGTTTCTTAGTTTAACTAACAGTACATTAAATAAACCTTAATATCTTTCTTACATAAAGATAATATTTATTTAAAAATATAACAAGTTAAATAATATAAATGGTATTCTTAAAAAACTACAAATATTCCTCTAAACCTTTTTCCTAAGCACATTTTTTTTTTTTTTTTTTTTTTTTTTTTTTTTTTTTTTTTTTTTTTTGGCAGCACACAAAGAAAAATATAAGTTTAAACGTAATAATAAAATAATTTATGATAAGTTTGAATGTCAAATAAAATAATATGTACTTCAAAAGCAACAGTACAATTATTAAGGGATTAATTACAAGTTAATAATAAAAATACTTTTAATGATAAATTTTAGCTTGATGTTTTTTGATAATTTCATTTATAATTGGTCGTAAAAATGAATGTTACTCTCATATCATTTTCTATGTTAACAGTCACGGTCTTTTTTTTTTTCGTTTTTATGTTGGTTAATACTGAAATTCCAAACTAAAACAAATAAGGGGTAAAAAAATTTTTAAACTTTTTTGGCTATCATGGGATAATCGCATATAATATTTATCCAAAGTGAATTAATTGATTCATCTGAATATTTTCAAATTAAATCTCGATTATTAGAAAACAAAATTAGTTCTTCCTCTTAATTCAAATACAGAAGTATTCATTATCACAAATGGATTACGAGCCCAGTCAAATTTTTTTATATCTAAATTTGGGAAATAATGAATAATTCTCTCATCTAATATTATCAAATGGTCAATAACAATTTTATGAAGTTTTTTTGTTTTTTTTTAATCTTTTCCTTCATGTGCAAGAATTATTGCGGCAGCAGTGGAAAACCTGCATGTCGTTTCAATGCAATAGGATCATTCGTACGTAAACGTTCCTACTCGGACAAAGAAAATTCGTATGAAAACCAAAATGAATTAAATCCCAATATTTCAAAATTAAATCTTGATTATTGGCAAGCGAAATTAGTTCTTCCTCTTAATTCTAATACAATTAATTGTTTTTAGTTGAGATAAAAAAAGTCAATGGCACGAGTGGGATTTGAACCCACGATCTTCGGCTTGATACTCCGCTGCTCTACCACTCGAGCTATCATAACCTCAAGCGGTAGAGCAGAGCTGTTTATCTAGCCAAAGATCATGGGTTCGAATCCCGCCATTGACTTTTGTTTTATCTCAACTAAAAACATTAATTAATCGGTCGAGCGGACCAAGAAATTAGTGAAGTTAATTCTAATACAGAAGTACTTGTTATCACAAATGGATTAAGAACCCAATCAATTTTGTTTTTATATTTAAATTTGGGAAATAATGAATAATTCTCTCGTCTAATGTTGTCAAATGGTCAATAACAATTATATAAATAGTTTCATTAAAATCTTATCGTCTTCTTTCGCAAGAATTATTGAGTCATTATCCAGATGAAGAAAATTCATATGAAAATGCTTTCAAAGGATGGATAAAAATCTGAGCTGACTTGAGGCATAAAAATCAAATTTATTTAAGAAAGAACTCTTACAAAAAAATTAAGTACCTATTACTGTTAAAATAATTTGTACATTTTCTTTTTAAACTATATTGTTTAATAATTTTAACATATTCATGTATGTAAGTACTTTTCTTTAATTTAAATTTTACTTGTAATAAAAAAAATAATTGTTACTATATACATTTATAAATTTGGCGGGAAAAGAATTTTGCTGCACAGTGGTTGAGAATCACTGGGTTAGAACAACGGAGTATTGAGCCAAAGGTCGTCGTGGGTTCGAATCCCGCTCGTGACGGTAACATTTCATTCGAACAAAAAACTTCGATGGGAAAAAATAATTGATAAAGTCAATGGATTTGAAAAGACCGTGTTTATCGACTGTCAGATGTTTTCTCTTTCGAATAAGTTTTCCTTCAGCTGAACGCAATCTTTTTCAATTATTGTTATTTGTTTATTTAATTCCCCCCCCCTTTAAATATATATATATATTTTTTTTTTTTAATTTATTCAATTCTGTATCGATTTATTATCGAGAGGGATTGGGCCTTGAAAGTCGAAAGTTGAGAATTGGATTTGGATTTTGGACGATTGGCCGTGCTGTCTGCTGAGTTTGGACTTTGGACTCGAGGTCGCTTCCAGTCACCACTATCCAGATGCGATCCGGCGTTCCGTCGATAAAGCTCGCAACCGAATCGTACCAGGGTCTAATAAACAGACGAAGAAATGGATTGAACTGCCTCTAATCCCGTTTTAAGGTGGGTTAAATTTTACGAAACGGCTTTTTTAAGATACACCTAATTATACATACTCGCCCTTAATAATAATAACCTTTTAACTTCCTAATATTAACTTAGATACAACCGCTATTGTACGACTGTTTTATATTTTCAAACTCTTTTAAAGAACGGTAAGTCGTTTATTATTTTATTATTATTACAATTAAGGATTTTAGAGTTTTTTAAGGTTTTATCGTTGAAAGCTACAAATAACATAGTTATCGCCCCGTTAAAAAAACCGCCTATACTTGTCTGAATTCTCTCCAGGCCGTATGTACTGTCTTACTATTGATAATTCTACTTCGAAAAACGACAATATAAACAGCTTAAAAATAAATAGGTATATTGCCAATTTTGTAATACTTACCCTAGTATTCTTATTTTATTTTATTGAAATAATTATTTTAAAAAGAGAACACATACAAATTACATTTTGAATAATTTAACAAAGTAAAATGGCATGGCTAAATATACCTTATAACGCCTGCCAGTTTGCTGTTAAAAAAAAAAAAAAAAATGTTATTGGAAACGTGATAATTCTAACTGATCCGTTAATACTTACGATCAATTTTGAAAAAGTACGCTTGATGGGTGAAAGGACGAAGTGACAAATTTACGCGGTCGACAAACTGGCTAAAACTGTTCGGGATGGAAATTTGATCTCTGTTATAACAACTCAATACTAACAACTAACACCATTATTACTAATGTGTGGTGATTAGTGACCGTTAGTCAGTGATTATTCGAAGGTCGTGAGATGTGGTCTGGTGTAATGTAGGTTTTAGAAAAACATTTTCTTTATCGTGCCAGAGTTTCGATCTTTATTGAAATCTTCAGGACCTGTGAGATATTGCTGTTTTATGTTTATGTACGTTGGATAAATACAAAGCAGCGCTATCTCACTGGCACTCTTAACACGACATGCAAGAATTATGCAGAACTTTGAATGAGAAATACTTTTTTTTATTACGTTTAGGCTGGCATATTACCCATGAAGTTTTCTAGTTCAATTTTACTGTCGAGCGGGATCGGCCAACCAAGACCCGCACCCACTATATATTGGGTTGTCCGGAAAATAATGCAGGATTTTGGTATTAAACAAAA
>CM077113.1:12175755-12198945 GCA_039619505.1 Cimex hemipterus
GTGTAAAAAAGATATATATATATATATATATATATATTAAAATGGGGGGGGAATTATAAAATGGGAATACTTTAAAATTTGGTCATGCTTGATCTCGTTGATCCAAATGCGTCCCAGTCAAATGTCAAAATGGAGTTCAAGGTCATTGTCACTGAATTAGTAGATTCATTAGTCAGGAGAATCAGAGGAAGAAGAGTACAACAATCAGTAATATCTAGTTGTTTAGAAAACTTTCCGAGATCTACAGCGACCAGCGGCGGGTTAATAAGGTTGTCACTAATTTCACTCCATAGATACTGCATCACTGCTTTTTCTAAACTTTGTTGAACAACTCTGCCTCTGTGGAGAGGTCTGGCATTGCAATCCAGAAATCAAAAATTCCTGCCAATGAGATCCCTGGCTGGAGGGATGCATTCCTCGATAATTTCTTGGACATAACAGACTGCGGTGAAGTCACCTTAAACAATATGGAGTCCAGATCGTCCTCCAGTGTTAATCCCAATCCAGACCATTTCACCACCTGAGCACGAACTGGGACATTGTACACATCCCCGTCCTTAGTAGACTCTTCGGCACCTTCTATCACTAAACAGGCTGAAATGTGACTCTTCAGTAAACATAACGGCATTTCAATTGGTATACTCTTCTAGGCATTCAGTACACCATACCGCCTATGTTGCTGGTATGTGGCCTATGGGCTGTAGGTTGTCTCAAAGGGGTGTAATTTGTGACCAGCTTCCAGCAAAATTATGAAGCATTTGTGTTATTAAAGGACTTGCCAAGGTCTTCATACAGGATTTGCCGGACACTATGGAAGGGTTCAACCTTGTAGCAATGACAATATTTCTGTCCTCCCTTAGCATCGTAATGCTCTGAGATCCACTACTAGGCATTGGCACTTCCAGACTCACAGAACTGGGCTTAATACCGGGGGGAGACCACATTCTGTGAAACACCAACTGCCTCTGTGATATCCACTTGCTGGTGTCCTCGGTGTCAATATTGCAAACTTCTGGTTCAAGGTGTTGTCTTTCCATAATGGTTAAAGAGAATACAACTGGATTAAAACATAAAAAAATGTTTGTTTACAAAATTAATATTATTTTTAAGTGAAAGCGTTATTAAAAATGAGGAGTAACATTTTTTGTTTTTTGTTTGTATTTTTTATTTTGCTTTATCCAACTAACACTAATAGATGAGTTAATTTAATTAAAATTAATAGATTATGAATAAATTACAAATATTCCTATTCGTTTTTGAGCAGTTTATATTGTCAAACATAACTTTTATTTATCAATCAATAATTATTAAACTGAAGGAGAGGCAGAGAAATATTTACCGATATCGCAATACCATTTTTCAAAACTAATACTTAGAAACATCCTATAATAAAATATAAACTTTACCATTAAATATAAAATATTTCACAGTTCAAAAGATAAATCAATATATACAATTAAACTCGTGTAAGTTGCCAGCTAACCAGAAACATTATAGAAATAATAAAGCATTAAAAAGCTTTTTGGTCTATCCTCTTCAACACCCTAACTAAACTGCTCCTTAAAAAGAAAAAAAAAAGACGCATACTTTTGATTGAAAATTCTGATATTTTTTATGTATTTGCCTTTCAGTAATATTAACAGGAATATTATTTTAATTCAGGAATTTATTAAAAGATAGGTTAGTGTGAAAATAAAAATCTCTCAAAAACAAAAAAAAATTAAAACAAGAAAAAATCACCTTTGTGTATGAACATAAAACATTATAAAATAAACTTAACCATCTTCAATTAGGTGTGTCCTAGCTCCTATTATATACTGTAAACACCTCATCATGCTCATAATTTGACCACTTTCTTTAAGAATTTCATCCTGAATCCCAACTAATATAACTTTCAGTTCAGCTATGGTTGTAGGAGATTTATTTGTTTGTTTTACCCAACGTCCAAGCTTGTCTCAAAAATACTGAATGGGATTTAAATCAGGGATAAGAATTGGCCTTCTGAGAGTGTAAATAATGGCAACTTGGAAAAAAAAGTGACAACAGTTGGTCTTGCATAAACAAAAATTGTTCTTCAATAAACGGGACCTCATATTCCTCAAGAATTTCCGCCATGTAGATTTCTGCACTAAAAGACATCCTATTAAAAATTTGTAACTACATTTTTGCATCAAAAAAAAAAAAAAAAATTCCACGCTCCACACTATAACTGAACCACTTTCTCATTTCCTGCAAAGATGAATGGGCTGTAGATCTCTCCAGCTGTTTGATAAACTCAAAGATGTCCTTCTATTGAATGGAAAGAAAACGGGCTCATCTGAAAATGTAATATTCGTTTATATCTGTTTCACCCAATATTATTGTCCCTTGCAAACTCAGTAGTCCCGACGATGGTCTCTGGTAAGCTCTGGACCCATGCTGGCCTTACGGGATTTAGGCTCACTTCTGAAGGTCTCATTCGTACTGTTTCAGCGCTAATGGACACACAAGTCTTTGAGCTGTTCAAAGCGCTGTCTCACAGTGTGAAAAATCAGTCAGCTGGTCCCATGGTTGCCTTGTACACTTACAATATCATGGTATCACTTAATACCCAACAACAGTTATTTCAGGCAAATCTAACACCCTCTTAGTGTAACACTGATCATCACTGATTATGAGCATTTTTGTAATTGTTTTGTTTTGTGCCACCAACAGAAAACTGAATAAAGGCATTTTGATTTAAATGCCTTTGGTGATGATTTACACTGAAAAGTTTAAATCAAATTATGAATTAAGCTGTTTTTCTTCACTACTGCCAACAAAAGCAGATACTTTCCATCTAATTTTAATTATTGAATCATTTTTAAAGTATTAAAATGAAATATATGTCCAAAATGTTATCAAATTAAAAAAGAAATCAAAATATCATAGGGCACCAATTTTTCCTTTTTTTTTCTTTTTTTGGAGTAGTGTATGTTGTACTTAAAAACATCGTTGAACCTCTACTGATCTTGTCTACATTGAAGCGTTACTTTCAGTACATCCTGAAAATCCTTCAACTCCCTCACTCTTGACTTCCTAAAATCATTGCTCTAGAGGTAATAAAACCCACTTTCTGGTTCTCCCACAGGCACAAACTATTTTTTGAAATATTCAATCCTTAAGCGTTAATAATATATTCAAATGTAATACTAGTATATTGACTATGTAATACTAGGAGAGGCCTTACAACGAGTATTTGTCATTGAGGGGAATTTGTGAGGCTTGCTTTCTGTGAAGCAGAGGTCTTGATCATTCTGTATCTTACTGTGACCTTCTGTCTGAGTCTAATTACTAGGCAAATCTGGTGACCCGCTTTGGCTAAATTACAGCCCCTGGCTGGAGGGGCCCACTGCATCGTGCACTTTATAAGGTCAAAATTCCATTTCATCGAATATTGTTCAATCATAAAATCCGCATGCTCCACCTAGGCTGCGGTTCCCTTTCCCGAGATCAATTAATTCACAAGTTAAATCATGAGCCAACTTCACTTGTTGGCATTTTGTATACACGAATGGCAATGTGTACGGGTTATGTCAATACAGTGAATATTTAGTGTTTGCATAATTTAATTTCAATTTTTTTTAAAAATTATTGTTGTTTTCTTTCTCTATTTTATTTATTCACTTTTTTCTTCAATTTAATTTATTTAGAAGTTTTATTTTTCCGATTCACCTCTTGTATTATATACACTTTTTGTTTTCATTCACGTCCGGCTGACAGAATTTTTCATGCCATTATTTAGTCAGCTGTCATTTAATTGTACATTATTGAATTATAATAAATAAAATGTTTTACTACTATTATTATTACAATTATATAAAAGTAAAACATTAAAT
The DNA here is from genome assembly GCA_039619505.1 of Cimex hemipterus. Taxonomy (NCBI): domain Eukaryota; kingdom Metazoa; phylum Arthropoda; class Insecta; order Hemiptera; family Cimicidae; genus Cimex; species Cimex hemipterus. Next base: position 12,179,613 of record CM077113.1, read on the forward strand.
ACTCATCATGAATAAGTAATAAGGCAGTGGATTGGCAAATCACTCATTCAAGTAATGTCGAGAGACGTGTTTGAAATTTATTGAGTGTGATGATGAGTGTTTAATGCTCAGAATCAAGATCGTTAAAAACAACAAATCTGCGAGAACCATCTTTTGAAAAAAGTCACAAGAATCACGTAATACCAAAAGGATAACGTGTCAGTTCATAAATAAAAATTGACTTAGCAGTTCATTGTAAATTATTAAACTTTCAGGCTTCAAAACCCATAATTTTTGCATGCTTATTGTGGGAATTTTAGCTCGGTATTAGTGGTAGACAGTGAGGTAGCTCATAAAACTGTCATTGCGTTAAGTGATGAAACAATAATTGAGCTCTTAACAAAATTGGTTTTAAAAGTATATCGATAAATAAAGTAAAGAGTCAGCACATCCTCAGTGTACCTCATTGTCATTAGGAACGTGAAACTACTGTAGTAGTTCTAGGGCTACTTTAGCTAGTAATAACAGATGTAATCGTGTATACATCTTTTTAGATCGGAAGCATTGGACTAGCTTTAACAGACTTGTTTAAATGTTTAAAATACAGCCTGAATTGTAAGAAGACTACTTACTTAAGAAAATATGGCTTTTCATTCCACCATACAGCATTTGATATTCTCACTAGAGAACATTATTGTGAGGATTCACTATTTTTTCATGGTCCTCTTGACCAATTAATATCATTCAACTAATTAAGGTTTTTAGTTGAGATAAAAAAGTTAGTCCCAGAGTGGAGCTACGATAGCTCAAGTGGTAGAGCGGCATATCAAGCCGAAGGTCTTGGGTTCAAATCCCACTTGTGACTTTTTTGTCTCAACTTAAAATCTTAATTAATTGAATTATTGTGAGTCTTCGGTTAACCAGGAATCTGGCACGGAGAGCTATAAATTGGGGCTTTTAACCAAGTCTTTATAGCAGTCGTCAAGCCGTACACGTGCATTCTTGAGCCATTTGTTGTAGTGCCATTGCTCCTTTTATTGTTAAAGAATGCGTGAATGAAAATAAATGACAACGCCAGACACATTTAGCTGTGAACGATTCACACAGTGCAAATTAAAATGACCCATCTCAGCAAGCCCCATGTCTGCACCTGAAGCCAATAGGGCAAATGCGGGATATATTTGGGAAGTATGCCAAAACTCCACAACCTATGAGTTTTTAAACTTAAACTGTAATGGATGAAGAATGGGACAACTTTCCAGTCATACCTCAAGCTTTTAATGTTAGAGGAAATAATAAATCAAATATACTCCCACAAGAAAAGTGACACAACTTGAATTTTTTTTTAAGTTTTTTGGTATATGATGCTACATGATAAATGACACCACAAAAAATAAATAATAAACAAACTATAAGTGGATTCTTAGCTGTTAGGCATGTCACTTTCGAATTGGTGGGAACGCACTGTCCCTGTTTGCAAAAAGTGGTATATCATCATAGATCTGTTTACGGTTAGGTAATGCAGACAAACTGATTTTAAATTCATTGACAACCAACAAGAAGGAAACTGCCGTCACCGATGGTAATGAATAATTTGCTAATTCCACCTCTTTGGCAACTAATTTAGGGCAAAGTATTACGGATATTGGATCTTCTAGTTGCACTTTTATGACGGACAATGAGGAGAAAAGTTTGACCTATAATGCTGATAGTTCTGGCTCTTCAGATTTCACTGACAAATCTGGAAAGCATGATTGAAGCTTCTGAGTTGTAGGTCAAAATTGTTTAGAAAATCAAAATATTGTAAATTCTGAATTACAACAATTATGTTTTATGCGAAAAAAGAAGAGCCCTTTACTGAAATTCTTATGCTGCATTTTTCTCTTAAGAAAAAGTACTAATGTTAGAATTATTTTAGTTTTCAATGTTAGAAGTATCGACCAATTTTTCACCACTCTGGGTCAGAGACTTGAAAAAAGCAAATTTGTATATTATTACTAAACTTTCAACCTATTTGAAGGTCATCATCAGGGCTTATAATTAACTCCACATGATGAAAAATAATTGTTAAATTAAATGTACAAATTTGATATTTGTAATGGATATTTATGCTTATTTGTAAGGTTTGTATATTGCCTATACTATCACAAAGAAATTTATACTGTTAGTCATTCATATGCCATTATTATCATTAGCGCACACTGACTTAAATTGCTGAGAGAAGGTATCGACCACTTGAAGATTAATTTCATTTATTATTAGATGAATTTATCGAAGACCCACAAGAAAAATGTCACAACTCAAAAAGTGGTAGTTTTTTTTAAGGGTAGTACAGCTGGATTTTCGCTTAAGTCTTGGACAAACAAAAGAGAAGATGTATCACGGCAGTTTTTATTGCCAACAACAGTAATGGCAGTCAAAAAAGTAAAATTCCAATTGTCTCTCCAGTTGAATTTTCTTTTGTCAAGTTGTGTCACTTTTCTTGCGGATCTTCGATAAATACATCTAATAATAAATGAAATTAATCTTCAAGTGGTCGATACCTTCTCTTCAATAATTTTAATAGTAAAGAAAGAAACAAATTGTAAGTTTTTAGGAATTCTCTAATTTTTTATCAAAAGTTTAAAAAATTAGGCTTTTTTTCTAAATTAGTGTAATTTCCAAACGTTAAAGTCTCGTTAAATATAGAAAAATCTTACACGATCGCAATAAAATGTTCAGATTTGAAAAACCAAGTTTGTACATCATGTTTGAATGATTTTATAGCGATTTCTTGGATATTATTCTCCAGTTCTCAATCAAACTTTCGCTCGTTGGAAAACAGGATTTTAATCCCATTCGTGCTCTATCTGAATGATCTAGTTGTGAAATGTCTAAAATTTTGGCCTTACCGATTATAAGCCAGCATAAGAAAGTCTTTTGTTTTTAACCTGGCGTAATCATCGTCCTAACCCAGTAATTGGGCGAATTAATAGACAAACTTGAGTATGTAAAAAAGCAGTAACTGGGATGTAAAATATCACCAATCCCTCAGTTGTGTGGCTTGCTTGCAACATCCTGAACATCCACTGATTTTTTTCTGGTTTAAAAGACCCTCTCAATAGTTTAAACAATAGCGGAAACTTCATCAAAACAAAATATGAAAATAAACAATTAAATAATTAACAGAAAAGATAGAGTATTATAATTTAACTGTTAAAACAACATATACTTTTAAAAAATACAAAATAATTCCTTTCGGTAGTTAAATTTAGCATCTTTTTATAATTTTTGTTCTTTGACAGATTAAAAATCAATTCAAAACATTTAAATGATTATTTTTTTCATTATTATTATTTTCTTATTTTTTTAAGTAAATTTAACACTTTTATTATTGTACGCTTAATTTTACAATTATTCAGAATTCTGCCAATGTAATTAATTTTATGAGCAACCCTAAGGTTTCATATAACGTCATATTTGTAATACGCTCCGATGAAAATGTTTGAATGTCTCTTGTCTAATTGAGAAATAAATGTTTGACTCATAATACCATCTATTCGTCATTGCTCGCCTTCAGTATGCCATTTTTGCCATTTTGGCTAGATTAAAAACATTATGCAAACCGGCTTAAAAATTGAATCATGCTTCTTATACTAATATTCTATAACGTTTTCATAATTGTAATATTTGCTTTACACGTAATGAAAATAAATAATAAAATGAGGTCAAATGAAGAATATTTTGTATTGTTTTACCACCGACTGAACTGAAATACTTACTAATTATAATATTTATCGTTGAAGGTTGATGATATTTTCGCAATATGTCTCATACATGAATTATAAATTACAATATATCTTATTTAGTTCATGCTCTGATAATTGCTGTGGCATACCTTCATTATTACAATTAATAAATTATTTCCTTTTTCAAAGGAAACCTGTTATTTAAAATAGATCTAGTACACCATTTGAAAAATATTCTTGCTCGTGATTCTTAAATAACAAGGAATAAAGAGCCTACAACATTTATAACGTACTTAAAAAGTGATAAGTGCTTTTGAAAACATCCATTCTACTTGCAGGTAAGGCAAAGTTATTAATTATTTTGCGACTATGTTATATAGTTTTGTGTTACAAACAACAAAACCGTTCATATTGAAATAAACTACAAAAATTTGGCATGTAGCAATGTTAGATTTTACTTTGGTATTAACGATAATGTTCTTTTGACTGAATTAACTTCAGATATACAAAATTAAGAATTAAATCTCTGCTATAATATAACAACATTTTTGGGGATGGAGAATCCTTAAAAATCCTTTCCTCCAGGGAGGGGGCATGGGAATGGATTAAGTTCATGATTTGGTCCCATGTTTGAATCCAGTGGCCCTGGACGTGGATGGTCTCTCTCCCCCCCCAAAAAAAAAAGAAATTAAACCATACTTCGAAAGTTCATATAATCTCGTAATTGAAATACCCGCGTTTACTTAGTTACTAATCGGTACAATAGTCTAGAGCCAGACCTGGACCTCCTCAACAAGTTTTCACCATTTATTTTGATCTTCGGCCTCAAGGTGCTATTACCTCACACCCGTCCATCATAGATCCTCCTTTACATCATCCAACAACCTATGCCAAGAGTGTCCACATATTCTTGTCTTCTGGTTTCCCATAGAGGTGTTTCCTTGGAAGTCTATCTTGAGGCGTCCTTTCCACGTGACCCAACCCAAACATCTCTCTTTGTTTGGGCAACTATGTCCAGCTCGACAAATAATTGCTTTAATTCATCGTCCTCTTGTGCTTTCCATTCACCATTTATTTATATTTCGGGTTGAATATTTTTCTTAGCACTTTTCTTTCGTAAGTAACTATTGGCCATATAATCACTTTGTAAGCTGTAATCTTAGCCTTGCGACATAGGTGCTTCAACCACAGAGCCTTTTGTACTGCAAACAGGCATCTATTTCTTAACCATTATTTCTGCCTTTATTATTATTCTTCTTCTTTGTTGCTAAGGACCTTAGATATTTAAAATTATGACTACTGGGAAATTGTGGTTTCCAAATTAAACTAGTCCTTTCCACATTCATGGGTTCTTGAAGTATTCATATATGTAGTTTTACCCTCGTTAATTTCCAGACAGTGCTTCTTGCAGTTCTTGAAGTGCTCCTCCCACAGCTGCCTTTGTTCTTGCTGTAATCAGTACATCGTCCACATATTCTGTGTGTAGCGTTAATCTGTTATAAATAGTGCCACCTGGATTTGTGGCTCTATTGCTCTTTCCAAACAAAGATTGAAGATGACAAGAGGTTCCTTGCTGCAGGCCTTCATCTTCTTTAAAATCTTCCGACAGTGTATTTTGCACTTTGACTTGGTAGCTCGTGTTATCCCACATCATACCGATTAGCCTAATTAACTTACACAATACACCAAGCAACCTTAAATTTGCTAAAGATTCCTTTCTATTCACATTGTTGTACGCTTGAGAGAGACAGAGAGATTTCCTTTCTTCAGTGCAATTTAAGAACGCTCACCGATGCGCCTAGTTGTGGTTCTGGTCTTAAGGGTGAGATTGCTGCCCCTTTTTTGCTAGTAGGTCAGTACCTATTCAATACCTTATCTTCATGTCGTTACGCCATTTGGGTGCACCTAGACAAGTTTGAAGCTGGAAGCATACCATTTAGTGCCTTTATAAGCCTGGCTGCCTGAGAATATGTAGTAAATCCGTGCACCTTTCATTTTTTTTTTTTTTTTTTTTTTTTTTTTTTTTTTTTTTTTTTTTTTTTAAGTCCTGTGCACAGATTTGCATTGCATGACCTAAGCTTGGAAAATTGTTAATTGTTGGGATTAGTTAAGGCACTTGTTTAGTATTTATTATTAATTAATATATTTTACCCCTAGACCTATTCCCTGTTCCATTAATGTGTGTACCACCTTCGTGAGACTGAGCTACTTTTCTTCCAGTTTCCTTTTATCTGTGACTACTTGGAAGGGTCTGTCACAGTTGATTTTTTGTATCATTTTGTCATGTACAGTTACAGCCATCTCACTTAATTTAATTTTAGCCGGAATTTTGTAGTGGCTTCTCCTTAGATCTTACTTTATTTCCTTGTACCTCTGGAATCTGTGGTCATTTTCAAAGAAATCTTTTGTACATAAATGTAACGGTGGAAGGTTGAGTGTTTCCATTGCTGGCAGGTATACATTACAGTTTTACACTTTTTTGTAAAGGATAGTTCTTATTCAACTTGTAAACAACAAAATGTATGAGTTAAGAACTATCCTTGATAAAAATGTAATCGACATACTTGCCCAACCTTTATATTATTTAACTAATACATATAACTATTTAACTATACATTCCCCTTGTTATATTAAGACATGATAGTCTTTGTAGCTTCATCTGTGTCTCATTGTTCGGTGTTGTTAGACATCACACCAGAGCTCCATATTTGTCTCAAGGATCTGACAGTTGTTTATTTCTCAGTTTTTCTACATAATCTCTGGCGAATGCTTAGTAAAACATTGCCTTTATGCAGATTTTTTTTACACCATTTGAGCTTTTGGTACTTTATTTCGTTAGATAAAGTTAAAGCTTCATCGTTTAGAGAGGGTGCTTTTAGATGTAGATTCTTTTTCTTGTGAAAGGTATGAGATTCGTTTTCTTTAGGGTTTATGTTTAAACCCATTTTCTCACACAATATTTAGGGTGTTTTCCGTCTGGTTTGACAGTCGTTGAATTTCTTTTAAATGATTGTTACCAGATCATTTGCAAAATCTACAATCATGTATCATATCCTATACAATCAGCATAATAGTTGCCTTCTATTTATCAACACCATAAGGATCTGTTCTTTTTTTTTTCTCGTAATTAATTTTATTTTGGTTTTATTATTATTTGTGCATCCAACTTAAAATGGAAACTTTACTAATTTCGTGGTCCGGTTGACCAATTAATATATTACAATTAATTAAGGTTTTTAGTTGAGATAAAAAAAAGTCAGTCGTCATGGGCAGGATTCGAACCCACGACCTTCGGCTAGATACGCCGCTGCTCCACCATTGAGCTATCGTGACCTCGATCCACTTGGAAACTATTTTAATGGGTTTAAAATGAAGTACACTTTACGAAAGCTAACCATGGCCATTTCATTCGTCACCGAGAATCCAGTCCGATTACACGACATTGGAAAAATGGCAAAAAGGAGGGAAAAATTCAAAAGGTGGGGTTGAGATGGGAAGTTAGTGTCCAAGTGAATTATCACAATAGTGATGATAGAGCAGCTATATCTATAGCAACTGATATCTATCCGAAGATTGTGGGTTCGAATCCCGCTCGTGCCATTGTCTTTTTTTTATCTCAACCAAAAACCTTAATTAATTACAACAGAAACTTGTCCTTGCTAATAGAGCTGATAGTTTATTTTTACCTTCTATAAATTTGAGAAATTATTTTAGCAGAAGTTTTGATATTGTTTTTTTTTTTATATTTTTCAAATTCAAAATGTGATTGCTTGATCACTCCGTTGAATTGAAAATTTTTATTTATTGCCGATACACATAAAGTTAACCATGTAAATGAAATCATCCTTGCTGTGAATGTTCACCAGAGTTGTAATTTAATATTAGCCACAATGCAAACTCTCAATTTTAAAACTGTACTGAAAAGTAGTGGGAGAAAAATAAAATATGTATCCATTCGAGTGCATCGTATTCTAATTTCAATGTGCCAATGAAGAATTTTGTTTCTTCCGACGTCCAGAAGAACCTAAGTTGTAACAACCGAATGGGTAAGTTCATTAGGTTTAAGTTGTACTGACTAGTACTTACTTTTTCATTTTCTTCTCATATTATATGTTTTATTTGTATTTTTTAAGTTAAATCTATGTGAAAAAATATTCTTACATTTGTTTCTAAGTATTTACAAAAATTTATTATATTTACAGTTGGCTTAAGGAAAAGCCGCAATAAAACTATAAGTTAAATAGTGCGCAGTTAACCAGTGAAATTCTTCAAAAGTGAAAAAAAAAAAGTATTATGGATCATCATTCTCAGGTAGATATCATTTCAGGAAAGTATACAATTTCATTATATTTTCTTTAATTAAGTTATTCAGTTTAAAATATATATAATTCATGTTCATTATAAAAATGCAAATTATTGTAATTTTTTTATACATATATATAGTCTATAAACTGCAGAATTTAAATTAAAGCATGAAAACTTGTTGGATTTCCCTGTTCCTTCCTTCTGTGATCTTAATTTTTGCATTCGTTAAACAGAGATTGTTCAGAATTGCCGATATCTGTAATTCTGGTAAGTAAACCATGTTTGTACGAAGACTACGTATCCACGGAGGCGGAAATTTTTAATTTATTAATAAATCGATTTCTAAATATGTGTAGTTTGTAAACTCCAGCTGTATATTTAATAACATCAACCATTCATTTTCCAGTGTTCTCATTAGCACAATTGCCATGTATACTTTTAAATGAAAATATGAAAGGAATAAATTAATAATAGAGCTGACGGTTTTTATTGATGATGTTATCGATTCTTTTTCAACATACTATGATTAACAGACTATAATCAGGAAATGTAGCTTTCCTTTATCCTTTGTTTTAGGGTGAAATATGAGTTGTTGTTTTTTTAGTGTTTTTATTCTACCAATTCAAGGTAGGTAATTATGTATGATTCGACAGTATTTTCAAAGTGTGAAAAACAATTTTTTTAGTGAACACAATGTTAACATTTTATAGTTTTAATCAAATTGACACGAGCTGTTTTTTTTATCTGAAGGATTGTGTACTGTGGTCTGAGTCAGACCTATTACTGTGATACAAATCTTTGTGTGAGAGAAAAAAGTAATTTCATAAAAATAATTTCATTTCTCTTAAATATTTGTATACATTACATAGTCTTGATGAATGAGAGCTAATTTCAAAAATTGTAGTTCATGCTTTAATGTTAAAAATTCAAATTGTAGCGTTTACAAAGCGTCCTGTGATCGTCCCTAGGGTAAGATAAATTCCAGTCTTTACAAAAGGGACTTGAATGAGTCATATTTTTTTTAAAATTTACATTATCTTGATCTTGCACAAGGATTCTGTCGATAAAAATGAGATAAAGTAATACAGAACTCATGCGAAATACTCCTACGTACAAAAATCAATTCTGCGCGAAACAAAATAAAATGAATTTAATATTATTTCCATTTCTTGGCAGATTGATTTTATATTCATGATTAATAGTGTTTAAAAAATATTATAATTATTTTGTTTAAACACATTATTATTATTGTGATTAATTTCAGTTTTTGGTTTTTAGGGGAGTTCCAAGGTGAAAAAAGCTCTCCAAGAGACAGTTAAGTTGGACGATGAGAGATACGGTTACGTTATTACCGAACTCATCCCCATTGGGTGTGTTCCCAGATGGCATTGCCATGTTTGCGGGAAAACAATTTCATCCGAAAGAGCTTTGCTCAATCATCTTAGCCACCCGATACACAAAAGCAATCTCCGTGTGCCTAAACATCCTGCTAACAACTTCAAGAAATTTAGCAGTAAGCCCAATGGTTAATATAATTTATAAATGTACATATTCGGAGTTAACAAAGCCTCTAACTGCAAAACACCGTTTTAGGTTCACCCACCATAGAGGAAAATACAAATGGTAAAGTACATTTTTATTAATACGTAATTATTGGTCGGGTTAAAACCACAGGTGTACATTTAAAATAGTTGTTTTTAACCCTGCAAATATTAAAATAGATTTATGCAATATCAAAAGCCAATGGTTATATGTAATGTTTTATTTATGAATTTTTCAGATAAAGATCCCTCTTGGTCAGATGTAGCGACTGATGTATTACCAGGAGAGCCAGTTCCTCCTGGAATGGAAGATATCGTTGAAGGTGTTTGTCAAATTCAAAAAACACTCGACTCTTTCAAAGCTGCTCCGTTAATAGGGCTTGAATACATAGTAGAGCTTGTAAGTGTAGTTTTATTATAACTTTATGACTTTAGCCCTATGCACATGGGGATTCACACATCTCATCTCCAGCTACTTGGCAACCAGGAGATCGGGCAACTGGGCAATTTGAGAGAAGCCCATCTCTTTCATAAAGTCATGACTCAAGTAGCCCGTATTCCCAAGTTGACCGTGGTTTAGATAAAAAATCAATAAGTTTTACATTTTTGGTGAAGTGTGCTTCATTGTGTTGTCTAGTGATGATAACATCGTAAATGCAGTATATTATTACTGCAGTTACAGATCAAGAAAAGTTGTGGGTACATCCTTACATAACAAATTATTATAATTTGTAGGTTATTCATAGCTGTAAAAGAACTGCAAAAAAAAGTTGTACTTGTACAATACGGGAAAATTTACCACTTCTGCCACAAACTTTAAATGTATGCTAAAGCCGGGAACACGCCCGATGCTACCCGCCGACGCCTTGCCACGGTTTGATATGGTGTGCATATCTATGCACGTCACGTAGTCACACAGCGTTTATCACAATAATCAGTACGGCAATCGCAACGCCTCTTTTGTCCTTACTGCATTGTTTTGAGCAATGCCATTTAATAAATTGTTAGTTAAATTTAACTGTTTTAAATAAAGCTATTCCGGTGTTTTGATAAATTTTCTGACTGACCATCATAATTAAATTTTTATGAAAATCATGAATTTTTGATCTCATTTTATTTGATTTATATTAAAATAAACATATTGTATAATGACAAAATTATTAATACTTAGTGTGAAATAAACTACAAAAAATACGAGTGTCCTTTTCTGATGCTACTTGACAAAAATGGCATAATTGTATGAGCAAAACCTTGTAATAAATTGTTAGGTAAATTCATTATATCAAAAAATAATATTCCAGTGTTTTGATCAATTTTCTACCAAACTATTAAAATTAATTTTTTTGAATAAAAACTAATGAATTTTTGATCTCAGTCAATTTGGTTTATAATAAAGTATGTTGTAATTAACATAATGTTTATAATACATGTAGTTAAAAAAAAATTGGTTCTTTTGTCTTTGATTGTGCTCAATGCTACCTGACAAAAATCTGGTCAGTGGGGATCGCAGTTTTATTTTGCATAGTATCGGGCAATCTGCATGGGGTAATACAACCTTATGGAAAATTGGACTTTGGATTTGCGGGTAGCATCACATGGTGTTGCATCATGTGGAGGTGTCTTGAGTTGCCACTATTAAAGTATCCCTGTCTGTGGGACACTGCTGACACATGATGGGTCTCTTGGTTGCCGGGTATCTCAGTCACTCAGAGACTTGAATACTCCTATGTGAGTAGGGCCTTTAAGGCCTTTAATAGCATTACTTAATTTAAATCAATTCGCAGGTAAGCTCAACAGGCGAAGGGGAGCCAAGGTATGCTTGCCTCCTCTGTGAAAAGCGCGGTGATCCAAGGAGTGTCATGTTGCACCTGACTAGCCAGAATCATTATCTCAAATATATTGTACGTAGATCAAATCACCATTTGTATTATTCATTATTTTGAATTCTTAATTTAAAAAAATGGTTTTAGAGCTGTTTCTTTAGAAGTGCCGGTAACGCTTTAAATATGCTTCAAAGGACACCAGAAATCCGCAAAGGAATTTATGTCGCTATAAATAAAGTCGCTGAAGAAATTGAGAAAAATTATGGTAGGTTGAAACCTACTTCTGCTATAGCAGAGACTTTTTCTGCCAAAAAATACGAGATACTACGTGAAATTGATGAAAAAGAACATTTCAGGTAGTTAAAAAGTAGATTTTTTTAAAACCTGAAATAATATTATGATCACTGTGTAGGGAGACGCCGTCTACAGCTTTTCTTCATCTAGTGGACATAAACAAAATCAAGCAGTACGCTGCAGAAGAAGGTAATAAAAAAAATCCAAAACATGGTTTAAAAACTGGTTGTAGTTTTTTTTAGATGATTTATTTCCTTCCTTCAAGAAGGAAAAATCATAAGTTTAAAAATAAACTGCGATAGCTGGGAGTGCTGCTGCCTGAACATAAAAGAAAGCTTACTCATATGTGCACTAAGCTTCTTGGATCAGACAGACCACCCAGGGCAGGGATGTCATTTCTAATGTCAGTACAGACCATACTCACTTGGCCTACATTTGGGCCAAAGTATGTGAATGTGTATTGTCTTGACAAGAATATTACATAATTTTAATGTTTTGGGCTGAAAATGGAGCACAGTATGTCCTTGGGTTTTATTGTCTCACTCGAATGTACTGTAACGACGGTTGACTGTTTCTTGTTAGTATGATTCTTGGAAACCTTGATTTTGTTTTTATTATTTAATTGTTCTTTTAACATTATTTTACTTAATGTCGCTGTTTCTAACAGGATTCTAACGACAATCCTTTTTTAAAAATAGTTCCCACTCGCAGTAAGTTGTTTTCCAACAATCCCGATTTCAAGCCTTTTCAACTGTGAGTAGGAACTATCTTTTTTTAAAAAAGGATTGAACACTGCACGCCATCATTCATTATTTCCTCTAATAACAATTGAAAATTCGATGGGTGGCAGGATAAATAAAACTGATTTTCATTGAAAATATACCTATTGTATAATAGTACTTATGTATTAATTTCTTTACAGAACAGAGGTTACAGTCTCAAGTAAAAAAAGTTGCTGATGTGCCTATATTAACTTCCAAATATGGGTAGGTTTAATTAGAGATTATTTACTTATGAAATTAAATTTTTAATAATACATTGATTTTTCTTGTTTAGTGGTCCCAAATATCCGCAATTTTCAAAAGGATTTCCTCCTCTTAAACCACTCGAGAGCTTACCTCCTCTTAAAAACCCACACCAGAAAGTTCCTCCTCCGCTTACCAATCCGCCTAAAGTCATTCCGCCTCCTTTGGTGAACGTTCAAAAGAATCTCACCGCGCCTTCGCCTAATAACTCGGCGCAAAATCAACCCAACTCATCGCCCAACAAGCAAAATAAACCGTGTAAAACTACAAGCAAAGGGCCGCAAAAATCGGAAAAGAAACTAGCTTTTCAAATTGGAAAGCCGGCAAAATCCTTAGGCAGAAACAATAAACTAACAGATCAACAGAAACAAGCGGAGCAAAAGAAAGAATCAAATAATAAAGACGATGAAGGAAACGATGATGATGATGATGATGATGATGATGATGATGATGTAATTTTTGTAGAAGGTAATTGTTTTTTTATACAATTTCATATATATTTTTTGTTTAAATTAAAGACTATTTTTGAATAGATGAGGAGTGCATTGAAGTGAAATCATTATCTTCAATATCATCTGTTTCTGATAATGATTCATTAGGAAGAGACAATAGTAAAAGGAAAGGCAAGAATCTGAATAATCGATATAGAAGAAATAGATCGCCTGAGTATAGATCTAGGCGACAATCCCCTAGTTACAGTAGTTACGTTAGATCAAGAAGAAGTAGATCCCGCTCTAGAGAAAGATATAGAGATAGAGGATACAGAAGGAGTCATTCGAGGAGAAGGTTAATAACATAAGTTCATTCAAAATTAAATAATATTGCCGCAATGTAATTATAATATCAATTTTTGTCGTTACAGATATAGCGAGGAAAGAGAAAAACGAAGAGATTACACTCCAGAAAGATCTTATGAAAGGTGAGCGGGTGATTGAAATTTTACATTAAATACGTCGTGCTTGTTACAATCTGTTAGTATTAATTTGTATTAAATATTTGTTTTCCTTGTTTGCAGGAGAAGATATTCACCTAGGCGACGAGAAAGATCGCCAGATAGGAGGAGAAGTAAAACAATAGAAACAGGGATGAATAGGGAGTCAGAAGAACAGAAAAAAATGATCACGTACAGAGCTGAACTCAAAAAGCTTGAAATGGAATATGATGAAAAACTGAAATATTACGAAGATCGTCCAGAAAAGCATCCTTCATATTCAGAAGAATGGAAAAATTTTTGGAACCGAAGATACAAAGAGATTCAACAGTCTGGCAAAGACCCTTCAACGTATGATTTCAAGCCTGAGTGGATAGTTTTCTGGGGTAAAAGGATGAAAGAAATTAACGACGATGAATTCAATAAGAAAAAAGAAGATTTAACAAAAGAAATGGGTATTAAAAATATGCGAGGGCCTAGCAGCGATTTACAAGATATTTCACCTCCAACGCCCGAAGAATCTAGAGACGTGACTGTTGACGATATAAGAAATACTTGGAAGGCGCTCACTGGCAGTGAGATTTCCGCACCACCTGAAAAATGTGTAGATAAATATTCATCTTCATGGGATGAAAGTGAAAATCCATACTCAAGGAAAAAAGTCATTCCGAACAGGTCTACTCATTTCACAATTTCTCCACCTGTAGTTCATTGTTTAAGAACTCTCGCTGTTCTTGAAAACCAACTCGGTTCGCTTGGACCGAAGGCCCTCGACTTGCTTGCCAGAGCTCTGTCACTTGAAAGAACAAAGCCGAATGAATCCATGACACTGCTAGACGATCAAGATATTCATATATTCTTTGATACGGTAAAAGAGAAAATAAGGGGGCAACTTTTAGCTGGGATTGTCGAAAGAGGATTAGTAAATTCGTGTTATTCTGTTATTGGTGCGATTGATAACATGCTCCGTACGCATTCACCCAAGCCTAAACTCCCACCACAAAATCTTCAAAACCCACTTCCCACACTGGTTCAAAGAGATATCGTACCCCCTGCTCAACCTATATCTGAACCGGTTCAAGTGCCAGGCATAGGAATGGTAGACAAAATAGCTGTGGCTCAACAGATAGCTGGTGCTTTGGTTGCACAAGGCAAAACTGATCTAAGCCAGGAAGAATTGGAAGATTTGATCAACGCGGTAGTGGGCATTGCCAGGGCATCAAATGCAATTGTGAGCCAGGATACTTCGACCGCAGATTTTTTCTCTCAGTTAAATATGAAAAATTCAACAGCTACATCCCACATAAATGAGATTTTAGGAAATATGATATCCACAGTACAAAAGAACGCTATTGTTTCAACAGGGACGGCTCAAACATCCGGGACCCCTATTAACACAGTACCACCTATAGAAATACCAGCGATGACATCTGCTAATACACCACTCGTCAATAACAAAGATGTATTGTCGAATGTTCAGGATGGTTACGAATCGGATGAAAAATTAAAAGAAAAGTTGATCAACTTCAGCAACCTCTGCAGGGAAGAGCAGCAGGAATTAATCGCCATGCTAAAAGATCTAGAATCGACTCAACCCAGTCGAGTAGAAGGTTTGAGAAAATATGTCTCAATTGGTTTGACCAAGAAAGGTGAAATTAGAACTACCGACGAGCACAACAGAGATGAACCTCCGATGAAATTAAGTCGCCTATCTCCATTTTCATCTAGAATAGGAAACTCAAATCCATCTCATGATGAATTAAATTTAAATGAAATGAATTCAAAAAACATTCCAAGTGATGATGACGACGACGACGATGATGATTATAGTTTTGAAGATGTGTATAAAGCAGCCTCTGAAAAACTAAATTTTAAAGAAGCAGAGTTCAAAAAGAATATCAGTACACATGAAGACAGTAATTATCCATTTGGTTTAAAAATGCATGATAGAGTCACCACACCAGAACAGCCACGAGTGTCTCAACCATCTGACCATAATCTAGTGGCTGGTGAGTACACTGACAGTCATTTCAGGAAGGACATTCATGAAAATAAAGGACCCCTTTTCTCTTCAGAAATCATTAATCCCAACGTGCAAAGATCAACAGTGGGTCTTGACATGTTTGTGGATAATTTTAATTGTAATGATGACCAACAGCCGTGTAGCAAAAGGGAAGACTATACTAGATTTACATCAAGAGGATCAACAATCAAACCCGACGAACGATATACGGATGCTTACAATTACCGACAAAACTGGCAATACGGTGATGTGGACGATAGAGGGAGGGGGAGATTTTCTAATGCACAACACCAGTATACAACAGGCAACCAAAATTATCCTACACAAAATTTTAATCAAGTCCCTCCAAGAAACTCAGGAAATTATTACGGAAATCAATATTAATTTAAATAATATTGTATGATAAGTAGTTCATTTTTAGTTTATAATAAATCTGTATATAATTGGTATATGTACATTTGTTGTTTTAATTTTAACTTTTTTGTAATAAATAATTTTCTTTTTAATTGTATATGTATAATTTTATTTTAGTGTGTTTCATTAAGGCATGTATACACCAAGCAAATCTCTCTCAATGAATATATTGGGTCGAATGTTGGTCACCGACACATTGGCCATCCTTGGTTCATCCTCATAAAATCAAGGTGAATTGCAGTAAATCTCAACACTTTTGATCTTACCGCCAGAAGTCTAAACCTCAACCAAGGTCAACCGCTTCATTGGCTTTGATTCACCTTCCATGGCACTTTTGGTGACACATGAAGTGCTTGGACGAGAACAATTTTACAATGGAAGTTGAAGTTGTTTATTTCCACGAGAACGGATCCACTTTTAAAAATTGCATCTCACGAACTCAGACTAATCCTCAAGTAACTAAACACCACACATTTTAAAAATACATTGGAGAACAAGTTAAAAGCTCCAGATGTTAGAAAAGTTTAAAAAAGCACGATATGTTCCTTATAATCTTGCGATGCTGAACTGCTCGAAACCACAAAAATCACTGGAATGTAAAGAACGTGATGGTTGATGGGATCTGAACAAACCAATTAATCATTTTGTATCTCGACTCGGGTGGTGAAACTTGCTTAGTGAAGAGAATGTCAAATCGTGCAGTACCGTGTATAAGAGTACCATTAGAAAATGCTTCATGTATACTAAGCCTAAGCAAAGCACAGCCAAAAAAGCAGTTGGTTGTCTTTCATCGTCCAAGATTTGCTTGTTTGCGCCTTTATAAAATGAACATGCAAACTGTTTTATTATAGTTTATCATTTTCCTAAAAGGTGCATATAAAATAATGGGGGGTAGACTCTTAGGATAAACTCTTAGGGTTTATTCCAAGAAACGTGTGGTTTTTTAGTTTTTTATATAAAGGATTATTTTATTTCAAAAACATTTTTCTTTTTTCTTATGTTTCGGGCAATTTCTCGCCCATCATCAGAAAGCCCTACCAGTCTCACTCTACCATAGCATTTTTATCCTGGAATTGTCTCTCCAAGAATTGCAATTTTAAGAAGAAAGCAAGAAATAATTGCCTTCATCCATGCTGACCGGCTTTCAACTATTTTTTTTTTTTTTTTTAATTATTATTTTCAACTAGGTCGTTCCGAAATATATACACAACAAGAAAGACCAGTTTGTTTATTCTACTGCCGAATAATGCCACAACACAGGATAAAAAGAAAAACACCAAATTTTCAACTATTTTAGCCATGCGTTAATCATCGTCCATGTACTGAAAGACGTAGAAAAGTGCAAATGTATATTTAATTCAATTAATGATTCTTTTGTTCCAAGGTCTTGATTGAGATGAAAAAGCATGCGTCACAAATGGGATTTAGTCATGTTAGCTCAAGTGGTTAAAAATTTAAAACAATAGCATATTGAGCTGAAGGTCGTGGGTTCGAATCTTGCTCGTGACACTAATTTTTAATCTCAACCGAGACCTTATATAAAAAGAATAATTAATTGAAATAATTATGGACAATTATTATTGCTAAGCATGTATGGATTTATACATTTAATTGTTAACCTAACTAGACCTATTGAAGGCTTTAGGAATTTTTTGATCTATGCCATTACTCATTTTTTAATTATTCATGCCTTTCCAAAATAGCAATAACTGAATACAGATTAAAAGTTCTCTAGTCACATTTGTTCTTGGACACATTATTTATCGTTTCTATAGAATAAACTTATCTCTTCCTTTTTGAAATGATACACTATTTTAGTTGTTTTGTACTGCTTGGATTTAGACATATTTCTTTTTCTGTAGCCTTGTTTAATTCTATTTTCAGCACATTGTGCTTAATTTTGTTGGGCCGACGGTTTTTTGTGTGTATTCAATGCTTAGGAATTATTTGAGAGGACATATCAAAAGTATTGTAATATAGCATGTTTATTATATTTTAAAAACACGTAAAAAAATTAAATATTCATTACAATAATTAGAAATTCCATAATTTCACTACATAGAATTTATGATTAAGTGATGTATTGATTATATAATTATAATCAACATTTCAGTCTCGTGTTTTAAATTGTTCAACTTATTTTTTTAAAGATTCAGCACCAAATGTACAAATTGTAAGTTAAATGTTGAGATCAGTTTACAGAATTGACAAGTGTTGGTTCCATTGGCCGTGGTTTCAGGTTGTCGTAGTGTTTTGGAATGGTAATTAAAACATCTTCAGTTGACCTATCTGCAGAACAGTTCTACAACACAAATTTTATTTAAATTCAACATTTTAATTGTTAAAGGAAGGACTTACCGTAGGTTGTTGTCTGTAAGTGTCAACACAGGCGACATTCAGGCTGATGTGTTCAATATCGCACTCGTATCCTCTACTTGTCAATTTGATTATCTTGTGCAGAGGGACATTGAGGTAAGGAAGTCGGTCTGGAAATACATGAAGGTTATTGAACGTAATTGAAAATGAAAGATAGTGAACCAACCAGGGTTTGTGTTGAGGAAGTAGCCCAAGACGCAACGAAGTACTGCTTGGTGGCTGATGACGAGCACGGAATCTTCTCGTTCCAGTTCTAGGAGAACCGGCTCAAGGCGGGTCATGATGTCCACGTACGATTCTCCCCAAGGATATCTGTATCTCAGTTTGTCCTGATCTCTCCAAGCAAATTCCTGGGGGAATTTTTCCTGCATCTCTTCGTAGGTCATCCCTTCACAGATCCCCTGGAAGGAGGGGAGAAAATTGAGTTTCTAAATATTTCATGCACGCTGTATGTGACATATTATTATCTGACGGGGAATAGAGTAAATTGTCATGTTGCATTGTGTCAACCCTCTTTTGTTTTTCAATCAGAAGATTTACAAAACAACCAAAATGCCGATAATTTGAAACCCATCTAACAACAGACCAAACAACAAAAGATCAAAGTTGACGAAGCAATTTCATAATTTCAAGAACAAGAAATTTTATGATCAATGTTCGTCCATGTCTTTCAGATTTAAACGTCGAAAGAAAAATTGTTATACTCTGGGAAAAATTCTCCCTTAATGATGAGAGTGATGAGTATAGCCATTACAAATAGTATACAACTAATCTAGTTGGGTGTCGATGGGGTACTAGATATTCAGCCATCAACCATCTCAAATCACACATTCACGGTAATAAATACATTCACTCTCAACACCACCTATATATATATATATATATATATATATA
>CM077113.1:12199345-12325875 GCA_039619505.1 Cimex hemipterus
TATATATATATATATATATATATATTATAAAACTAACCTAGTTGGGGGTGTCGATGGGTACTCGATATTCGGCCATTGACCCTCCACATCACACATTCACCCTCAACACCACCTATATACATATAAAACTAACCTAGTTGAGGGTTGATGAAGTACTCAATATTCGGCCATTGACCCTCTCACATCGCACATTCACGATAATAAATACATTCACTCTCAATACCACTTATACATATATAAAACTAACCTAATTGGGAGTCGTTGGGTGCTCGATATTCGGCCAGTGACCCTCTCACATCACACAAACGCGCTAATTAATTCACTCTCAATGCAAACTAGGTATTCATAACTATTGTTACTGTACACAGTAGAACAACCCAGTTTCCTCCAAGAATTTGAACAAAGGACCCAACTACTCGCTGCCGTGCTCAAGCACAATGCTCAAATTTATTGTCTTTCAATGAGTTGATAGTAACCAAATCGAAAAATATCACGTTTGAACAAATAGTACATCCACTGTACGAAAAGAAAAAAAGTATTCGGGAAATTGTTAGTAAGATGATTAGTTTATGTAGGAAGAATGAAAAGGCGAATTAAAGTCCATATACGAGATGCTCAGTCTGGCCATAGCTCCAAGCATCAGCACTTTTATTTTGGTCAACTTGTCCAGTTTCTAAAATTAAACTTTACAACCAGGTGCCATCATTGTGGTCAAGTACATTCAAGGTTCAAGGTTTCAAGTGTCCAGCATCCGGTCAAAAATGCGTCAAATGTTGGAAACATCATCATAAAAATATGTGCAATTCAAAAGATGTTAATTTTGTCGAGGCGGCAGATCATAAAGGTAAAATGAATCTTGATTCTTTACTGATTTCTATTCATCCGTGGTCGTTAGTGATACTTTAGATTTTTCTTTGTTTTATGAGGGTTCGCAACAGCAGAGTCATATAAACAAAGTATGTCGAGTTCGAATGCCGGGCTGCTGGACTCGAACCCCGGACCTTTACCTTACAGTGATGAGCGCCGTGTCAACGTCTAAAGGTCGATTCATATCTACCAGCACAATAGCGTCATACTATGTGGTCATCATAGCAACAGACACCTACAGACCAACAATTTATTCTTCAGAAAAACAATGGACAGGATTCTTTCCACGTCTGTGTATTACAAATTACACTACGTGCTGGACACGCTCTTGTGCTGGTAGATATTAATCGACATTAAAACGTTGCGGCCACCAACGCCCCACTAGTGATACCTTATCTAAAAAAATTACAGTTAATTAATTTTAATTAAGATTTACTTAATCAATAAAGTAAATCAGATAACGCTAGGAGTTCTATTGATTGTTTTATACACCGACTTTTTTCGAATAATAATGAAAATATTTTGTTCTGAACTGTGTTTTTTTTTTTTTTTTTTTGACATCCTACATGTATTTGTCAAATTTAAACAATGTTTATAAATCCTAGACCCTGAAGATGATCTCAATAAAGATCGAAACATTGGCGCGATAAAGAAATCGCTTTTTTAAACCTAAGTCACACCGGACCGCATCTCACGACCTCCAAATAATCATTAAGTAACGGTCAACAAACACTACACATATCTAAATGATGTTTTAAATAAATAAATTGATTAATTAAAAAATAAGTTCAATTTCGGATGAAAAAAATAAAGTAATTGCTCTACAATTTGTTTTGTTAATTTTAATTTTTATAAACTAAAGAAATTTCATTCTAATCAACTTTTTTTAACGATAGGGTGTAACGAAGATAAAGAGTCACTGGGATAAACTTTTTTTTAACATTAAAATTGGGTGTTACAGTTATTGTGATTGCCGTGCATAGTTGAATGTTAAGCAATTTTAGGTTGAGGCTGTTCTATTTCGGGTTTTCTGGACAAAAACAAGTTAATATCTCCGTTCAACTTCAAACCGGTTTGCCTTCTGATATGTAGTTCCTTCGAAGAAGATAACTTCCAATCAAGGACAAAGAATGTGAGATGGTCGAACTGCTTGTGTAAAAATGATTTAAAATAGTAAATTCAAACGTTTTAAATTTATATAATTTTTGGCCGGTGAGTATGCAGTTCGTCTTTTTATCGCTTCTAATTGGAAATCAGACAATCAGTTGAATTGGCTGCAAGAGTAAAAGTTTGTAAACAAAGCATCTATGTTGCAATGGGAGAAAATTAACCCGACTGGATAATAGATAGGTCAATAGGCTTGAAAAATACGTAATAGAAAACAATAGTTCTTACAGCATCAAGTTCATTCAGTGCGAGCACATGTTCCACCGGGGCTTTGATTCCTTCGGCTGTTTGCTTCGTTCTTTTCTTTTCGCTCGTCCAAACCCTCAGATTGTTTATTTCGGCTTTGTTAAAATATTCAGCGAGAGAATTAGCATATGTATGGCCTCTCGAAGACAGGTTCGTGTCGCCTCCGATCCTTCCCAAAAGGTTGAACTCGCTTTCACCGTGCTGCACGAGCAAAAATAAAAACGACAAAATTATTTCATTCCTTTATTCTTTTCCTCTACCTACCCTGGTGAAAAAAAGAGTCTTCTTTACTGGTCTGAAACAGGAAACGAATTCGAGGACCTTTGTCTGGTAAGGGCCGTCCAATCTGTGCACAGAAATGTTTTCCCCTGCGTTGTGAAATTTGATATAACTGCAATTCTCTTCCTCATTTGGGCTTATAGGGGTGTAATATTTGCTAAATAGGTCGATTTTGGTACGCAGATCTTTCAAAGCGTCTTTATAATCCATTCCAGAGTAATCCTCGCATATTTGTATCGTTTCCTTTATCAAAACATACATCTGTGGTAAAAATATTTTTTAAAAGAAAAAAAAGCTCTAACCTTGATATTATCTTCAATTAATTTATTGTCATTTATTTCGCATTCGATGAAGAGCAGTTTGTAGCCCAACTGCTTGACAAACAACGTCCTCAGCAGTTGGCGGATGTCTTGAGATCCGTGAGTACCGTCCAAAATCTAAAATAAAAATTTTCAACTGTTGCAATTGCATTTATACGAGATATGTCCATACTTACAGCTATGTCACCTTCGACTTCCAGCCAGTCTTTTGTACTCTGAATGGCATCATGGGTGTACTGTTTCCTCAGGCTGGACGAATCTGGATTTTCAATATCGAATATGACGTTGCTGTCGTATTTAGGAAAATACTTTCTTCTGTGTGTGCTCAAACTGATGACTAGAAAAATAAAAGGACGGATTATATATTTTTTTATATTTTATCTTATATATTTTTTATATTAATTACAGATTTAAGGTTTTTTTTTCTAACTCGTATTCTAACACAATCCATATTTGATATAGAGGTGAATTTTATGTACAGATTCATTAGAGTTCGTGGTTCGATTGACCGAATAACGTTTTTCAAATAATTAATCTTTTATATAAAGCATTGGTTGAGATAAAAAAGTCAGTGTCACTAGCGGGATTCGAACCCACGACCCTGGACAAATGATAGAGAGGCGGCGTATTTAGCCGAGGGCCGTGGGTTCGAATCCCGCTCATGACACTGACTTTTTATCTCAACTAATGCCTTACAAAAACATTAATTCAATGAAAAATGTATTTAGAGAGAAAGTCGATGAAATGAACAGTAGAAGAATATAGCTTTGAAAACTTACAAATAACAAGAGGGTAAAAATCAATGCGCTTTGCCGTTTATAAAATATTAATAAAAAGGTACAATTAGACTGAGTTTCTCAAAATGTAATTAGAAATCTTACAGTATACAAATTAAATCCATTCAAATGCATATTTCAGGAACGCGACGAGCGTTAAAAATTTTAGGAACTGGAGAAAGCGGTGGCACATTTTTGGCAGAATGTTTCTGTGAATAAGATACCTTTTGCGTGGTGTCCAATCCAATTTAAATATCTTTCCAGTTTGTGCGCCAGGACGGTTTTTCCGCGTGCCGGAAGGCCGACAAGTACAACAACCAGGGGGACGAACTGGCCGGTAGCTAAAAATAGAAATCGATAATGCAATCAGAAATTTTAAGTATGACTTATTTACTTGGATTGTTTTTGTTTTTAATTTTTAACTATACTGACCCGGTTTCAACGGCCTTTTGTCGACATCTTTTCCATTTAAGCACATGGATGTAGGGGCCATATTTTTCTTATGGGAATGTTCTGTAAAAAAACCATAAGACAAGATGTAATGGTGAACTAAGCACGAAGAAACATTCTTTGTTGAATCATGCCTAAAAAATGTATTCCTATGATAGTACTTCGGAAAAGTGGTTGGAGGATGTGTGCCTTATTCTCGTTAGAAAGTCCTTCCTCATAACACGACGGATTTGATCTCTGCTTGAACTTTTGTTTTTTACTTCTCCACTGCACTCGCGACCCACCGAAACTTTCAGCACTCCGACGAAACTTAGCACAAGAATGAACCCCGTACGTGAGCCCGGTTGATTTTAAAGTGTGGATAAGAGTCTGACTCCCTTATCGACCTCCTCCCACTCTGCAAGACTTCCGAACAAGTGGGGAAACCGAGACTAAACATAGAAATCATTTATAAACATTAAAAAAAGTTCAATTAATCGAGGTTAAATGCCCCACGCAGCGATAATGAAGGCGCCTTTCACATCGGATGCTTTACTCACGACATATCACCTTTATAAATTCGCCTTCCAATTTTTTTAAATTTCCAGTTCCAAACAATATAGCGGTATAACGTCCCTATTCTGCTAATAGCTTATTGACATCGCCCTACATAATAATCATCAACGTAATCAACTTAAATTTTTGGGGTATGGTACTTTTTTTAGCCACGAGTCTTAATTTTTTATAAAACTTCAATATTCCAGCCAATGTTTACCTTTCCTTAATAATATTAACGTTATCATTCTCGGTTGATGAAATAAGCTCATGTTTGTCCAAATAAACATAATTTCCTCGATGGTGTTGAAATTTTCAACGATCAGATTGTATTATAATAATTTAATTAATTATTTTATATTTAATTATTTAAATATTTTATAATAATATTTCAATTTTTAATTAAAATAAATTAAGGCTTTGGTTGAAATAAATAAATCAGTCAATCAAATATGCAATTTATGCGATATTCTTGAAATGTGCAATTTTATGCGATATTCTTTAAATGTGCAATTGTATGTGATATTCTTTAAATGTGCAATTTTATGTGATTTTCTTCGAATATGCAATTTTATGTGATTTTCTGCGGTATTCTTCAAATATGAAATTTTTATGCGATATTCTTCAGATATACGATTTTATGCAATGTTCCTCGCATAGGCAATTTTATGCGATATTCTTCAAATCTGCAATTGTATGCGATGTTCTTACAATATGCAATTTTATGCGATATTCTTAGAATATGCAATTTTATGCGATATTCTTCATATATACTATTTTATGCGATGTTCCTCGCATATGCAATTTTATGCGATATTCTTCAAACCTGCAATTTTATGCGTTGTTATTCGAATATAAAATTTTATGCGATATTCTTAGAATATGAAATTTTATGCGATATTCTTAGAATATGCATTTTTATGTGATGTTCTCATAATATGCAATTTTTATGCGATATTCTTCAAATCTGCAATTTTATGCGATGTTTTTCACATATACGATTTTATGCGATTACTCTTCAAATATGCAAAAATATCCTCTACAAAATTTAACCTATGGCTTCCCAAATTCATGAATCGGATAATTGATTTCCTTTTTTTTAATTGGCTTTATCTATTTGACATACAGCCCCAGTTTTGGCTTAGCCACTTCTGAATAGGCCGTGGTTTCGCCCAAAAGTTTGTTGAAAGTTGAAAGGCGAAACCAGAACCTAATTACATGTCCAATATTTTGGCAAACAGAAGAATCACCAAAAATAGTTTGGTTCAAATCCGTGTCACGTCAACCTGGTCATCCCCTTGTCGACCCAAGATTGCCAACGACTGAAACATCATGAATACTCACAATTGGAAAATTTAATTGAGCCTTTGTTAAAACATGTCTCTTAATATCCATATTGAAGCATTGTTTAAAAAAAAAAGTCACCAAATTGAGAAATTTAATCTAAGTATAAGCATATTTATTTCAATAGTTCTACCTTTCTATGTCTAACTGTTCATTTTTACAAACTATCTTAAATTAATAAGAGAAACAAAAAAAAAATAAAATAAAACGTCAACACCTAAAAGTACAACAAAGAACGATTTTAAGGGGGCGCCAAAGGGCCTGAATTTTAACCCCTCAATGTACCTACAAATGGACTAGTTTTCTTTAAAAATAACGTACAAAAATATTTAAATTTGTTTCATGTTAAAAAAAATGTTATTACGCGCTATTGAAATCCCAGTGAAATTAAAATGTTGATTGTGGCCGTTCGAACAGTACAATAGAGGGACTAGCGAAGGACAAATTCTTCCCCTTTTCAGGTTGCAGGCGCCAGAAAATAAACTATTCCGTTTTGCCAAGCGTCTAAACAAATGATTCACCAATCCTCTCTGGTCTTAGATTTAGTTAGAAAACAAAAAAGTTAAGTCAAGGTGAAACGTTAAAACTATTGTACTACAACTTGGTACTATTATGTACTCAAAGACAAAAATCCAGAGAACCTTGTTTTGTTGTTTTTTTTTAACTGTATTTTTATTGTTATAAGAATCACAAGGTTGTTCTATTCTAATGAAAACCGAATTAAACGTCATCAGAAAGCCATGAGGCAGAATCCCATTCTTCAACATGAGCAGTTTGAAGATGTTTAACGCCTTACGGAGCCGGGGAAGGATGTCTAACCGGTCTCTTTACGATGCCCCATAAGTACCCATTAATCCCGTATGGGATTAATGTCAAAAGAGCGTATGGACAATACATGGCGGTAATCAACCATCAATCATCCAATTTAAGGCGAATGGGACCAAAGCTCCCAAAGAATAACTTCATCAATGTACCTTATTATAGTCAAATAACCATTTTGTAGGATAATCGGTCCGCTACGGGCGTGGACGTCGATTCCACCCCGTACCAACTAACTAACTACCAACGGTCTTGAAAACGGCATGGCACATGAATCAAAACGTTCTCCACGTCTTCTGAACACTTGGTACAATCCAAACTGACACTTTTCTGTCAAGAGAACCCATTGTTCAAACGTCCATGCGTGTTGCTGATTTGCGAATAATCGCCTTTCTGCACCACGCCTCTCCAGTTGTAGATCACCCGATGCAGGATTCTAGGATACCATATGATGACTGTTTTAGTGCTCACACTTTGGAGTTGATTACCTACAAAAAAACAGTTAAATGAAATGGAAGAGCACTAAAACGACCGTCCCTAGCCGTCTTACATCGAGGTCAACCATTACTTTTACTTCCATCGAGATTTCCGGTAGCCCTAAACCGCTGTAGACCGTCGTGTATGGCGGGGCTTCCCAAACGGGTCCGCCGACTCCGGCACTCCTCGGCCAACTTCGAAAAAAAATAAAAGTAAATATATAAAATTAAAATTAATGAAATAATAACCATGAGTATTGAAAACGAAATTGTTTTATTTTGCAATAGCAGTAATTTCTGTCCAAAGATTTTAGTTATGAAATAAATGATAGAGTCTTTTAAGAAAGTTTTAGATGAGTTTGTTCAGATTGTTAATTATCCATTTACGTTTTCGTAGTCAATTAACTAACTTGTTTCAATCAATTAATTATTCTTCCTAAGGTCTTGGTTGCGATAAAAAGGCCAATGTCACGAGCGGGATTCGAACCCACGACCTTCGGCTAATTACGCAGACACGCAGCTATTCCACCGGGCTATCTTTCCACCTACAACCGTTCGAATTTTTTTGCCATTTTCAACTTAAATTGGCTTAAACTTTGAGCCCTGAAGATGATTTCAATAAAGATCGAAACGTTGGCGCGATAAGGAAAGTGTTTTTCTAAAACCTACACCAGAGCGCATCTCACGATATCAAAATAATCGTTAGTAGTGTAAATTACAAATAGCGTGGGACCGAAAATGCTCCCGTGTAGTGTAATCGGATTGGTTCCTCAGCGATTTATGAAGTTGCCACGGGGAGCTGTTTCGTGATATGATACTTCTTTTACTTTTTACATTCTAATTCATCTACGATTTCGTAGTCAATTCAACTTACTTCTTTCAATCAATTAATTATTCTTTTTAAGGTCTAGGTTGAGACAAAAAATCAGTGTCATAAACGGGATTCGAACCCATGCAGTGTAGTGTACGTTGAGATAGAGTTGGTGACTGAGAGGATCGAAGTCACGGTAGCTCAAATGGTTGAGCAGCTGCGTATTAAGCCGAAGGTCGTGGGTTCGAATCCTGCTCGTTACACTGACTTTTATCTCCACCAAAACCTTAGAAGGAATAATTAATTGATTGAAATTATTAATTATATCAAGTCGAGGTCATTGAAGTAAGACTTTTCACAGTACTATTTGACAATATGGGAAGCCTTTATGATTGTCCGCTTCACCGTACAGAAGTTAGGTGGATGTCTTATGCAAAATCACGATTACAAGAAGTACGTTCTGAAGCCTCATCTCTGTTGAATGGCTGATAATGATTTCAGATTGGACACCGTTAGGAATGATGAGAAATGGCAGTATATACTGTCGTATTTATAAGATATTCTCATTAAAATGAATGAGAGAAAAAAACAGGTTTGGATTGAATCTGTTCAGAAGGAAGAAGCGGAGTGTTTGATGGCATATGTGAACTCCTTGGAGCCCTGAAGATGATCCTATTAAAGATCGAAACGTTGGCACGATAAAGAAAATGTTTTTCTGAAACCTACATAATACCAGACCACATATCAAGATTTCCGAATAATTATTACGTATTAGCCACTTAGCTTTAAAAAAAAAAAATATTTTTAAGACTAAATTCAATAGAGAGCGAGATTTGTGCAAAAATACGTCGAAAAATTTTGGAAAATGTGTAATTTACACGATCTATTTTTATATTAATTAATTTTAAATAAATTTATCTTTATCTTAATTCTCAAATCTTCTTCTTCTTACTAGGATGATTTAAAAATAGCTGGGCCATCAATTTCCACCAATTTGATTGCATAGTTTTTAACAAGGGCTAAACAAAAAGGTCAAACAAGCCAGCATTTCTTGAAAGAAATCACAAGTTTCCCATTCGGATTCTGAAACGTTTCAGCGAAGACAAAAAGACAAAGAAAAAATCGATCGAGAAAACCAAAATTTCAAATTTACACACAATTAAATCTGTTTATTTTGAAACATGCGGTTCCATAATTTTTTAAGAGATTATTTCTTTGGAAACACAAAATTTTATATATTGAATCAATTATTGCTCATACAATATCATTACAAACAATTAATCTTTTTGTAAGATATCGGTATGGGTAAAAAAAGTCAGTGTCACGAGCGGGATTCGAACCCACGACCTTCGGCTAAATACGCCGCTGCTCTGCCACTTCGATTCTCTCGGACACCGACTCTCCATCTCAACCTACAACCTTCGAATTTTCCCTCTTTTTGCCATTTTCAACTTAAATTGGCTTAAACTTTGAGCCCTGAAGATGATTTCAATAAAGATCGAAACGTTGGCGCGATAAGGAAAGTGTTTTTCTAAAACCGACACCAGAGCCGTTCTCACGATATCAAAATAATCGTTAGTAGTGTAAATTACAAATAGCGTGGGACCGAAAATGCTCCCGTGTAGGACATCTTCTTTTGACCTGCCTATTCCCACCTAACTCTGAACCAGAGGCCAGTTAATTAGGATTACATGATGCGGTAATAAAAGGTGGGTAGGAAACGTATAAATTTATACAGGATGCATAAGTACCAGACCTTAACAAAAGCCTAAACTACTTCTGAGCACGGATCCCGGACAATACTCTTTTTTTTTATTTTTAGCTGAAGAAATTGTGTCAATGTGTCAGTAACGTTATTGAATCATTAATGTTGGATCCGTCTGTTTCCTTTTTTTTTGAGAAGTTGTATTTCCCTACGTTTTTTACTGTCTAGTATGTACTCTCAGCGTTACGTGAAAAAAAAGGGAGCTTGTTTTAATTTCATCTTTATTGCATGTGATGTTTAAACTTTCATGCATATGTCATATGATTGTCTACCATAAAACACAGGAAATAGAGCCTTGATTCTCTTCTCTTTTTCCACCTTGTTGAGAGTGTTGACACAAAAATTGAGTTCATTATCGAGGCGTTGAACATTATTACTCCAGATTACATTTGAGGTTGCAAGGATGAGAGGAGAAAAGTATTGTCTCAGTTTTTGTAGTTTTTAGCGCGTTTTGGCATTTTGTTAGTAATATCATAATGTTCTCCACGGTGAACCCAACGCTATAGCGCAAGCATACGTAGATATTTCACAGTCAAGCCTATAGAGTACACTTACATGTTGAACAGGGTTGGCCCTAGAACTGAACCTTGCGGAACCCCAGCATCAATTTGAGGTAACTCATAATGTTTTGTTTTGTAGTGTATTATCCTAATAATGTACCTTGGGAAATTGTATTTTATGAGCTTGTAAACAATACCTTTGTGCCAAACTGTATCGACCATGTCTAGCGACAGAAGGAACCCATGCTGGCGCTCAGAATTAATGTAGGAAATAACGTAACGCTTTAATATAATATTTTAAATATTATTTAAAATAGTTTGATATAATATTATTTTGTACGATTTTAAACCAATAGTTCGGTTCAAATGTGAGACGTGACAGGGCTGATAAACTGATTACTTTCCCTAGGTTGAGAAAATGTTTGGGAACTTGGATGTAGTTGGTTCCAAAGTTGACAGCAGTGCATTTGGCATATGTTGCGCACATCCTGGTACGAATAAAATGAAGAAGGGTGCGGCTAAGAAAGGAAGAAATTGAAAAACACACCTCTCTCTTTCATTTAGGAAGGAAAAAGACGGTGGAACCTTGGGTAAAGTCAAGAACGATGGTGGAACACTTCCTAGAATAAAATCCCGTTTTAATTTTCAAACTGCTGCACTAACCCAGTCTTAAGTCGTTAATAGCCATCGGGGAAAGTTTCGTAAAACTACCAAGAGGTATTGTAGGTAGCAACGTTTAATAATTGACAATTGTTGATTGAGATCAGGTATGTGGTGCAAAATGAAATATTCGTTATCTTTTTTGCCAAACTGGAAGGCTTAATAAAAATCCGAAAGTCTGGCAAAAAAAGATAACGACTACATTTCGGACCGCACATCTGG
Organism: Cimex hemipterus; assembly: GCA_039619505.1. Classification (NCBI taxonomy): domain Eukaryota; kingdom Metazoa; phylum Arthropoda; class Insecta; order Hemiptera; family Cimicidae; genus Cimex; species Cimex hemipterus. Next base: position 12,210,582 of record CM077113.1, read on the forward strand.
TCCCGGTCATCAATTTTTAATCATCGCTGGTCGATAATTCTCTGTGTGAAATGTTTAATAATATTTGAGGAAATCTCACAATAATTCAATCCGATCCCAATTTTTCAAAAAAATTTTCACTGTTTATATGTATAATAAAAGTTATTGGAGGGGGGTGACCGCTACGGTTTAGACGATGACTCGGCGCTCGTCTCTGTAAGGTAAAGGTCCCGGGTTCGAATCCAGCGTCCCTGCATCCTTCGAACCCGACTTACAATTTTTTTTTCAAAAACACCATCACCCCGAGGGTTTATATGACCTCTGCTGTTGCGAACCCTCGAAAAATAAAATAAAAGCTATTAATAAAACCAGACTTTTAACATTAATTACATATGAAGAGACGATCCTTGAAAAATAATAAACATAAATGTGCCATAATTATTTATTGCAATAATTTTTTTTCGATTCTTAAAATTCCCTCTTCAATACGATGAATATTTCAACCTGGTCAAAAAATGAGAATAAATAATATAACACTACTTTTTTTTGTGGAAACTTTATTAACCAAAAACAAAAAATACAATGCACATTCATATATGTGTACAATTAATTTTAAAAAAATGCATATTCCACTATAAGTCGTGCTAATAAACCGATAATTAACTCATTAATGTTAATAATTTTTTCTGAAGCATTCGCTATAAAAAAATTTTTCAATTCTCTAAATAAGTTCTTTGTATGTCCCCTTGCACGACCATTATGGACTTGAGATAAAAAATTAAAAGCAAAATTAAGAATTTGTTTCATGAAGTCTCTTTACTAATTATTTCCATGTATAAAATTATTCTTGGTTATTATTCTTTTTATATATTTTTTTTTAATTTGTCCAAATGCTCTTAAATGAAATTTAGGGGAATAATTCCGTGAGAAACATATGTATGATAAGATATAATTTTTATATCTAATCTATTTTGGCTTCCCTCCTCGAAATTCTCCAAATAGGTTCAATTTAAGTTAAATAAATAAAATATTTGAGTTTATTGTTGAATAAAGGTTTAATAATTTATTAGTACCAATGAACCAAAATACAAAAAGTATATGTTCTCTTTGCATAAATGTCAAAAAACGCGCGCACTTGCAATAAGCAAATACCTATTAATAATATATTTACTTATTTATCTGTTTTGTCTACTTATTAATTTTGTGACAAACCAGGTCATGCATTACAATTTCCGTTATTAAAAATATGTATGTACAATTCACTATAATTATTTAGAAATCGTGAGATGCGGTCTGGCGTGATGAAGGTTTGAGAAAAACATTTTCTTTATCGTGCATACGTTTCGATCTTTATTGAGATCATCTTCAGGGCCTGGGACATTGTTTACATTTTCGTTGTGGAAAAATACTTTGGTTGAATATATAAAATTCACTTTTCCACATCCAAAATGCATTTGCTAAATGAAAACAATGTTTGTAAACTCCAGGTTTTGAAGATGATCTCAATAAAGGTCGAAACGTCAGCACGATAAAGAAAATGTTTTTCTGAAACCTACATCACACCAGACCGCATCTCACGATTTCTAAATAATTATCGATTAACAGTCACTTACCACACACGTATAAGATAATTTTTCCGTGTTTTTTTTTTCGGAATGAACAACTCTCCTGTTTTAAAATTTACTTCGGGCCAAATCGATTCGTGATTTTTAAGATCGAAAAAATATTTCGCCCTTTAATATGCAGTTAGCAATTGTACAGACTTAATAATGTGTAATTATGCGGAAGAGAACGAGCTCGCGACCTTCGAATAACAGAAGAAGGATCCTGAATTGTTGCAACGATCCTTAAATTACTCTCCAGTCCCACAAGAGATTACTTGCTGGAATTTTCTATCAAAGTAGAAATAATTTAAATTTCTTTTTTTTTTAACGCTGATAACTGCAATCGACCGAATAGCGGATATATCTATTATAGGAGATAGCCAAAATTTGTTGTCTTTTTTTTTGTAGGGTGTGACGCCATACTCGAATGGTTTATGTAAGGTTCATTAATAAAAAAGAAAGAAAACAAATAGCCGATAAAAAAATTTCGCGATAATATTGTATCCCTTATAAATAATAATTAATGGCGAATGAACGAAAGCAAGAGAAAGAAGTAGAAAGCATATAAATTCTACTGAGCAAACAAAGTTGTTTACATAAACTAGTTCAACAAAATATGTTCAACATGTGCGATAGTTACACTCTTCTTGAAATGTTTCTTACAAATGGCCTTCATTGGTCAGCCTATTAGATTAAATGTTAGATTAATATCACCATAAAAAGTACCCGGGTTTATTCCATTGATGATAAACTCAATAAAATGACGTATGTGTATTGCTAGCAGCTGCTGAGGATTTACAGATCGATTTTGCGTAACGCAACGAAATTGTAAAGGGTGTGTGATTTGACAAAAAACTTCAAACAAACATAACACATTTAACATGAAATATAATGTACGAAAGTAGTCGTTAAATGTTACTCAGAATAGCAGACTGCTCACAGAATGCATCGTCCCAAGAACCATAAAGTATGAAATTCACTACATTTTACAAAAACAATGCAAAAACGGAAGATTTGGTCTGAGAATTTGAAGAAGTTACACGCACTTTGAGCTCTGAAGATGATCTCAAAAAAAGTCGAAACGTTGGCACGATAAAAAAAATGTTTTTCTACAATCTACGTCACACCAGACCGCATCTCACGATCTCCGAATTGACTTGTCATCACACATAATTGTAAAATTTAAAAAGAAGCAAGTCTGCAAAAGCGCAAGTAGTAGGTTCATCTTGCGAACCGCACTCGTCCACGAGTCTTACAAGGGTATAGTAAGCGGCAATGTCTCATGGAGATATCGCAGATGGTCAGTCAACTGCAGCAAACCTGGCAAATTCCCGGTTGCTCCATTAAAAACCAAATGATGTTCGTTTTATTGAACTAGTCTGTTCCAGCTACGACAGGAAGGATAATTCAATTTAAAAACAAGCCCATACCCTCAATATTTTTAGAGCTTGAAGGATCACTGGTTTCTTCAAGAAGTCTGTACATTTGAACGAGGTTTAGTTCTATAAGGACCCTTGGTGAATAGGATTTGTTTCAACAAGCATCTCCAGTTTTCCTTACCAAAATGGATGTAATAGGCAGCTTCTACCTCACACACCCAAAAGACCTTCAGAGTGCAGTGGAACATTTCCGTGCCGGAATAACGCCCGGCTGCCGTTCACTTCCTGACGTACAAAGAAAACATTCCAAAATGAATATAACTGAGCTTCTACCACATGCGAGGTCGATAGAATTGCGCGAACACATTTTATTATGTTTGGTGCAACCTGTTGTCCTATACTGCATAGTAGCTACTGCACCTACGCAAATGATAAACTCCATATATTGTAGTTATAAGTTAAAAATTAAGTAAAAGTTGCAACATTGTTTGTTTTTTAATACTGAATCCTTATTAATTTCCTTCTCTTATATATATTTATAAATATCATAGCATGGCTCATACCATGCTCCTGCTTTTGACAAAGCCTGAGACAATTTAGACACTCCTAGACAAGTTTAGAATTGAAAGGAGTTAGTACCTTTAGTGCCAATCAAATATTAACGTAAGGTTCCTCCTCCGAGAGACCACCGTATGCCACACAGCTATAATCGATGAAGTTAAGTATAAGGGAAGATACAAGGAGTTTGCGAGTGGAGAAAGGTAACAGAAGCCAGGACCGACGAAATAGGATGAAGGAAGCAATACAATGGCTGGAAATTTGGGAAATGAGAGGATGCCAGGAAAGATTTTGGTCAAAGTACTCCTACAACTACTGGACTACTCCTAGGTTTTTAACCAAGGAGCAGAAGGGAATGGAGAAGGTGCCTGAACCCAATAATTATGGCGGTGGATTTGGATGGATTGAGGTCTAGGGAATTTTTATGTGTCCATTCGTTAAAGGAGTTTAGGTTTTTTGGATCTTGAGAATGGCAGTGAAGATCGGAAGGGTAGAAAGATATTTGGGAGTCATCGGCGTATAGGTGATAGTTACAGGACTGAATGGAGTCGGGCAGTTCGTTGATATAAATGGAAAAAATGATAGGAGGAAAAGATACTAGAGCTTTGGAGCTCCCCAGATTTTAATTGGAGGAAGGAGGAGGTAAGACCATTGGGAAAGGAAACTGCTTGAGGCGATTGGAAGGTAGGAGTGGAAATAATGGATGGTGCTGGTGCAAAAGAAATAAGATTCAAGTTTAGAGAGGAGGGAAGAGGGAGCGATAGAATCGAAGGTTTAGAAAAATCTAGGAGAGCAACAATCGTAATTTTCCGTCGGTCCATTGCTGAATGGTGGTCACTGGTAATTTTTGTTATTGCTGATTGAGCGGAAAAGTTTTGGATTGGAAGGGATTGAGAAGATGGGACTGTTGGAAGTGCCTGGACATTTGTGCTTGGAATAATCTTTCTGGTTTGAGAGAATGGAAATAGAACGGTAGTCCGTAGGGGAGGAAGGGTTGGAGGTTTTGTTGGCAGGGTGGACAAGGGCTTATATATATTCGGACATTGCTAGTGTCATTACAATTTTTTCACACGGTCACAACATTAATACTAAGACGAGTGTTGCGTCCAGAGGACTCAAGCTATGATAAGCCAACCAATGCTGGCAATCAGTGGGCCAAAGGGGCAACAAGGTCGCGATATGGCAGGTCGCCCAATGGGTAGACAGCTAGGGCAGAAGGGTTTGACTGGATCGAGATGTTGGTGTGAAACGTTTGGAATCGGGATCGGATCAGCAGGATTGACAAAGGGAATACTGAGATTGTTGTGAATAATGAGGTTAGTGTCGTAATAAGGAGCTTTGACAATTTGCCTGAGGGCTTTTGATTCCAAGGATTGGATGCACTGGATGTAGATGGCTTGGCAGAAATTCCCAGTTCAACACTGTATGTCCAAATAGGTCGTACTAAAGACCTGTATAACGTTAGTTTAGCCAATGCAGATTTTGGTCTTAGAAGTCTAGTTGTCTCGTCTTCTGTTGATTTGTTGCCGCTTGCATGGGGATTCCATCAGTCTCCTGTCTAGGTACAGGCATAAGTATTTGACTTGAATGGATGTCGGTCGGGGTGGAATATACTGTGCGTTTCAGTGGTTGAATCTCTTCTATGGTTGTACATCCCAAAGCACTTCCATCTGCGGGCAAGTGTAGCACCGCAGTCTGTCTTGGATTTTTCCCATCTTTTTAATCGTCCATTTAGTTTGCGGTGTCCTATTAGGAATCCTATTAGGATTTAAAAGTTCCTGCGTCCCCTCTTTTCTTCAGAAATTTGTTAAGAGATCCTTGGATTGCCTATGTCCAGTAAGTGAATTTCTTGTTCCTTCATTTTTTTTCGTCCTTCTATCTGAGATACTCATTAATAGTGAGGGTTCCTATGCCACAAAGGGCACGGTGGACGTCGGTATCAATTTGTAATTAAAGTACAATGGAGTTTTCGTACATTGAGTACATTTTTCTTCATTCAGTCCACTTTTTGCATCAGTCTTCGATAAGCCAAAGGATTCGAGTTAGGGGGTCAATATTGCGGTATCGTCCACTTATTGGGATGTGCAGGCAGGTAAGCAGAATAGATGATAAAAAAGATGGGACCGTGAATGCTCCCTTGTGGGACGCCGACTTGTCTCTGTCTGACTTTAGGGTTTATACTGTACTATTTTAAACTGTAGGATTTCAAGATAAGATAATAAGGAGTGGGTAGGAAGCGTTTAAATTTATAAAGCTCGGATGCCAGACCCTATCAAATAAAATAAAAAATTTAAAAAGTTTATCTTTCAAATTTACCCGCGGCCGGCTGTGGAAGGTAACTTTTGAAAAGGTTTTGTTGTTGGTCTTTAGTTATGAATTGTTGTTTTCTATTCAATCCTTTGAAACAAATGGAATCTTCCAAAGCGGACTTGACCCCGAGTGTCACTGAATACTTGGAAAAGGAGAAGATATGCCAGGTAGCTGAACTGTGCAGTTTATTTACTTGAAAATTCTTATCAGTGCACGTACGTGCTGTCAGTTGAGTTGTTTGGTGTATCAACAGCAACAACAACATTCGCACTGCATCGATTTGTAGCTAAGACACGATCAAACAGCTTTTTGTTATTCTGTTCTAGGAAATCTGCAAGACGATCACACAAAGTGTCGAAAGCACAAGCAATGCCAACTTTGCAATGCAGACTTCAGCACTTTTACCTGAGCTGAATTCAGGTAGCACGTTTTCAATTTTGGATGGGAAATGGGAATTTTAAAATTGAGACATAAACACCCTCCTTATTTATTTGATTGTAGATGATGACATCGAAGGGATACTTCAACAGATTTCAGCGATTTTAGGATCCCAGTACGGCGAAAATTCAAATTGCACTGAGTTTGATGGTTGGTATCTCTTTTATATTAAATTTATTATCTTACATTGTTTTATTTATAAGGCAGCTCTTTTTTCTTTGAAATTGGATAGTGGACAAATCTAAACTGCACAATGATAAATAGGGATATTTATAATTTATTCCCATTCTAGTAATTTTAATTAAATTAACCGATACATTCTTGTTAGTTGGATAAAACAAAATAGAAAATAAAAACCAAAAACAAACAAATGTTAATACTCATTTTTAATAACAAATTTACTTAGAAATAGTTAACTAAAAGATGACTCATTTTGTAATTAAACACCCTTTCTCGTCTTTTCTATATTTTTAATTCAATTTAACCATGGAAATACATCGTTTTGAACCAGAAGTTCGCAATATTATTGTGAGAATCAGTCTTTGAAGTCACCATCGCAGAGGCAGTTGACATTCCTCTGAGCTTTAGTCAGATTCTGATAGACTGGAAATGCCAATGGGAGGCGTGGTAGTGGATCTCAACGCATTACTATAATTGCTGCAAGACAGTAGCCTTTCCATAGTGCCCGCCAGATCCTAAATGAATAACAAGATATTTATATAATATATAAGGCCTTTATCAACACAGATTCGTAATCTATCCTTTGACCCCTTTGAGACGACCTGCAGTAACAGCCCACCTCTAAGCAACTCAGTAGAATATGGTTTAGTGAGGACCTCGAAGAAAACAATTGGAATGCTGTTTTATTTACTGATGAGTCATGATTCTGTCTGTAAATTGATAGCAGGCGTTGAAGTGTATCGAAAAAAGGCAAAGCTTACAATGCCCCAGTGCTTCCTTCAGTAATTTTTGAGGAGGTGGTTTAATGGTCTGGGCTTTAGGAGGACAAACTAGACTCAATATTGTTGAAGGCAACTTCCGCAGTCCAAGAAATTATCGAGGAATAAGCCATCAAACCAGGGATCTCATTGGCAGGGTTTTTCGATTTCTGGATGACAATGCCAGACCTCATAGAGGCAGAGTTGTTCAACAAAGTTTAGAAATCCTAGGAATTTTGAGCAAATGTGAATGGGATGCGTTCCACAAAGGTTTTTCAAACACCATCTACATGCAGACAGTTGGCCTACAACTGAAATCCACATTGGAAGATCTATGGAGTGAAATTCCTTATGAAATTAGTGACAACCCTATTAAGAGTACGCCTAACAGGTGCACAGAGGTTTTAGCTAATAGAGGACATTATGCAAGGAGTTATTTATTTATTTATTTCCCAATTGTATACAATAAACAAAATTATGGAATTAACCTTTTATTTTGTTATTTTTCAAAATCCCTCAATTAAATTTTCCTTCAGTAAAAAACATAATTTCTGATCAATTTTAATGCACTTTGTAATAAAAATAAATTTAAATCCCTATTCATTTTGGAACAGTCTATATAATAGAATAAACTGCATGACTGACTGACAGAAAAATGAATAGACCATACCGCTGGATCAGGGCTGAAAATTCGACAGTGCATTCCAATAATATCTAGCTAAGAAAGGATTTGACAATTCCTTCCCTAAAGGGATCACAACACAATTTTTTACCGTAGACTGAAGTGAACTTAAGAAAAGAAGAACTTAAGAAATGAGACATTATAAAACCATACTGTCACTTTGCATCGCATTAAAACGGAGTCTCATGAGGGCGAAGTCACAGTTAAAAGCTAGTCTCAGCATAATCATTTGTAAATATTTTGCCATCTACACTGAACTGCTATTTTTAAAAAGTTCAATTTTGACATTATCTGACTATTCGAGGTGAAGTGGTAATGTCTGCTGATAAGGACAAATTGGAAATATATATTGAGGTTTGAGGTCATGGCGATTTCAACTACTCAAGATTTGTATTGAATTTCACCAACTGACCTTTTCCCATGGACGAGAAAACCAAATATTCATCGACAAAATGTGATGCTTTAGGTTTGGCAGAGTACTTTGTTGAACCATTTTCAGACACCACGCACCATCGAACGCAGCGCATGTTTTACTGCCTTTGTACCAAGCTTAAATTCATACGACAAGCACAATTTATCAGTTTTGAAGGCATGACAAAGAAAATATTTTATAATAGAAATGTAAACGGTGTATTAAAATAAAAACAGCAATAAAATGGAAAATAGCATGAACTCATCTGGTATCTTTAAGATCCCTTGTGGAATAATTTTTTATTAGTCAAAAAATGTGATTACAGTTGTAAGGGTAAGTAGGAATTAATCCGTGGAGCCTTGATAGTACATTCAAAATTCCTGGGTGCAATTGGAATATTACATGTCAAATATTGGGGACATATTAAGTTAAATGGTATTTAAACTTTTTCTTTGCAGTTGATAATAGATATTTGGTTTAAATTTGTCCATTAGCCAACCAGCTAGCTATAAAACATTCATAACATGGTACTCTAGCTGTAATAACTATTAATTACTTTTTAAATTTATTTATGTGCAGCTGTAAAAATAAGCAAAAATATTGAAATTATTATTATAATATGTGATCGTGCACACAAGGTTGTATGCACGGGTGCAAAAAAGGACGAAGGCATGAAAAGTGTCCATCCAGTGAATTCTCTCAAGTCTGTCAGCATCAACCAAACTACAGGGACCATGTCCACACTCGATAAGCCTTTACAACAGGGCTGGAACGAAACTCTTATGGCAAATGAGTCAGTAAAATCACCTGACATTCTTTTAATAAGACCCAATGAGGGGGGGGGGCGTCGGTGGCCACAAGGTTCAGTCTTTGATACGGTGCTCATCACTGTAAGGTAAAGGTCCTGGGTTCGAATCCAGCGGCCCTGCATTCGAACCCGACATACTTACAAATGGGCTTTTTTTCAAAAACACCGGCACCCTGAGGGTGAGACCCCAGTTCCTAGTAACCTTGGAGACCACGGTGTCAATTAGATGCAGTATTCATTAAAAATTAACTCCTAGATTTAATATCTTAAAGAGTCTTCCTCTATCCTCAATAGAATAGACAGGTTTAATTTTATCCTTAGTTTTCCTTTTTGAAAAACAAATAACTTTGCACTTTTCTTAATACACCCTAAGCATTTTATGATGGCACCAATGAACAAATGCATTAATATGCTGAATAGCAGCACAATCTGACTCAAGATGTACAACATTAAACAGCTTTAAATCATCAGCCGATAAAGATCTACTGATAATGCTAGTAACCTAATTAATCAAAAAGGAAATGTATGAGGGCCTATGTAAGATGCCTGGGGAATGCCAGAGTCAATTTGAATCACCCCAGAGAGGAGACTATTAAATTTAACTGCAAATGACATATTAGACAAATAAGAATCAATCCATCAAAGCAAGAAATCACGCATACTCAATCGGTCCTGTTTCCTAACCAAGATGTACCTATTCAGACTGTTAAATGCCCTGGAAAAGTCTGCATAAGCAACCAAAGCCATACATTTAGACAGACCATCAATGTATAAAAAACATGCATAGTTCATGCATAGTTTATCTTTAAACAATTTTTTAAATTGTGTAATATGAATTGTTTGAAGATCTAAAAAAAAAAAAAAAAAAAAAGAATTTTGTCGAGTTGATATTACTGCCTTTTGTATTTTTATCACTGACATTTGCCCTGTACAACATTCAGCAAGATGTTTCATAACAAACCTAAAAGAGTTCTTACATTATTTTATTTTAATCAATATTATTAAGATTTAGTTTAAAATTATTGTATGTGCATGTCGATTTAATCTCCATCTTGTAAAGTATAAAATAAATTGTATTTGTATTTTTTTTTAGGTAATGATAGTCTCAGTGTAGAAGAGATCCTTAAGGAGGCAGAAAATTTGGTACGCGCAAGCACGCCATTTTTTGAGAGAAATGTAAATCAAGACAATTTAATTTCTCAAAGAAATGGTTATCTCAGCAAGCCTCCCAGCCTCAGATTGTGCCTGGACCGAGGGCCGATATTTACAAAAGAAGAAATTCCGGTCAAACAAGACAAAGAGGTCTCATCGCCCGAGTCTCAATTGGAAGATAACAAAACACTCGATGGAACTGAAGTTGGATCCGAGATTGAAGATGCGGACGAAATTGATGACATAGACGAGGATAAAACCCCAATCAATGAAAATCAGTTTGATATATCCTTTGAAGATAAAGAACTTGATGAAGATAAAGTTAAGATTATCACAGATGAAGAGATAAGAACAGAAACTTCAAGGAAAAATTCAGGAGTAGAACTCAAACTAACGGATCTTCAAGCTCCTCCAGATTCAACTTTTGTTCTCAAAATGGAAAATCATTCACAAGAGCAAGTCAACAATGGTAAGTATTTAAAGGAATTAAATAAATTTAACTTCACTTTTGCTTTAATAAATGTATAATTTTTTGTAGACGTAGAAGAAAATCAAGATAGAGCTCCTCCTCCGATCGAAGATAGTGTTTTAGAGTTGAAAAGACACATTGAAATGTTAAATGCAAAAGTAAGTATTTTACAAACATACATGAAACAAAAACCATATCTGAGTTCACATTTTAAATTTTATTTGTTTACTGATACAGGTAGCATTATATGAAAAGAACGACATCAAAACTCAAAAAATTGAATCACTGAGTTCAATCGAAAGGCAGCGTCTTAAATTATTACAAGATGAAGTCAGAAGCCAAGAGGAACTTATTGAAGGATACCAAAGAGAAAATCAGCGGTTGACCAATGATATCATCTCCGCTAAGGTAAGTTTTGTTATATTAACAGTACGTCGAAATTAACTGATGATTTCATGGTATATCGCATCACGGCAATCCCCCAGGATTAAAATCACACATGTATTGCACTGCAGAATATACCAGCTAACTTTATTACTTTGTATAGTTTGTAAGCTTTAAACAACTGATAGACAAATTATCACTATTCAAAATGAAAAAAATACTGCTATTTTTAACAAAATATTTGTCCTACTTGCAATGCTCACAAGTTTACATTTATTTAATTTTTTTAATCTTTTGCATGCATTTTGTGTTATATTTCTGTTTCTAAAGATTATAGTCTGAATGTTCTTTTTATTTTTTCCCGTCAGGTTTGCAATTACAGTTAACTAATCTAATTGAGAGTCGATGGGGTACTCAATGTTCCACCATCAGCTTTTCATACTAGACATTTTGGGTGAAAATGACCCTCTTCCACGATTCAAACCCTCCAAGTGTCACCCATTGACTAATTATTAAGGAAACTTGTGAAAATCGTGAAGTGCGGTCAAGAAAGAGGTAGTTTAGAAAAATACCTTTTTTCAGTTTTTTTCCCGACGTTTCGAACTTTATGTGGGACATCTTCAGAGCCTGGGTAAAACAGAACATACGTTGATTGGAAACCACACAAATTAAGGTCCAAATATAAATTTTGAACCAAATATTTCATTTTCATTGAAGATTTCATTTTTCAACTACCTATTCATGACCACTCCGCGCGACTTTAACAAATATGAAACAACAGGTCACTAAACACACAATACTAAGACAACTTTTTCATTTTCCAAATTAGATATATTAAATATTATATGTTTAATATTCTCCAGCTTATCACGTGTCTCTCAATTTGGGGACAATTGAAAATTGAGCCCGCGTTTAATACTCGTCGGTACTAGTGCTACAACAGAGTACTTTTTCATTTATTCCTCAACGCCCGGCGGCATCCTTTGTTCCTTTAAATGCATTTACTGGTTCAGCCGCTAAGCTGAGGATGAGGTGTAAGCTCTTTTATTTTTTCTTATTTCACCGGTCTTGAACGAACCTTAGCGTCGTCTTCATTTTCGCCATTGGACTGGGATTCTTCCTTGAGAATCAGGTCCTCAAACCGTCCCGTCGTGTCTAAAGAACGCTTCCATCCTAACTCGCCACGAGGAGGAATATTACTCCGTTAAAAGTTCAATTTTAAAACTCGTTAATTCCATTTGTTAACACACCACGTGACAACCCGATCCTATTTTTAAAAAAATCCGAACTCGACCACACTCTGCTACCAATCTGTTGGAATTCATGGGCAAATAAGAAACGTATGGATGATTAAAAAAAAAGATTAATTAGCACAGTATAAATTTGTTTATTAATAAAAGTATATATGTATACAAGATTTACACGTGTTAGCAGTATAAGACTACCGTTGGGAAAACTCTCGATACACTGCCAACAAAAATTAAATAATGAAAGATATTTTTAAACACTTTTTTCTCTGGAAGTACAAAGAAGATATTGGTTTAAAATTTCATAATTTAATTCTAATCTCTAAAATACGGAATTATAAGATAACAAATGCAGTTTTACGTGTTTTTATTTTGTGCATGCATTTCCACCATTTGAGTTAATAGCATTTTTTCTCCTTTTTTTACCGGAATAGTTATTTCACATACATTAGTCCGACAATCGCAATCGGATGGTTTATTGTCAATTAAAGATTTGTTGTTTTTACCAAAGTATCGTTCTATGTAAATTTTCTTAAATTTTAAAACACTTGTGACTTGAATGTGCGGTGGTGCAGGAGGTCGCCCCAGAACTGGTTGGGTTTGTGGACCGGGCAGTGTCCACCGGCCTTACGGTACTTCCAATTGGCATATAAATTTAATCTCTCGGTCTACTTAAGTTCACACTAGGGCTTAAATATCTTAAATTAGACGGAAAATGTATTTTCTACGAGGAATCGAAAGAGAAAGGACGGTGATAACATGGAAACATTTGAGTAAACAAATGGTCAAACGTTTTGCAAATAATTTAAAGTCAGTATGAATGTACATTTAATATGTAGTTTAATGTAATTATTTCTGTCTTCGTCCAAACTAAGGATGCAATCAAACCATCATGAAATCTATTTTTGCCTAATTGCAGTTTTAATTTATCGATTGAAGTTGTACAAGTGTTCAAAAATATTTTTGTCTGTTTAACCTTAGCAAAATATTGACATGATACTTCGCAATTGGGAGTTTATATATTTTTTTAAATTATTATAATCTCATACTATTTCTGAATCCTCGTTTAGACAATCTATCCTTAGGCTAATGATAGGCAAATTAAAAACAGGATGTCCCTCAATTAAGATAAAATAAGTCCATTGGCGATCATCGTGCGTCTTTTTTCTTTTAAAAGTTAAAATACAGGGAAATCTCGTATTTTCTATTTGGCAGTACGAACTATCCGTTTACTGTTGACAACTTTCTAATTGGGTATTGTCTTGAAAATTAGCCTTTTGCGTTGGAGTAATGTTAACCTCATTAGCCACGTTTCGTTTCAAATATTTATTGCATCTCGTTATTATTTTATTTGTGCGTTCCATTTTTCCAAATGAGATGAGCGAGTTGAATGTATTTTGTAAATCCTCATTGCGAAGTAGATTGTTTCATTCGCCCCTTCGGCGAATTGTTTCATTCGCGGGGGTTTCCCAAAGAAAAACGTTGACAAACCGTCTATAAAATTTAAAAAATATATAACATGGGAGATTTCCTTTTGTGGTCTGAAATCATTAAGTCATTAACCTCCAGTTTTTCAAAAGCGACCAAACAGTAATTGAAGCCTTAACACGGTTCTTGCAACAGCAGATTAAAAAGTTATATCTTTACAAAATAAAATGTTATTTTATTAATTTGTGAAATGCTGTTTTTACGTATTTTTCATTTAAAAAGTAAAATTCGATTGTATTAAAATTGTTTAAAAGCATACCACGTCCGACGTGTTAAATATGTGCACTTGAAAGTTCTATATATCTACTACTTTATTGGACAACTATAATAATATCGTTTGAGATCAGGAAATGTGCTCATCTACTATAAATACATTTTTATCGAAAGGTTTGGATAAATTTATAAATCAATGATTATTAGGAGATCATGAGTTGCGGTCTAGTAGATTTTAGAAAAACGTTTTCTTTATCGTGCCACGTTTCGATCTTTATTGAGATCATCTTCAGGGTTCAAAGTGCCTGTTTTCCCTGTAAATGTAGTTCTTGTGTGTCGTGTTGAAAGTGCCAGTGAGATATTCACTATCAGAACAAAGAATGACACATTACACAAACACTTTGAGCCCTGAAGATGCTCTCAGTAAAGATCGAAACGTTGGCAAGTTAAAGAAAACGTTTTTTCTAAAACTACGACACACCAGACCGCAACTCACGATCTCCAAATAATCATTGGCTAACGAACACTAAACACCACACATTTGTAAATTAATATTTAATTATTTATGACAAAAGCTTTTCGAATTTTTCCTGGAGTAAAGTTTGTACAGCGTTGTTTCCCCCATGTGAAACCCAATTTTTGAATATGTAACACCCGCTGAAAAGTTACGTTGGTACGATTAAAGTGGGGTGGGGTATGTTGTTTAATTTCTTTAAAAGATAGTTTTTATTCACCGTTTGTAATAACAAACTACAACAACAACAAAGAGACTGTTTCATGTTCTATATTAAGTTTGTGATAGTCTCCATGGTATGCATTTTATTTTAAAGTGCTTTCATTTTGTAAATAAAAAATAAAACCGTGTGAATATTTAGAAGTGGGGTATTAAGGTACATAAAGGTAAAGTATTAAAGCATCGGTTTTGCCCCAACAGAAGCTTGTTCCAATTCTTTAACCCATTTTAAGAGACCATCCTGAATGAGGTTTCCTCCATAAAATAAAACCCGTATAGTTCTGGAAATCTCACATACATAGCTGAAGACGAGTTTGGCGCGGTTGGTGGGGCGAATATAAAAGTGAAGGGAGATGTCCCGAGTAGTCCAGTTAATAAACATGGATTGGCTCAGGTATTTTCTACTTTTTTCCCTGGGGATGTTCTGCGGCCGGTGCAGCCCTGAAACCCCCCAAGTAAAGTTTTCCTACGCCGGTTTTCAAGTTATTAACGTTATCGGTGAAAAGGCGAGGGACGTCTTCCAGAAACTCTTCGACCAGGGAGGTAAGGATTTACCGTTTGAAAGCAAACATCCATTTTTTTCGTTATAAAATTTTTCTTCTGTACACACGGATTTTGCAGATATTGAAGAATGGGGCGGCAACACGACCCATTTCGACGTGTTCGTTCCGAAAGACAAAGTGAACGAGATTAAAACCGTCCTCAACGATAATAAAATCCAGTTCAACGTGAAGATTGAAGATGTCCAAAGGGCCATCGATACGGAAAACCCTCCAGTTGAGGAAGAAGACGAATTCGAAGGGAGAAAAGGTAATTAACATCAAAATATAAAAATTATGAATTTCAATTCGTACAATTTACAATTGTATTTACTAATTAATAAAGTAAAAATCTGGATGGTATTTATATCTGGCCAAGACGAAGAAAGTTTAGGGTTTTTTCTTTCACTACTTTGGCGACGTACGGAAAGATCACTGCATTTTCGTGAGTTACGAATAAACCAATTCGTAATAATCTGCAGAATTCGATTTTGGTGGGCAAGTCGTTTTAATTATGAGTCACTTGAAGGTCCCAAGAAAAGAGACGCATACTGCCAAATTGAACGAAGAAGAGATATGTATAACATTTTGTTGAAGATTAAAAGCGAAGAATTCTTTTATCCAGTGACGTCTAAATTCACATTTCAAGCACCCGAGTCGCAAACATGGCTACGGATGTCTTTTCTAATCTTCTGCGATGACTGCACTTAGGGGATTTACTTCCGTACGCGATTTTTTTTTTTTTTATCCTAGTCAACAATTATAATTGTTTGAAAGCTATTAAACCATCCTTGCTTTTACGTAATATAGCAAGATCATCTGCAAACACGGCGTCAAGTTATATCTGGGGATGTCACAGACGATAAATAAAATCCTCGAGAGTTTCCCTGCAGAAAAGATCTTGTTACCAAAGTGACTTGTTTGATGCTTAAGTTCTGTTGGTCAGATAATTTCATCAGACAATGGTAGGAGTATGACAGCTTCTTAATTCTTTTGAATAGAAGTCCAGAATCAAAGGCCTGATGCGTCTTTGTATCAGTTATGGAGCTATGGTTGGCACGTATGCTGCGATCGGAAGCCAAATGGAAACTAGGAATTTTGAATGATAAATAGTGTAGACGTTTTTGTAGCATGAGTCTTCCAAAAATTTTGGGGGACAAAGTTAACCTGAACCGTCTGGTCATGAAGAAGAAAGGAAATTCAGTTGTTACTAGTACTACCCAAAAATAGCAACTAAATTTGCTTTCTTCTTTAAGGCCAGACTTTGATCCAGAGTGTTCGATATTTCTAATAGTAAAAACAAAGTTAACCGCCGGTTGATGGGGCCGTAGCGTTTAGGATCTTCGGTATGTACGTAGGTTTTTTTGGTTAAAACAATAATAGCATTTTTCCGGAAAGAGGGGTCGGAAATAAACAAGACGAAGCATTGAGTTTTACTGTAGTCGTGTAAAAATGTAAGTAAAAGTTGGGGGTCGCGGTAGCCGAGCGGCGTGACCCCGCGTCCGTGGGTTCGCTCCTCACTGTTACTCCTGGCGCTTTTTTCACACAACCCTTCCCCTCCAAAAAAACAAAAAAAAAACACGCAACTCAAACACTTACCATCACGTTCCCTCATTGATACACAAAGCTCTTAAGGACATTACAAAAATAAATTAATTTAAAAAAAACGCCAGCCATCTTTAACTACATGGATAAAACAAGTCAAAAAAGGGTAGAGCTGGAATGGTTGAGTTGAAAAATGTTTCTTCTTGCTCGTTTCAGTTATATTTTATTATGAGGTGGGCCAAAACTGTTCAAAAAGTAAATCGGAAAAAGATTTGCTTTCTCAATGGGGAAGAGTACATTGATATGCTCAAAATTATTGAACCAGAAATGTGTAATATTAAACTTATTGACCATAATTCAGCAATTTTTGTGCACAAATAGCAATCGCTAACTCGTAAGTACTTGACATGATTTTTCTCTGATTTCTCTTTTAATTTTGTATTTGATTTTCAGTTGCATTTATCAATTTTTGATATTTAATACAGAGCTCTGATTTGTGTTATGTAGCTAAGGTACTGTTTTCATTTTTTACGGTGAATCAGATGAATATCGACAAAGCTGATCCAGAAGTGATATATATCTTTTACTAGCGACCATTAAACCAATAATTAGTTCCGTTCTCTCTCAGTAATCCTTCAAATACTGTTCATCTTATCAGTAATTTCCTGCCAATGGGGCAAAGTTTTACGAATAGTGATGTGTGAACTGGAAGTTGGTTTCGTATTTTTTAAGAAGACTTATTAAAGATTCTTTTTTCATTCCCATTCAAAACAAACACAGAAATTATATGGCTTTTAACGATAGGATTAATTATTATCATGAAACTTTTCATGGAGAGTTGTCTCCCATTTTGACATTTCCTTTCTCATTTATTTTCTGTTAAACGTTAAATTTGAAGGGAACTTTGATAATTTAAAAAACGAAAAACATTTTCCATCAAAATAAGAACTTTTAACCGTTTTGTTTAGCCGATAAAATGGAACAAGTTTTGCCGAACCAATAAATTGAAAAAATAAATAAAATATTTATTACATGATGAAAAGATCATAGAAATAGAAATCATAGAAATGAGCCAGACTATAAAAGAAAATCAGAATTATAAAATTTATAATGATTTATAAATATTATCATTTATTTTCTCTCATTCTTTTACCTGGAAAACAGGAATGAAATTCATAAATTTTCTTTATATAAAATTTTAGTGATGTTTGTACTTATACATTTTAATTTTAATTAAATTCTACAATCTGACTATATAATAAGTTTGACTATTAATTTTTTTTACAAATTTTTTTCAACTACGAGGTTATATGAACTGAGGGTGCAAGTGTTTTTGTAAAAAAGGCCCATTTTTAAGTCAAACCCAGGACCGTTATTAACAATAATTAAAAACAGTTGAAAACAAATTTTGCCAGTCATTTTTTATATTTTTTCAGGTCATAGAATGACATTTAGTTTTTATCACAGACTGGCTGATATATACGGCTATCTGGATTATCTTGCCCAGACGTATCCCAATTTTGTAAGTGTCGGCTCACTGGGACAATCTGTGGAAGGGAGAGATATAAAATTCATTAAAATATCATCCGGAAGTCCAAATGCCAAAAAATTTTGGATCGAAGGAGGTTTGGACATTTGAATTGAAAACCTTACGACTGGATCTCAAAAGTATATTTTTGTAGGCATTCACGCGAGAGAATGGATTTCACCGGCTACAACAACTTATATCGTGAGTGAACTCGTCGAAAACCGTAACAAGCATTTGCAAGAAGTGGATGGCATTGATTTCTATGTGGTGCCAGTGCTCAATCCAGATGGTTACGAGTACACTCACGAGAGGGAAAGGCTCTGGAGAAAAAACAGATCAAAACAGCATTTCTACTGTTACGGTACTGATTTAAACAGAAATTGGGGTTTTCATTGGGGAGGTAAAGGTACTAGTAATCAAAACTGTCGAGACATCTACAGGGGCAGAGGGCCATTCTCTGAGCCCGAAACCAGGGCTGCTTCAAATTTTATTTTAAACAATGCACAAAATATGAAAGTTGGTATTGCATTTTTAAATTGTAGAAATTTGCTTTTTTACTTTATTAAAATTTCTCCCTTCTTCTGCCTAGGCTTTTATTTCATTTCACAGTTATGGCCAGTACATATTGATCCCGTTCGGTTATGACCAAAACACATTGCCACCAGATTTTCAAGAACTGTACGCAGCAGCGTTAAAGATGGCTCGAGCCATGCGTAGCATTGCAGGCACCCATTATCAAGCAGGCAACAGTGCAAATCTTCTCTATGCCGCTTCAGGTTGTAAAATTTAAATTTTTTAAAAATATTTCAATAATTGTTACCAAATATTTATAGGTGGTGCTGATGATTGGGCCAAAGGTGCTGCACACATAAAATACTCCTACACAATAGAATTACGGGATCAAGGAACATACGGCTTTACTCTTCCCGCTTCCCAAATTCTTGAGACTGCAAAAGAAGGATTGGCGGCTGTTAAAACCCTCTCCTCACTTGTGAAACAAACTAATTGAACAATATTATTTATTTATTTATATTTATTTATTTATTATATTAAAATATGTTAAAGTAATGCCTGTTAATCCTGTTATTTCATTTGAAATCCATTTAATAAACAAGCTGTATAGAATATTTAGTGGTTCTAAAAAAAAAAAAAAAACACTTTTAAAGTTTTCTTGATTTATTTTGTATATGTCATAAATAAATATATAAATAGGTTTAATATATTGTTCTTCCATTGTTTTTTTAATTTTTTTTATGTACATGTTACAAAGTATTATGTAATCTAATACACTTCTTTAAATAATAATTTGTTTTTCTTTTCAACATGAAATGCCATAAATATCATAGAGCAGTTCCTCAAATTATTAACTTGTGTTATATTTTAATTGGAATTTTCAGGATGCTTGGAAGGACACGGAGGAAAAACTGTTGGGAAAAGTAAAAAAGCTCGACTTACAGTTGCGACACAGCGTAAACCAAAGGAAAACCGAGACTGACGATCTAAGGCTGAAACTTAAAAACGCCTACGATTTAATTAGAAAACTCGAGTGCGAAGTGAATAAAGCGCAGGTACATCGAATTAAATATCTTATGCATTGTGACCTGTTTCTTGAAGAAATTTTTTTTCATGTTTTAACATATGTAAACTTGTTGAGTTTTGAAAATTTATTTGCTTGAATTGTTTTTGTTGTTGTTCCGTTTATAACAAGGAAAACTTTTTATTTTGATAAGAAATGGCAACCGATAAAGTGTGTGACAAAAGGAGAGAACAGTGTGACCACTGGCAAAATTGTGGGCATAGACTGCCAATTAAACAAGGCTTGGTAACAAATGTGGATTAATTCAGTTACATTAAAAAATAAGTAATACAATCGATTTGCTAAATGAGGCCTTTTTAATTATTGCTTCTCCATCATTTTAGATAATCTCGTTCTTAATTAGTTCTGACTAGAAAGATATTTTTTTAATGGCTTTATGTGCTATGCATATTAGCCAATGCCAGACAATATGTTATGTGTATTAGTTTTAGGGGGAAGGGCATTGTGAAAAAAAGGCCAGAGGCGACGTTGGGAAGTGACAACACACGACCACGGGGGTCTACGAGCCGAGAGTCTCTCATGCTCCACTCGGCTACCACAGCCCCCACTAGAAAAATTAAATTGAACTAGTTGAAATTGTAAATTCTTTGGGATTTCTTATTATTTGACAAGATACTGCCAATAGAAAAAAAATAAAATTAGCTAGGTAATGAAATGTTTGACATCAGTGGAGGAATGCTTCAAAACAATTGAAAGTAAAAACATCATTTCTGTGCTACTTTTTCATAAGTTTCGTATTTTAGGGTTTCTCTACGTATTATTTTTTATATAGCTGCTCAATAAATGAATTATAAAAAGCTTGCTTCATAGATCCAAATCTATAAATGATTCTTTTAGAATTGCTGGGGCATGTCTGTGGAATTCTTTCCTTGCCTTATATGGCATATTATGTTGGTCCACCCTATTCGGGCTTTCAGGCTTGAAGTTTTCACATTTTTTAAAAAGAGGCCAAGCCCTATTGTGAAAATGGGTTTTTGATAAATATTTCTATTTCCATAAAATAAAATGTTCAATGAAGTATGAAGTGATGTAGCTCATTGAGCATCTTCAATTGTCCTACTCTTGTAAGATTTGTCTGTCAGGTGCATTTCTGTATTTTCAAATGGTTAGTTTGTGTCCTCAAGTTAAAAATACAAATGCTGAAATGCGCCATACGCTTAAAATCAGCTAGAACAGGTAAACCAGGTTCATTAAGCAATGAACTGTCTACATCAAATGTTTCGTTTTGAAAAATCTGCTTACAGCTTAAAAAGTTTTTATAAAACTCATTGCCTTTTTTTCAGTTTAGGAATGTATTTAAAATTAGGCATTGATTCAATTGTTCAGTTTTTCAACTGACTCGATTTCCATATAACAGACTAAAGAAAACCAACACACAAGAATTTTCACAACTACCATTCTTAAAAAAATAAAGACAGTATTTAATATGTATTTCTTTCTGATTTTAGGAAGAAAAATGTTCTCTCAATAACATAAATGAGGAACTCACTCTAAACATCACAAGATTGAATAGCGAAATAGAAGAGTACAAAAAAGAAATTCAGCTATGGAACAAAAGTGAAAATGAAAAGTTAGCTGTAATGGAAAACAATGCACTAATTCAATCCAAACTGTCACAAGCCAATACTGAAGTAACGAGAAAACAAACAGAGGTAATTCGTACCGATTTAAAAATCCACTTATATAATTTTGATGCCGTTGTGTTTATTTGAAGATAATTCGCCTTAACGGTGAGATTGGTAGGCTGAGAGGTGAACTGGAAAAAATAAGATTAGGAAGTGTCGTCAATCAGAATTCTGATTCTTCAAATACGATAACACAGCTTCAGGCCGCTTTGGCGATGGAGAGGGAAAATTGTAGGGGCATTACTCTGGAAAGAGATAATTTAAGTAAAGAAATGCTGGAGATGCAGAGTCGAGTAAGTAAAAACTAGAAAAATTTTTATATTTACATTATATAATAGTACCTAATTCTTTACTTTGTTAGATTAAAGAAATGGAATCCTTAATGAGTAAAAAACCCAAACCTGGAATCTGTCTTCCTTTATCTGAATCCTCCAGTAATTCTGCATTCATTTCATTACACAGAAAGAATAAAGGAGAACAAGAGATTTCTGATTTCAGAGAACAACTATCTATCAGTAAAAGAAATCTGAAAGATCTGCAAGTAAGTATTATTGTAAATAATAAAGTAATTTTTGACGTATATATAAAACTTTTTTTTACCTAATAATGCTCTCAGGCTAAGTATGACCGCGATATATACGAATTAGAACAACAGTTGAAGCGGACGCAAAGAGAAAACACATCTCTTAAGCATCTAGTAGAAGATCAAAATACGAAACCTGATAGGAAACGCCTAGCGTCAATCAACAGTGCCAAGGAAGATGCCCACCTTTTAGCCACTATAAGGGGACTCAAATTAGAATTAAACGGAAGGGAAAAAGATATTATGAGATTAAATAAAGAATTAGATGATGCCAAAAAAACCAATAAAAGACTTCAAAAGGAAAGGGAAAAAGCTCTAAATCCGCTGACAAAATTAAGAAGTATAACAATAAATATAATTTTTTTTTTTTAGTTGAAGTAAATGATGCAATCTTTAGTCTTTACTTATTGTCTTTTAATTATTTAATTTTCCTTGAACTTCAGGTGCGCCATATCTTAAAGATATAGAAAAACCTAGTTCTCGAGCAAGTTCTGATGTTTCTACCACAAAAGAATACAATCCTGTTTTATTTGAAGGTATTTATCAGCCTTATTGTTAAATCATTGCAGTATTTATGCAAAAATATTTAAATGTTATTAAAAAATTAAATTCAATATTTAGACATCGTGGTATGCGGTCTGGTGTGATGTACATTTCAGAAAAACATTTTCTTTATCTTGCCAACGTTTCGGTTTTTATCGAGATCATCTTCAGGGCCTGGGATTTGAAAACCATGTTTACATTTAACAAATACATTTTGGATGTGTAAAAGTGAATTTATACACTGCAAAATATATTTTATATATATTCAACCAAAGTATTTCTACTCACTCAAAGTGTTTGTCTTCTGTGTAATTGTGTCATGTCGTGTTGAGAGTGCCAGTGAGATTTTGCTGTTTTATGTTTATATATGTTGGGATTTGAAGTTCACTTTTCCACAACCAAAATGTATTTGTTAAATGTAACAATTTTTGTAAACCCCAGGCCCTGTAGATGATCTCAATAAAGATCAAAACGTTGGCACGATAAAGAAAATGTTTTTCTGACGCCTACATGACACCAGACCGCATCTAACGATTTCTAAATAATTATCAATTAACACACACACATTAAATTCATTTTATATTTATAACAGATTAATTTTATCATTTAATGTTCAGTCGATTTCCTCGTCATACACAATAGTTTGATTTTGAGGCAGAAGTTCAAATCCCTAGTGGTATCAGTTCATGAAATTACTTTCCAATGGATGAACTATTTCCCTTAATAAGACTGAAATTTGTAGATTTCATATTATACAAATACTAAGTGTAAAATGGAGGCATTATTATTATTTTATAATAGAGCATAGTAATTATAATCAAATAAACCAATAACAGAAACAATAAACAAAATAAAAAATTGAAAATAATATTTTTTCTCCTCTCATTTTATACTTGTAAAGTTTAATTTCATCTATTTATTTTTCAGAAAACCAAGAAACTTTAGTGTTTTTGAGAAATGAGAATAGAAGTCTTAAGGAAGAAATTAAAAGGTTGGAACAGGATCTGATTA
This sequence comes from Cimex hemipterus, assembly GCA_039619505.1. Classification (NCBI taxonomy): domain Eukaryota; kingdom Metazoa; phylum Arthropoda; class Insecta; order Hemiptera; family Cimicidae; genus Cimex; species Cimex hemipterus. The sequence continues at coordinate 12,234,347 of CM077113.1, forward strand.
GCCTTCATAACAAACGAATTCAAGACGTAAGATTGTCCATGATAGAAATTCCACCCGACAAGATTTATCCTATTAACATTTAATAAATTAATGCTACTCCAATGAAGTTCTTTATTTTCAACTGGTATAAACGTAATAAACCATCAGCTAAAACGTTTGACATTTTAAGTTTATTGTAATGCTTTTAAAATATTATTATTTGGTAACTGAGCCTTTTACTCCACTGGGACAGGTATGAGAAAAATTAAACCATCACAAAACTTACAGGATAATTTATTATATTGTTTCTTTATTGTTTCAAAGAAAATTAACATTTTTTGTAATTAAACCTCATGATGTTGAGTAGTACTTTTAATGATTAAATGCTGAAAACATCTAAAATGGTTAAAAGTTCTTTTTATTTTTGATTCCATTATTCTCAATGTTTATTTTGTTTGATTAAGTTTCAATGTAATTTTTTATAATTATTGTAGTAGCAACCATTTAAAAGGAAAACCGTCCTTTTTTTTTCCTTTTTTTAATTCAGCATGGATTTTAATTTTCCCTTTCAGCTGAGTGACCTTCAGGAACAGCATGAAGTGGAAATAGCTCGATTGGTACGAGAGCATGCTACAAAACATTCAACGTCAACAGTTGCTCATTTACAAAGTCAATTATATACACAACAAATGGTTATTCACCACTTAAAAGATCAAGTCAAACAGTACGTTTTTAGTTTACATTATTTTAATATTATGGCTTTGTTTTGATTTTTATTAATTTTCAAGGATGGAAGATCAGAGGAATGAAGTTGCAATGCTAAAATCAGAAAGAGACCATTTGGAGACCACTCTTTTGGAAGCGAATAAAAAAATAGCTAGACTCCATGATTTAGCCTCACCAGTGAGTTTCAGATTAAAAAAATGCGATATTTTATTTTTTTTACGCAGAAATTTATTTATCCATAGGAAAACGTCCAGTATTCGGGTCTATTGGAAAAACTCGAGTTTTTGGAGAGGAGGCATGAAGTGAGGGAACAAAAGTTACAATCGATCGTCCGCGATCTCGTCGCAAAGCAAGGCCAGGCAATCACCTGTGGTGCAAACTGCCGTGACAAGTTGCACAATAAAAATAGGGAAATCTGTTATTACCGAGCAGAAATGGATAAAATTCTTGCTACCCTTGCAGAATTCAGGTGGACTCAATAACCGTCAAAACTGACGTATTAACCAATTATGACCGTTTCTTCCTAGCACAAAAAGATAGCACTGGCATTTACGTTTATCATAGAGAATAACGACCATAGAAGTTTTATTCAAGTGTCAAACTCATGCCTAGTTTAGTGCTAGATCATAATTTAGTTTGTTAGATATTTTAAATGTAGTGCTATATTAGCGCTGCAGTGGCATCATTACTTGCAGCTTATTTTACCAATAAAAGTTATGACTAATGTGACAGTTATTAATTTACATTTTGCTAGTCAATTAACATAAATTGTTATTATAAGAATCTCTATAATTTTTTTTTTCTATTATACATTATTAATTTATTAATGGTCAAATTTTCAATGCCAAAAAATATCGATAAGATCTGTTTGTTTAAGAATAGATTACCTTTTAAAGTGAATCTCAAATGTTATTTTCATACAGTGTATTTTATAATACAATTATGCATTTAATACTAATAAAATTTATCTCAAGAAGCAATATTGTTGACGAATTTTTATAGTGCATGTTTGTAGATGTAATGCCTTGATTTATACATGGTATTAAGAATATAATCTGTTCATTGTATTATGTTTGGTAAACCAAATTTAACCGAAAATCTTCCTTGCTAATGAACATCCTTTTTTTCTTGTAAGTAATAACTGAAATGTGGTTAGATCTAGTGTTCGTTGTAGTAGTAGTACCTAGAATAGTTACTTTCGGTGAACAAAAAATATCAGTGAGATTTGTCTTGTATGTAAAATTCTTACATTAAAATTTGGTCAATTGTTTGGATTAATTCGAAAAAGACATAGATGCCGTAGACAATTTTATGTTCGATGGATAATTTTTAATCATTCTCGCTGTTTTTATTGTTATTATGCCATCAATGAACCAGTGAATGGGAGATTTAGGGAAGCCACGCTGATGGGGAGAAAATGTTGCAGGGTTATTTTACTTAATGATAGATCATTGTAAATTTTAAAAATGCTCAGTGCAGATTGTAAAACCAAAGAAATCCAAGGACGAGATTATGACTCGGTACCACATGAGAATCGGTTATCCTAATCATCTCGACCAATTTGATTCTTAAATAATTAATATTTTTTAAATCATAAGATCAATATAAAAAAATTAGTGTGTTTATATATTGTTGCTAACAAGCGATAGAAAATATTAACATAGTTATAACTTAAATAAGTTTTGCACCAAAAAAGTTATAGCCATTTCAAACCAATAACTTCTCAAAAATTAGAAAAACTTTAAGGGTCAAAAATTTGATAAATTTAAATTCAAACAAAAATTTATATTTAGGGGTCTCTAGAGGTGCTAAAACAAAATTTTATATTAGTTTCATGGAAAAAAAAAGGATGACCTACCTTGAAAAATATTTGGTTTTTAGAATTTTTTGGTTATTAATAAAATTTGATAGCTTTTACTATATTTTACATTTACATAAAAAATGCTGTAAAATGATATTTTCATAATAGTTGATATGAGCAAATAGAAAGGCAAAATAAAAATTTTTTAAAAAATAGAAAATTTCAACTATCAAAAAATTGTTTGGTGAAACCTGTTCACAAGAAGTGGCATATAGTGTCTGATATTTTGGAGTTTAATCAATAACTTAAAACAAGTTTGGCCCAAATCTTGTTACGTATGGCAATGCTAAGAAGAAGCAGAACATCAGCACACCCTATTCTATGTTGCAATGATTAGTCCACACATAATACTGCCATTTTGGAAAAAAACTGTGAAATGGGCACGGAAAATTTTTATATTCCTAAAAGAACTGCAATTGCAATAGTATGGACATGCGGGTCAATCAACAATAAACTCAATTAGATCACAATGAAAAGTGGGACCCAAAAACAAGTTTAGTATTAGTCGGGAAATATTGTTATAATGTCAAACAACAAAATTTCATAAAAATATTTTTATTTTCTTGTATTCATGGGGCTGACCAATTCAGTTGTTATGTGAGGTGTTTAGTGACTATTAGTCAATGATTATTCGGAGATTGTGAGATTCGGTCTGGCGTGACATAGGTTTCAGAAAACATTTTCTTTATCTTGCCAATGTTCAGTCTTTACTGAGATCATCTTCAGAGCCTGGGATTTTCAAACATTGTTTAAATTTAACAAATACATACAAAAAAAGGAAGTTTTTTACAATCAATCAAGGTATTTTTTGCGTTGTATAAATTCATTTTTTCCACATCCTACCTGTAAAATTTAAACAATGTTTGTAAACCCCAGGCCCTGAAGATGATCTCAGTAAAGATCGAAACGTTAGCACGATAAAGAAAATGTTTTTCTAAAAGTACGTCAAGCCAAACTGAATCTCATGATCTCCAAATAATCAGTTGTTATAGTTTAAAAGTGTCATTTCATTTTGAAGAAAAAATAATGGTTTTTGTCATGATTTTTTCTTAATAACCATATGTGCACATTGCAAAAATTTGTATTGTGCTTACTAAACCTTTTATTTAAGGTGTGTTCAAATACTTTAAAATTCATTTGAATGTTTTTTCTTAAGCTATCCTTAAATAGAATTTTGTTAGTTCAGAGGAATTTGCCATATTTTATTATTTTAAATAATTTTGGACCGTTATCATGTTAAAGATAATTTATGATTTTCAAAATTTTAGGGCACAAAAAGAGATTTTTGTTAAAATGCGACATTGATTAGAATTGACTTTTTATTTTTAATTCTTATCCCTTAAAACAAAAAGGGCTTATATTGAGTTTTTTTAATCAGAAAGGGCTAAATTTAGTTTAAATATTTTACTATTTAGAGATGCAAGTACAGTTATCAGAAAGTGTCAAAGAGGTGAGTAAACGCTGAAAAAAACTTTCCCTCGGTTCTCTAAACGAGATAAATTTATAATTTCATATTTTAAGTGAAAATTAACTACACACAGATATGTATTCATTATGTTTAGTTTTATTTGATTTAATTTGAAATAGGGAAATTCTCGGTGTAATCGAACAGTTTTTGAAGCAAACCTGTAGTTGGATGACTTGTTTTTCGTGGGTTTCGCGACTGTATCACATCCGATATAGCTTGCTCGTTTTAGCGTAGTATGTTGATTGTCTTAAAACAAAAAAAAGCTACATTAAAGTGAATTTTGGCCATATTTTCAAAAACTCTCATGAACTTTTAGTCAGTAATTGATTTCTTAAACATCGGAGCGATTTTTACATGCTGTATTTGAAACCTAGACCGCACATTTACTAAGAAAAAGGTGAGTTTAATCTAATAAGCGTTTGTGTTTAAATCGGCATTTTAGACAATTTAAAGGCTTGAAGTTATGTCGAGTTTTACACTGACGTTCGTGTTTATGCCGAACTTATAAAAACTTTGATAACGTTGGATTTCGTTAGGAAACGGAAAATGGACCGGTTATTAAGATTGGGAGGAGGAATGCCAGGGTTGAGCCAAGCACCTCCGCCGTCAGACGCTCCAGTTGTGGATACAGCAGAGCAGGTGTACATTTCGTCTCTTGCCCTACTCAAGATGCTCAAGCATGGACGGGCCGGTGTGCCGATGGAGGTCATGGGTCTCATGCTCGGTGAATTTGTCGACGACTACACCGTTCGAGTCATAGATGTGTTCGCCATGCCGCAGACCGGAACGGTAACTAATCCACACAAACACAAAAATTGAAGATTTCTACAACGTATTATTTCCAGGGAGTCAGTGTCGAAGCGGTTGATCCAGTATTTCAAGCAAAGATGTTAGATATGCTAAAACAGACGGGAAGGCCCGAAATGGTCGTCGGCTGGTACCATTCACATCCTGGATTTGGTTGCTGGCTCTCAGGTGTCGACATCAACACTCAGCAGAGTTTTGAAGCTTTGTCAGAACGGGCTGTGGCTGTTGTAGTTGATCCAATTCAGAGTGTTAAAGGTAGTCATTTTATTTTTATTTAGTAATGTAGATTTAGATGTATTGGTCAGGGTGTGATATACTGCACCCTTTAAACGTTATTATATCCTCCTTTCTGTGCATATAACACTGATGAGTGCTATTTCATCAAGGAACGTGATTAGTAGACCTGGTTTCAGTGGTTGAATTTCTTCTGTAGTCAAATTGTACATCCCAAAGCACTTCCTCCTGCAGGCAAGTGTAGCACCACAATTCCAATTTTCTTTAAATGCCCATTTAATTCGCAGTGTCCTGTTAGGATTTGTAGTTTTTGTCTGCTTCCTTTGATACATTCTATGACTTCTTTTCTTCCGAAATTTGCTAGGAGGTTCTTGGATTGCTTGTGTCCAATGAGTGAGTTCCATTGTTCCTTCATTTTCCTTCTGATGTATTCGTTGCTAATGTGTATTCTTATGCCATAGAAAGGTTCGGGTCCTATCATCGGTATAGCAGCCCCTTTTCTTGCAAGAATGTCTGCTTTCTAGTTGCCTTCTACTCCCATGTGTCCTGGGACCCAGCAGAGGCCGACTTTTTTCTGTGTACCCAATAAGTTTAATTTGGTTTTGCAGTTCAACATCATCTTTGAACTAATGATATTGAGGCTTAGTGCTTTGATGGCTGCTTGGCTATCTAACGTGATGAAATTCAATTTTTTTGTACCCTTTAGTTAAGTTAAATTGAGTACATTTCTCGATTGCATCGACTTGGGCTTGGAAGATACTAGTGTGTTTTCCCATGGGTTTCGAGTATTCAGTTCTAGGACCAAATACTTCTACTCCTGTACCTTCTTGTGTTCAACATCCATCTGTGAAGTGCCATTCTTAAAGAGGAATGTGAATTTCATATTTTTGTTTTTGGTTTAATTTCTTCCTGATTCCTTAGAACGAGGATAATTTATTTTTCTGAATTGTTCTTGATCCACGAGGCCTGCTTCAACTATTTAAAACCACAATCTGTGGTTGATCTGGTTGATTTATTTGTTCCTGTGTGAGTACTTTTTTCCTTTGTGCTGATGCATCCATCCTTTTTGGTGGTTTACATGCAACTAAACATGTTAATAGCTTAATCATATTTAAGGTTCATTTCTTTCTTTTAGGTAAAGTAGTAATTGATGCCTTCCGGTTAATAAATCCGAATATGATGGTTCTTGGACAAGAACCAAGACAGACTACTTCAAATTTAGGACATTTACAAAAACCCTCAGTTCAGGTACTATTTTTGGTTCTTCAATAAAACTTTATGTATGATCATTAAAAACGATCGAATTTTCAGGCGTTGATTCATGGTCTGAATCGTCACTACTACTCCATAAGTATAAATTATAGGAAGAATGAACTCGAACAGAAGATGCTACTAAATTTACACAAGAAATCCTGGATGGACGGGCTCATGCTTGCCGATTACACCGAAAATTGTAAAATCAACGAAACAACTGTGAGTGACATGCTTGAACTCGCCAAGAACTACAACAAGGTAATTTATGATAGATTTGAATACAATGCCAATTGTATAATTAACTTTTTTTTTTTTTTTTAAAGGCCTTGGAAGAAGAAGAGAAAATGACACCAGAGCAATTGGCGATAAAAAATGTTGGGAAACAAGACCCCAAGAGGCATCTTGAGGAGAAAGTCGACGTCCTCATGACGGCAAACATCGTACAGTGTCTTGGAGCTATGCTTGATACTGTTGTTTTCAAGTAGTCAAGCAATGAACTCACCGGGGATGATTTATGTGTACACTTTTCCCCATATACTATTTTTTTGTTATTCTAACAATTTTTAAAATAGAGTTTTTCTTAATATTTTTCTGTGAGTTTTATTTATACTTTCAATAAATATTTTGTTCTCCATTAAGTTTATATATTATTATTATATTAGCCTATTATTTACAAATTTGTTTAGTTTACATGTCTTTCGTTTTGCTTTTTTTAGTTCTAATATAAAACCTTCCTTATATATTTAATATTAACATTTTCTTTAATTAAAAACCAAGTATTCTGCCTAGAAAACACATGTAGACATATTATTCCAGGTGTTCACAAACAAAAAAAAAAAATATGTCCCATTATTGACTTAACAAAAGGCTGATCCTTGGTTTACTCGGTCGTTCTGAAAAATATCTTATGCAGGTAATCATTTTTATATTATTTCAAGTGTAAAAATAAAATTTAAAAAATAAATAAATGGCTTTCACCATATGAAATTTTGGAAATAAGAAAAACATGTGAAACCATCAAGTGGCTTATTGTTTTTATATTAATAAAATATTCCAAGAAAGCTTAGCTTTTCGTATTTTCACTTTTCCAATTAATTTTTATAGTATCACTAGTATACTTTCTATAAGAAATATATATGTTATATTAAAAGACGGACAATTTGACGATTATCTAATGAGAAAAATGTGTGAATGTCATTTCTAAACACTTAAAAGGTTGACTTTTTAAAAAGAAGTGTCAAACCTTAATAGCAAAGTATGATTTTAATTAAGAATATTCGTTTGTCTTTTATAGTTCAATTTTTATTTTTGTAAAACTCATCTAAAGACAATGAATCCAATACTGGCACTTTTGTACCCTTACTTGAAGTACAAAAAAAAATAATGTGAATACAAACTACCGAAAGAAATTTAATCAATTAAGATTAAATTCGAAAAAGATTAATTATTTTCAAAACCTATTTGGTGTTCTTCAAACATTCGCAATAGCAAATATAATAGTTTACTTAGAAAAATATTTTTGTTGCACAAGTTAACTTTAGATTGAACACTAGCTTTTTTCTCTCTCAGAAAAGTGGTATTTTTCAGACTCGAAATCAGTTGTATTATTTTTCAAATTTTTGCCATTTTTATGAATATATTTTCTATCTATCCCCTACAAAACCTGGAATAGTACTAGTAAACGTGCAAATGAATTAGGGAACTTTTCATGATAATGGTCAAAAAAAATTAAATCAATATAAATATCCATATGCTTAGCAGTCATAACTGACCTATTTAATTATTTCAGGATTTGAACTCGTGATTATTGGCTCAATATGCCTGTGCTTTAACCACATGAAATATCATGACTTCGATCCACTTGGACACCAACTCCTCATCACAATCCTCACAAACTTTAGATCTTAATCTAAGATTTTTGATAAAAGGTATAATTGATTGATATAATTAAATAAGGCAATTATGGCTGCTAAACATATAAGGATTAATATAATAATTAAAACAAGTAATTACTGTTTATTGACCTGCAGCAAATTAAGCTTGAGTGATGAGATGATCTTCACTAGTCCCTGTAAACACTTCATAAGTCGCTGAGAATTAAATCCTGATTGCACATTCGAAAATATGACCAAATGAGGGGAAATTAGAAAGGTGTCTGAGTGGATCAGCCATGATAGCTGGTGGTGTTCTAAGTGGTTAGAACAGTGGCATATTGAGCTGGTGTTGGATGAGATGAAAAAGTTAGTGTCATGAGCGGGATCTGAACCCACCAAAGCTGATGGTCGTGGTTCGAATCCCGCACGTGATAACTTTGACATCTTATCCAACATCTAATATAAAAAGAATAATTAATTAAGATTAGTTAATATGGTCAATTATGACTGCTAAATAAGTATGGATTAAAATTTAAAAAATTTTGCAAAAAATGTAGATTGAGAAAGTTTTGAAAATAATTGACTCAAATTCATTCAACTTACTAAAGAGTAAGCTAAAAATGATCAAAACTTAACGAAATGAATCAGAAGGACTTTTGGACTCAAATGCATATATTTTTTTCTATAATTAATTTTACTGTGTGGAATTTACTGAAAATCTGTGTGAAATTAGAAACAGGATTCCTTTGTTCTGAAGAATCCCACTGATAGTAAGTTAACATTTATTGTCAGAAAAAGTTTTAAAAATAAAAAAATAATAATTGTAAATAATTGTAATAATAATTGGACCCCCTCACAAAATTTCATTTTTGTGCAACACTGTATCGTGTAGAGTGAAGAAGAATAAAGCGGGAAAATCAAATTTCTCAGTATAATTACGTTAGATTTAAATTCCAACGTAAAGATCATTTTTATATTTTTCAGCTTCTTTTATAGTGTGAATTTTTGTTAAAAGTTTTCTATTTTTGTATATTATAAATGGTTGTTTTTATTGAAACATGTCTATAGAGTGGGCGTGGCAGGGTAAAGTTCTTGAAGTAAGAGCAGCCAACTCAATTTATTTTTCCGGAATTAACGTACACGATAAAACGCTATTTTAAACTGTATAACCGATCTTATATGTTATTTTTTCCTGTATGAATAATAAAAATATTATTTTATAATAGGTCTATTGTGGTTTTTATTTGGAGTAAATTAATTTTTCTACGACGAACACAACCGAGATAAGTTGGCCTTAATGCGAACATCTGGTCGAACTGACAGAGAGTCAGACGGCCGTTCTGTTTTGTAGTGGGTAGGGCAGATTGACAAATTGTTCTATTCCATTGCGATTTGAATATCAACCAAATTTGAAAGAAAATACTGGAAAATGGCTAAGGCGAATCCAGACTCAGAGGCTCTCAAAGGCCTCCAAGACGAGAAAATCGGTAAGGGAACAGTCCCGCACCCGGACATTTAACATATTCCCAACAAATCTGCCTGAACTGAGAATTCTTTTCTTTTGGCAGATATGCTCGTCGCTACCAGCGTACTGCAGCAGCAGGCTTCCGAAATCAGAGGTCAGCAGATCAACTGGCAGTGTTACTTGCAGTAAGTACAGAGTCTTGTTACAATTTCGCCTTGGCCGAACAGAAAGACATTATGTAATTGTGTGATTTTATTGTTTGTCCTTTCAATTAGTATTTGGCAATATTAGGCCTTTACTATCTTTCATTTGTAAGCTTTATTTTTATTATTTGAACTATTGAAAAGCCCAAGATGATAGTGGACTGCACTAAGCTGCAGTCAAAATGCATGAAGCTGGTCATAAAGAAATGTAAACCAGAGCCTCCTCCATAAAACATAAAACACTCGATTAACAAGCAAATGATCAAATGATGATTAACATAAAATGAAAGTACATGTTGAGAGGTATTTAAAGGTTTAACTTGATCAAAATGGTCAGTTATTTTCTTGAAGAGCCGACAGAACAAGTCTACTGTGAGTTTATAGGAGTCTAGTTCGGTCAGAAATAGATTATTTGTCAAGCGTATAGGGCTGCTTCTCAACGGACTATATACATTATCGATACAATTCACAGAGGTCTTTGTCAAGCTATTGGAACTTTCCACCCTAGTCCAGTCAATAGCATGTTTGTACAAGCGGGAGACCTTCCATTGCAACATAGACGGTGTCTCTTAGAGGTTAAATATTTTACAAAACTCTGGTCATTCCCTGCCTCCTCACGTCCTCTTGCAGAACTATTTTCCTGACCGAAAACTCATTCCTTACGCAGAATGAAATGTGACAAAAACCAAGGGACCTTTTATGGAAATGCTCCATTAAAAGTAATCATAAATACAGAAAAATTTTATTTTAACTAATTTGTGTAATGATAAATTGATAATTGGTAATAAAGGAATTCACATTTGAGGCCCTGGGGGCAAAAAATCTGCTATTTCACTAATTATCGCATAGATAGGAGTCGAGCCAATTGAATGAGTGATTTTGGTCACAGACCGAACGAATTCATTTTCAGGGGGATTCGAACCCATGATGTTCAGCTTGAATAATATTTTTAATTTGAACTTCATCTTATAATTTTATGAAATTTGAAATTTTTGTGATAGAGGGCTAATGATTTCACAAGAGGAATTCAACACGATTGTTGCATTCGATACTACTGACGCTGCAAAGAGGGAACGTGTTATCAAATCCAATCCAACTCAACTTGCTAAAACTTTTCTCAACATTCTTGAACATGTGTCAAAAGACAGTACAATTCAGTATGTCCTCGTCCTCATTGACGATATGCTTCAGGTTAGACACAAAGTTTAGCCTTACGTGATTATTTATTTTTTAATTCAAAACTAAAATTGATTGTTTTCTTTTTTTAAAGGAGGATCTTAAGAAAGTGGAAATATTTCGAGAACACTCTGTCCGCAAAAAGGAACCTATTTGTGGTCAATTTTTAAATTTGTTGAATGGATCCGACGGTTTTATCGTCAATATGACTGCAAGGATTATTGCTAAGATTGCTTCTTACAATACTGAATTGATAAGCAAATCTGATCTCAGTTTCTATCTTACATGGTTGAAAGATCAGTTAAAAATTCCTGTACGTATTTATTTTTTCTTTTTTTAAAATTAAATCTTTCTTTGGTTTATTATAGTTATTTATTTTTTTTTCCTTAAAGAACAACCAGTACATGCAATCAGTTGCACGATGTCTTCAGACAATGCTGAGAATTGATGAATACAAGGCAGCTTTCATTTCAGTCGATGGGATCACAACTTTACTCAGTGTCCTTATTGGTCATGTTAATTTTCAAATTCAGTATCAGCTAATTTTTTGCATTTGGGTTTTGACATTCAACCCAAAACTTGCTGAACGAATGAATAAGTAACGCATTTTAAAAATAATTTTGTATTCAGCAAAAAAATATTATATGTATTATATGTGTTTCTAGGTTCAGCGTAATTCCAATCTTGTCAGATATCTTGAGCGATTCTGTTAAGGAAAAAGTGACCAGGATCATCCTTGCAACCTTCAGGGTACATTTATTTAAACAATTTTAAATTTTCTGTGTCTGATCTAATAAAAAATTAACTTTTAGAACCTGATTGAAAAACCTGAAGATGCTTCAATTTCAAAAGAACACTGTATTGCCATGGTACAGACCAAAGTACTTAAACAGCTTAGCATTCTGGAACAGAGGAAATTTGACGATGAAGACATTGTCGAAGATGTGCAATTCCTGAATGAAAAGCTTCAAGCATCTGTTCAAGATTTGAGGTTTGAATATTTTGACAAACTCTATTGAACAAATGTAAATTATAAAATTTTTCTTTTAGCTCATTTGATGAATACGCGACAGAAGTTAAAACGGGACGACTTGAATGGAGTCCAGTGCATAGGTCTGCCCAGTTCTGGAGGGAAAATGCTGGGCGGCTTAACGAAAAGAATTATGAGCTTCTTAGAATATTAATTCATTTGCTAGAAACAAGTAGGGACCCATTGGTTCTTAGCGTCGCGTCTTACGACATCGGTGAATATGTCCGACACTACCCAAGAGGAAAACAGTGAGTTTTAAGTGTAACAATATTGTATCAAAGTGTAATTTTTTTATTTTTCCAAGTGTGATCGAAAACCTTGGAGGGAAACAGCTTGTAATGCAGTTACTTTCACATGAAGATCCCAACGTGAGATACGAAGCCCTTTTGGCGGTCCAGAAGCTCATGGTCCATAATTGGTCTGTTGAAAATTATTTTTTCCTACCTATTATTATTAAAAAAAAAAAAAAAAAAAACGAGTAACATTAACATTTGAATTTAAGGGAGTATCTTGGGCGCCAGCTGGAAAAAGAACAGACGGCAACAGCCGGCAAACCCACATCAGGAGTGCTCACCGGGAAGGCATAGAAATTTGGAAAGTATTGATTTTTTTGGTTTTGGTGCTAGTTTAGAAATGTTGCGTATTTCAGTTTTCTTTTAAAACAACTTAACAAAACATGTTACACCCATATTTTTTTCATTATAAAAATGTACATTCCTTTAAAAATTGCATTTCTGTACAGCTTGTTACCATTCTCAGATGTTTGTTGTATAGTGTATCATGTAAATAGTGAATTATGTATTTCAAAATCCAATTGTTATGATTGATATCAATAAAAAAAATAATGATATATAGTTAATTTGTGTTTATGTATTATAAATGGAACAATCTTAATTTAATTACAAATTAATTTATCTCTTGTTTAAACCCAGAAGACAGCATGTAAATAATATTGAATAATTAATTAAATTACCTTTAAAGTTAAGAATTAATTACGATTAAGGTTTTTAGTTAGGATAAAAAAGTCAGGCACAAGTGGGATTTGAACCCACGATCTTCGGCTAGATACGCTGCTGCTCTCCCACTTGAGGATTCTTGGCAACAAATGAAATGGCACGGAGAGCTTTAGTGAAGTATACTTCATTTTAAACTTATTAAATTCACTAGTTTAATGGGCTGCTTGACATAACTTCTTTCAATTAATTATTCTTTTTATGTAAGGTCTTGGTTGAAACGAAAAAAATCACGAGGATTCGAACCCAAAAGCCAAAGGTCGTTGGTTCAAATCCTGCTCATGCTGCTAGCTTTTTCATCAACCAAGACTTTACATAAAATAATTAATTGAAACAAGCAATATTTTGACTTATATAATATTAATCCATGCATATTTAGCAGTCATAACTGACCTATTTAATTATTTCAATTAATTCTACTTTTTTATCTAGTCTTTTAGAGATGAAAAAGTTAGTGACATGAGCAGGATTTGAACCCATGACCTTTGGTTCTCCGTGTAACATTTTCTCTGATCCCTTTGATTAGTAAATAGTCCTATCATAGTGCTCGCTATCTATCGGCAGTGTTTGCCAGTTTTGGTGGTTTTAAAAAGATTATAGCAAAGAATTAGTTAATATATAAAAATTAATGACAAAATCAACTACCAAGAAATAAAAACTAATAGATTTATTTTATAATAAGACAATATTTACACAAGGTTTTGTTAATTTACAACAAATATTTATAATAAAATATTTACAATATAATTTTCACAAAGTCATTATGCGTACTGCTTTGGTGACTTTTTGTTTTTTCCGTTTTAGTTTTTCTTTTTGTTTGTGCTCTATTTCAGCATCTTTGAAGAGCTGAATTCCTTCTTTTTCTTCCAAATTCCTTTGGATGTATTTCAAACCGTATAAATTAAGGCCTACCATGTCCTGGAACCAAATGAAAAAGTAAAATAAAATAAATTAATGCTTTCAAAATTTAAAATCTACCTTGAACTGCTTAATCGTCGCCATGGCTGGTTCTTGGATCTTTTCGATCATTTGAAACTTGGCTGTATCTGCTGTTATTGGGCCGTTATGCACTTTCAACAAAAGGAGAACTGTTTTGCAAGCTACTTCAGCCAAAAGAGGGTTAGACAGTAGTTTTGGTAGTAACTCCATCATAAATGTCACCAAGTGAAAAGGCAATAAAAGCAATGCTTCACCTAGCTCGCTAAACAAAAATGTATTTATACTTCGAATAATTTATTGTTAATAAATTTTGTCAAACCTTGGTCTTATGCTCGTTAATGCTTTAGCCAAGTAATCCTCAACTGTTTTTAAATTGAATGCTTTCATTTCTATAGGAAGTTCTGGTCTAATTCCTGAAAGCAAGTCGTTGTTGTATTTTTGTATGGAAGTTAAACACTCCATCAGAGTCTCAGCCTGAAAATTAAAAATGTCATGTCATTGAGATGTTACGTTTAAAAACAAAATCATACTCGGCATACCCCTTTCTCTGCAGTTAATGTCTTCGTAGAAGGAAGTTTTACAAGAGAATCTTGCCCGGTGGCCAATTCTTCTTTTTCCCTCTCTTCTTCCTGTTCATCACTTAAAACAAGAGGTTCGTCTGTTTTTTCAAATAGTCTCAACACCCTGTCTTTGCCACAAGTCACGACAAAATTATCGCAAACGCTCAGATTCCAGCATTCACCGAAATGGCCCTTAATAAAAAGAAAAGAAAAATCATTAAATTGCAAGTTCTTTAAGAAAAAAGAAAGAAAAAGAAAATTACATACGTCCAAGGTAATAATTTTGTTGAATGTGTCCGCATCCCATTGTTTGACTTTTCCGTCTTTTCCAGCGGAAAAAAAGTAATGCGTGTTCGGCACGAATTGGACCATCATCACGGAATCGTCATGGGCGAATATGGATTTATGACAATCACCAAAATCCAGGCCCCAAATTTTAATATTTCTATCAGCACTGCCAGTGACTATGATTGAAGAATCATAGGAAATATCGGTGGAGAGAATTGGCAGTTTATGACCATATAGACTAAGAAAAAACTAAAAACAAAATTTAGAAAAATTAAGATACACAATACATTTACAAGTGTATCAAGGTGATTATCTATAGGAAAAGCTGTTAACATTATGTCAAAAGTAATAAACAAATTAAAGCTAATAAAATAAGTAATTTTAATATGCTGACATTTACAATATTTCAGTTACATTAAACAAATATGAGACTAATGCTAATTGTCTATGATAAATTAGAATATTTCCACAACTTTTTTTTTTAAATGCATTATTTAAAACTTTTTTCTAATAAGCAATTGTTTATTTATTGAAGCTTCTTAATAAAATAAAATCTATGTGAAGCTTTGACGTCTCCAACCTGAACGTCTGACCAGTATGATTGGATCCAAAATAAACTACTTATTTAGCAGAGTGGTTAACATTATTAGACTCGGCTCATAGACTCCATGACCATGGGTTCAATTCCCACCACCACCCGAGTCAATTTTTCCACGATACCATTCCATCCCCCCAAAAAGTACACATTCACATATAACAATTTCCTTGGAAAATTTGCTTACTAAAAACTAATGATTTTTAACAATTTGAACCACTATTTTATTATGCTACTTATAATTTAACCATTGGAATAAGAACTTTTAATATAATAATTTTAAATATCCGTGACTGTTGTGAATAAGATAGGTATGTTGAAATTGCGGTAGCCGAGTGGTTAAGGCGTCAGACTCTCGGCTAGTAGACCCCGCGGTCGTGGGTTCGATCCCCACCGTCGCCTCTGGAATTTTTCTGATGCCTAAGGGGACCGGTGGCCGCAATTAAAAGAAATTGACACGGCACTCATCAATGGAAGGGGCGGGACTGGTCTCAGTGACTCTGAATCTGGTCCCAACCCCCTTCAAAAATGAGTTTCTTCGATGGAAGAACACCGGTACAACGGGGGCTCAAGTTCACTTTGTGTTGTGAGCCCTACCCCAAAAATGGAGCCAGGGTATAGCACAATAAGCTGTACAGCTGCAGTGCTCAGTCCCTGGTATCCATCCATCCACCTACTTATTTACGACCGCCACGGTTATATCCACATATTTCCTTTTAATAGTTATTTATTAATTTATTTTATTTTATACATTTATTTAATGCTAATGAGTAATTGGACTATAATTTTCTGCAACAGTAGAGACTCAAAGAGCCTTAGCTCTTGGATTTTTAAAGTTGCCTAAATCGAAGCTAATTATTGAATAAATTCCCCTAAAAACTAGTACCATTAGTATCATACTTTAACCACTCTTTTTATTTCCGAATTTCAAATTTGCATTTAAACTGGTTAAAAATATCTTTAACATAGATCTCATCCTAAACTAAATCAACTACTTACATGTTAAAATTATTTATGTTTTATTAAATTCATTAGATTTTGTGGTCCAATTGATCAAATAACATCTTTAAATTAATTAATTTTTATGTAAGGTATTGGTTGAGATAAAAAAAGTGTCACGAGCACGTTTCGAACCCATGGCCTTTGGCTAAATATGCCACTCTAACCACTTGAGCTATCGTGCCGAACCTTTTGAATTTTCCCTCCTTTTTGCCATTTTTCAAATGTCGTGCAATCTATTTGATTCTCGGCGACAAATAAAAATGGCCAAAAGGAGGGAAATTTTGAAAGATTGGGTTGAGATGGGAAGTTGGTGTCCAAGTGGATTAAAGTCACAATAGCTCAAGGGGAAGAGCAGAGGTGAATCTAGCTGAAGGTCATAGGTTTGAATTCTACTCGAGACACAACTTTTTACCTCACCCATTACCTTACATAAAGATTAATTAATACAAAACTTTATCTTTTATTAAATTTTAATATAAAATGGTTTTATTATTCACAAATTATATCAATCTTTTTTTGATTTGTAATTTATATTTTTTTTATCCTTTTATAATTTGGGTTAAAGCCATTGTACAGGCCAGGATTTGAACTCAGAATTGCTTCACGGCAAATACTAGTCAAATGTCTAAATCATATTCACTCAGTCACCCTGGACTCCTTTTTTGTTATACATGTGCATTTATTTATTTTACTTACTTTAAATGTATCCCAGAAAAATATTTTGACTGTAGAGTCAAGTAGTGCAGCAGCAATTAACTTTCCACATGGTGATACTTTGACTGATAAAACAGCATCGGACAATTTTAAAGTTCTGACATGTTGAACCGATAGCACTTTTCCCTTTGAACCATCAATATGGACAAGTTCAAAAGTCCAAACTTTAACGGTAGTGTCTCCACTGCAAGTAATCGCACCTGCCTGTTGAAAAATACCATAGTAAATTTTGAAAAAAAAAAAAAAATGTATTTGATGTAGTCATACTTGATCATGGGACTTTATGACATTCCAAATTTCGGCTGTGTGAGCTTCAACATCTTCTAGTATATCGCCTGAAGACAAATCCACTACTAACAGATGGCCGCTTTTTAGCCCGACCAGAGCATGCCTGTCACCGGGTACAAAACAAATGGACAAAGCGTAATCCGTTTCTATAGTCCTTAGGCAATTAAGTGATGTCCTACAAACCAATCAATTTGATCTTTTTCTTGCCAACCTTATAAGCCTTAATAAATTGTACCTGTTCCATAGTTTAATAGAATTTGACCCAACAGATGCAATAGCTAAATTATCAGAGCTGAAAGCTACAGCTCTCACCTCTCCCTGATGTCCAGGGTTCACAATCCTACGGAGACATTTTCCTTCTTCTTTACCTTTCTTTTGTAAGGATTCATCAACATTGAGTGCATAAAGTTCTAATTTGTTACAAGAAAGGGAAACAGCAACCTAGAAATATTAGTTAGTTGTAGTTGTTATATGGTAGAATTTTGTAGACCGGATGGGTTTGTTGAAGTATAGAAGTAAATTGATGAAAAAAACTACTTCACCATACCCCATATAATGTATGTTGATTACCCTTAATTCAGCAGATCCTCGGACACAAGAGATACCCTTGACTTTGTCTGAAGCTTTTATTCGGCCTAATCTTTCAATAACATCCTTTAAAGTCATGTCTTGTGTTTCTAATTGCTCGCCAGTCCTATAAATACACGCAACAAAAATAATTTGTTACCAAATCTAAATAACAAATACTCACCTTGCTGCTTTTTTCCTTTCTTTAATTTTCCTTTTGTGTGCTTTTATAGTGGCTTCTTCCTTTGTCCGAAACATGAATACTTCTACGAGAGAATCAACACCGTGGGCAGCCAACATACGTCCAGTATTATCGACCACCATGGAGTACAATCTTCCTTTCCCCTCTCTCAGGATACTACCTGCCTTAGTAACTTTAACATCGCTCTGTAATAAAATATTTTATTGTTTTTTTAATCAAATTTTTTTGAAGATGATGAAAAACGCTTACACCAAATTCCATATTTTCTTTTTGGTGGCTGTCAAACAATTCATTTGGCTCTAAACTCCAAACCATCAGCTCACTGTCATTACTGCCTGCCACTATGTACTCATCATCCCCTATCAGAGAAATTCCCCAAACCTAAATCCAAAAATTTCGAGATTGAAAATGATCTTTCAATTTGTTTTCAATAAAACATAATAAACACCTCAGTAACATGAGCAGCTATCGTGTGAAAACAATGGGATGTGTCCAAATCCCAAAATTTTATGAATGTGTCTTTACTAGAAGAAATTAGTATATTTTTATTTTTCAAAAAAATAAGAGATGTAATGACTCCTTTATGACCGCTCAGTCGCTCGACGCCTGTTTCAGAAATGATATCCCATAGGACAATTTCTGTATCCTGAAAAAAAAAAAGAATATGATTTCTCTTTACAAAAATATCAGGTAAAATTTCATCTTTTTTTTTAAATTATCAACTCATTTTATTATTTAAATTTTACAATAGCGCTAAGTAAGAAATTGATTATTTACAGGTACATTCCATCCAGTGCTGCCTCACAAGATAGTAAAATTAAATACACGACACATTGATGAAAACATATTTTTCCAAGTAGTCTTGGGCTAAGCTGTTTGGAAGGGAATTTTTGAATGACATGTCGCCATTAAATTATGATGGAAGACAAGCGCATATACAGTTGTTTTTGTCAGTGTTGTTTATTGGCTTAGGAATCAGTCAGAAAAGAAACCAAAATGAGACAAATCCGACCAAAATATTTTTTTAAACTATTAGTACTATTCATATTAATTTTTATACAATTAGGTCTCGAACAATATCCGGATTGATACCCCAGAGCTCAACCACTTTCAACATCTCAACCCAACAACTGTTTTCAATACATTTCCCTCCATTTTCATAGTTTTTGGATTTAAATACAACTGTAGAAGAAATTCAACCACTGAAACTGAGCCTAGTAATTAAGTTCCTTCATTAACTAGGGCTCACCAGTGTATTATCAACACAGAACAAGGGTTATAATAGCTCTTAAACGGCACAGAATATAAGCACTTAAGGGGATTTTACACCCTAACAGCTGAAATGGCATGGGCCCCCACATGTTCCCTCATGTGCTGAAAAATTATTGATTTAAATATGAGTGTCTACAATGTCACCACAAGGGAACACGGGGACTGACTGGCTGACCCAACTACACATTACCTGATTGTGCGATACCAATCAAACTTTCCAGATATCATCAGTGAGTTAGGAGAAAGGAAGAACTGCTGATTAAGAGTGTTCAGGGCAACCCGGTTTTGCATGAATTATTTTCAAATGAGTAAAGAAACCAAATAATAGAATTGACTTTTTGATAGCGGTGATACATTAAAAATCGTTCATCTTGTAAAAGTTGTGGCATCAAATGATGAAATATGTCATACTCCCTGTGATTCTCAATAATTGTATGGATCCATACTTGAATAGATTCCATTGCTGCAATTAGGTATAAAGACGCAGTGATTTCTTCTTCATCGTCTGGCCCATTTAAAAGCATATTTTGATAGCTCTGCATCGTTCCTCTTTGAGAGAGAACTTCTCTATGCTAAAGAGAACAACACTAAAAGGAAAAAAACTTAAAGAAGACTACACTCTTCGGTGTAATATGTGCAATGTACAGGCATAGCGTCAGCTGATGAGAGGCCACACTTCCTGATGTATATGATACCAATAAAACTTTCCAAATATCGTCAATGAGTGTGACAATGTGTTGCAAGACGGCATGGAAAAGGAAGAACTGCGAATTGAGTGTCTCGAGCAAACCTGTTTTCCATGATCCGTTTTCAAAGGAGTACAGAAACCAAATAATAGAATTGACTTTTTGATAGCAGAGTAGTTTGTGGAATGTACACGCATGGTGTCAGCTGATGAGAGGCCACGCTGTCTGATGTGATGTGTGCGCCTCATCACGTCAGCTCAGTGTAAATGCACCTTTAGAATGATACATCTAAAACCTACAATACAGCTTATACTAATTACCTTTCCTCCTGATGCTAATCTATGGCCCGAGGCATCGAACACAAGATATGAAATCGCGGTTCTATGCCCTGCGAAAACCGTTTTGATCTCCTTGTTTAGAATATTTGTCAAGTTGATCTTGCCATCTGAATATCCGATTGCGAGGTGGACCTTGTCTGGGCTGAAGGCCAAGTATGTCACTTCGTTGTGCTCCTCACCATACAAGGTAAAAGTCTGCAAAAAAATTTATACTACTATTTATACAAGTTTTTAAAAAAATTATATTTACCTTTTCTCCTAATCTAAGGTCCCACACGATAACATCCTCGCAGGCTCCGGAGGCCACGTACCTGCCCTCCTGGCCATTGTAAACGACAAAGCAAACGTTGCAGTTGCTACTGGAAATAATATTAAACTTGCCGGACGGTGCATAGCGAAGATATTGTTTTGTCAGACCCATTTTATTTAAATATGTAAGTTATTTTGTTTTATAATAACACTGTAATCATTATTTCAGGAGGACTGAGGAACAAAATGAACTGGACGAGTTGTAAACAACGATCACGTGCGCCGTGCGGTACTGCGGTGAACGAGGTCGGAGGTTCTGCAAAGGCAAACCATGATTGGTTATCCTTAAGGAAAGGCAGTACAATAAGGCTACGAAATTTCCTTTGATTTTTTTAAATTATCTCTTTTTTTAAATCTATTGTTATTTTATTAAAATCACTTACTTAAAATATTAAAATTAAAAACATATCAAGTCATGACATAAAGCAATGTTCACAGATTATTCTTTTGAAAATACTGATGCGGGGGGGGGACTACAAATATCAAATCAATTTAATTTTTTTTCCATTGTCCATATTCTCTATTGTTTTTAGGTCAAATTATCATGTATTAGGTTGTTTTGACCTAAAAATTACGCCAATGTTAAATAGATAATTGGAAAGTTAAAAAAGTCTTTTACCTTGAATGCAAGCAAATATTTGGAAATTACCACTATAGTATTATAATTAAGAAATAAAATACCAGTAGAAAGTAAAATTTAGGATAATAAGCTTCAATATTAGGGATATACTACAAATAAATACTTAAAATAACAGTAAAAACATAATTTATTGTGTTAACTTTTACAGGTCTCAAACATTTTAAAATTTATTTAAAAATCTTATTACAAATTAAAATAAATAAATAATTTTTGTGTGGATGCATTGAAGCAATTTGGAATGTGCATCCATAAATTTAAAAAAAAATCAAAATTAATATTCTGAGATAGAAGAATCTTCAGGTACGTATGAGTATGAACAAGTGCCCAACAGCTTTTCTAGTTCGGCTGTGTTATTTTCATCAATCCTATTCACAAAACTCCTGTTTTGATGGTTCTTTACGATAAACAAGTTATCACCTTTTTTAATGAAAAGTGCCCTGTGAGATGCTGCGAAGAACTGCATGTTGTTCAACTCGGACAGCATATGGTTTAACAAGTCGATGGTTTCATCGGTTAGAAATTGGTCAATTTCATCCATCAGGCATATCCTGAAATTCTGCGCGTTCGCCAATGCTAAGACTAGAGAAATTAGCAAACATGTCTTTTGACTTCCTGAGAGTGAAATTGGCGAACACGAAATACTGCTATCTCCAGAGGTAAATAAATTCGTGATCAGCCTTTTTGCCGCCAAGATTTCCTCTTCGTCGGTTTCTAAATTAAGGCTCACCCTGCTGTTTGGGATTAACTGATTAAAGTAAGAATTAAACAAGTCTGATATTTTATTCACATTTAAAGAAATGTGATTTTCTAGCCATCCTGTCAATTTCATAAGTTCCACGTTAAAAGAACATAAATTGTAAAAAATATTACAAGTATATGTCTCAATTTTTTTAAATATGGAACATTTCTTTATTATAAACCTTATATCTTTAATATTTCCGAGATCTTTAATCTTATTTTTTATTATCATTAGTTGATCATTTATTTTCTTTGTTGTTAAGCTGTCAGGTTGGAAATTAACTTTTTTAAATTTACTCTTGTATTTAGACATATAAGTCAGGCATTCTTTTATTTTATCATCCAAGTCTAATATATTCTGAAGACTGACTGACAAGTCAATGTATTGTTTAGAATACTTGTATTTATCAATCTTTTGTTCTAATAATTCAAGTTCGTTTTTGTATTTATTTTCTGTCTCCTGTATGTTTTCTATTTTTGCTTTAGTATCTTTAACTCTATTGTTAAGTAAGTTTAATCTCTTGTTGACCATATCCCTCTTTGTATTGAAATCCCTTAGTTTATTCTGACAAGCTATTAATTCAGCATATTCTGTATGAGCCTCGGTTTTGACTGATTTGTATGCTTCAATTTTATTTTCAATTTCATTTTTATACTTTTCTTTTGACAAAATAATCAATTGTCTGTCACCGACTTTTTTTTTAAACTCTATTATATTTTTATTAAGCCTTGTAAGTCGGCTGGAATCCATTGTGTATTGTACATTAAAAGGCTCTTTTAATTCTAACTCAAAATTCAGTAAATTTCTAAATAGCTGTTTAATCTCCTCTTCCTTTCTTTTCTTTACTGTCCTAACTGATTCAATCTCTTGAGTTACCAATTTTACTTTATTGTTAACTTCTGCAACTGATTGTTGGCCATTTTCAATTTTGGCCTTTGCATTTAATTTTTGCAGTTCAGATAGAACTTTGTTCATCTGCTGTGACAACTGGTTTGATTTTTTCGCATTGTGTTCGAGTTGTTGGTATTTTTTAGCAATCTTGGTTTGTTGTTGTAAAATATCGTTATATATCGATCGCAAGCTCAATTTTTTCTGTCTGTAACCCCCAGTCAATATGCCACTTTTTTTTACCACATCTCCATCAATGGATACACATGTGCATTCGTATGTTCTTGCAAAATCAACTGAGGCTTCAATACTTTTACAAATTAGAATTCCACCGAAACAAAACATCATAGCTTTTTCAACCTCATCTGTAAAACTAAGTAATTTTATTAGAGGCATGGCATCATCGTTTACTATTTGTATAGCATCCCTTGTAATTATACGGTTTAAAGGTATAAATTGTGCTTCACCAGGTAGATTTAGGTCTTTCATCTTTTGAAGAATTTGTGTACCGATAAAATCTGTTGTAACAATGTGTGAGAACATGAATTTTCCAACTGTCGCATCGATGGCTTCGTTAAGGGCATCATCGCATTTGAAACTTTCTATGATAGTACCTAAGTACCCGTGTGCCATTTGGAAATTGGTACCATTACTTTCACTTTTGTCCATATCTACGACCTTTTTAACTGATTCTATCCCTTCTACTATATTCCTTCCAACTTTTTTTATCAGCTCGACTTTCTTAAAGTTTATACTCTTTTGTAAATTCTGAATATCATATTCAAGTATATTTTCATCTCTTTGTAATTCATTCATTTCCATCTGCAAACTGCTGTATTCCAAGGAGTATTTTCTCTTTTGTTCTTCTTCTCTGTTTTTATTTTGAGAGTAGAGCTCTGCTACGTTCATCTCATTTAAATATTTTTCTTTCAACTCTTGAAGATTCAATATAGTTTTTTTAAAATCGTTTATTGAATCTTGTTCGTCATTTATTTTGTTTTTTAAACTGAGAATGTTTTCATTCAGCCATCTGTCTCTTGAATCTTTATCTGGAAATTGATCCAGTCTTCCCATTTTTCCGATTATGAGAGCTCTTTCATTTTCCGCCATTTCGAGTTGTTTCGTTAAATTGTTTAGCACGTCGGTCTCTTCCTTAATTGTTTTTTCTTCTCGGTCAAGGCAATGTGTAAGTTCTTTTACAACATCCTCTGAAATCTCTTTTTGAGCATTTTTCATCAAAATACTTCTCTTCTCGTTCAGATCATTTACTTTCAATTCGACTTGCGCTTGTTTTACTAATAAATCGAGTATTTCACGCTCAGTATCTTCGAGTAGGGTATTAGTTAATAAATGCATTTGTTTCAATTCTTCAAGCAAGGTTGTGGTTTTTTGTAACTGTAGACAGTTTTTTCTGTATTCGGCTTTGTTTTTACTGTAAGAGCCTGTTTCTCCTCCGATGCCAATTTCTTTTTTTCTCATCTTCACAAGGCAATTGAGTTGCATTTGAGCCATAAGATAAGCTTTGCATTCACACAAGAGTTTGAATTGTTTCCATTTTTTCAACTCCTTGGCGTTAGACTGTTTGTAAAAAATGCTTATTTCTGAAAGGTAGTCTTGAAACGAGGATATTCTCAGCATCGAGTTTTCAATCGTACGGAGGACTTCTTTAATGCGATTGACCGATTTGTAAAAGGCCATACCTAAACCGGATATAATAAAATCGAGTTTTTGCTCCGGTGAAAAGGCGATAAAGGTTTTCAATAAATTTTTATTGACGAAGTAGTACTCGGCACCTGTGCAGAACCCGCAGATTTCCAAGAGTCTGTAAAAATTTTTCGAACTCGTCTTGCAGTTGTTGATGAAAAAATCAAATCCTCTGGCGTTCATTTCTCTTTTCAGGGTCAGCCGTCCTCCCAGAGCCGGGTCGCAGTCTGCGAGGACGATCTGCACGGACACAGAACCGTCACAGCCGTCGCTCAAGACGTGCAGCTTTTGATGGAATCTGAAAAAACTTTTGTTACCTTTGAGCACAAATTCGACGGCCTGTAAAAGGTTGCTCTTCCCAGAGCCGTTCTGCCCAATAAAAACGTTCAGACCGGGAGAGAGACCGTCTAAGACGGTTTTATCACGGTAGCTCTTGAAATTTTGAACTTCAACTTTCTCGATGTACATTTTTTCTTAGGGCTAGTACAAAACCTTAAGAGATAAGCCAGTAAGGTTTAAGCCTTGGCGCTAGATCTGGTTTTTTCTACAAAGATTAACCCTCGGATCGATTTCAACATCGACCTTTATAATGCCTGCTTTTAGAGGCCTCTACAGGGACAAAATAAAATTTCTTCCGGTATAATTTAAATGTGTATGTTATAATTAATTGCCCATAAAACAGCCGCTTCCAGATCACAAAAATGGTTGAAAAGAAAGACTCCGACCTTGCACTATCCAACTCGGATCTATTACTTTTCTAGCATTGTATAAATTCTTTTTTTTTTAATCTAAAATTTTCTAGCATTGCATAAATTTAATTTTTTTTTCATCTCCTACATGTATTGTATGTGTAATCCAGGCCCTGAAGATGATCTCAATAAAGATCGAAACGTTGGCAATATAAAGAAAACGTTTTTCTAAACCTACATCACACACGACCGCATTCATCCCCAAATAATCATTAATTAATCGGTCACTAAATACTAAACATGTTGGAATCTATTTTTTTCGCACCAAATCCAATTTAATGTTGTTAAATATATTCATTGGGCTCAGAGAGCTTGTAGTCAAAAAGGAAAAGGCGTAAGCGGTTCGATCAGATCTGTGAAGAGTCTAGGAGTGAGGCACGTGTCTAGGATCAAAACGGCAGTCGGCACGCTGCCCAGTGTTTTGAACCTGTCCGAAGGCCGGACAGCTAGCCCGAGGATGTTTGTAACCTTCCGTAGATAAACAAATTTACTTTTCTCTCTGGACTTCGCATTAAAGTTTACGCCGTTTTCTTTCTTTTGTCAGAGTCGATCGACCGACTGGCGATAAATGGTAGCGGGCTGGCCGGCGAAAGGCCAGGGATGAAGTTTTCAACTTCCTCGTAACGCGGTCCCGTCTACACAGTTCGCTCATCGCCGAGTACCAGCAGAATGTCGACGGCGGCACCTGCCCAGTTCGTCAACGGGCTCAAGTCGAGGAGCGCCGAAGTGAGGGCGAAAGCGGCCAAAGATCTCTACAAATATGTGAGTATCGGCCAAATCCGCCGTCGGACTTAGCTCGTCCTTTTAAAACTTCGCGTTTATTTATCAAATTGAACGTTTTAAAAAGTCCTGTCACCTCTGTAAAGATTGTGTCCCGTAACTTTGGTTCAACATGAAAAGTTCTCTTAAGTCGCATTTCATCCTCCTTGATACGCTTTTAGAAATAGACTTTCCTCGGCATGACGATTCATTAAACTCTGACCTCTTTGATTGATTTTTCCTTTTATCATTATCACTTATCATTTTTACTGTCAAAGATAAAAAATATTTTGCTACACAAGCTGTTAATCAATGAAAAAAAAAAAATATTTCAACCCTTGTTATTTCGCCATATTTGTAAAAAATGAAAGCTATGCAATTAAAAATTCCAAGCGAATTTTAAAAATTTTAAAGCAAGAATTTCTCTGAACTTAACTGGTTTCTAAAAGAAGCCCCGTGCTTGAGATATACAAATAGGGATTTCTTAAGATGTGCTTCTCTGTCACAAAGGCAACCTTCATTCATCGTTGGCTTCAAGAATTCAATCGTCATAAATTCGCTCTTTCTGCAATAAATAACTCCATCCCCGATTCTGTTGCTCTTTAAAAAAATTTGAATGTTGTTTGCCCTGTTGTGTACATGGATTCTCCAGCAGCGCAGCTGGTCATACAGAATCAATTCTTGAAGGTCGTTTGGAAAATGTCACTGTCTTGTTCATATGAATTAGGCATTGGTGATTAACATTATTGTTCTTTATCTACCTACCTCTATGTCTATCTGTCTGAGGATTGATTTGGGCCCTGGGTTTCGTTGGCGATCCCAGGCACAAGGCGATGATGAGCCAGCAGGATGCGCCTTTGGTCTAGTGGTTACGATCGCCGACTTGGGCTTTGGAAGTTGTGGGTTCAATTCCAAACTCCATTACTGTTATTTTTCTCTCCCTTTCCTTCTATTTTTTTTTTCTTTTCTTAGGGATTCAGTGTTTACCCTTCCCAAAAA
This sequence comes from Cimex hemipterus, assembly GCA_039619505.1. NCBI lineage: Eukaryota > Metazoa > Arthropoda > Insecta > Hemiptera > Cimicidae > Cimex > Cimex hemipterus. The sequence continues at coordinate 12,261,675 of CM077113.1, forward strand.
TACAGTGGCGCTCAACACTTCTCTACCTTTTTCCTTCACCCACACCCTTCTACACTAAGCGACAGGACAACCGTTGTCGGCGAAATTTCAACTGTAACGTCTCACCCATATCAGAGTTCTATTTGGTAAAAGTGTCATAATGAATGGCATGAAATGCCCCTTAACAAGACCGAGAAAAATTAAGGAAGATATAAAACAAAGGTCCACCACCACTCGTACCTCCCGGAGGAAACGGTCCTAGCTCGCCTCAGAATAGGTCATTGCAGATTCATGCATGTTTTTTCTCATGGTGCAACCGCTAACAGTGAAACGTATTCTTACTGTCTATCCTTGTTTTAGGTAGTTGGGACAGATGTTGTCAGATGATGGACACGAGTTAGAAAATTTTTTCAGTTCCTGAAAGATGGCTGGTCTGTTTTCTAAAAATTCAGTGGACGAGGCATGAATGATTTTTTTTTTTTTTTCTGGTGGCTCAGGCTGTCTCGGCGGGTCTGGTGTGATCTTGCAGTTTCTATTCATCACCACCCTAAACATATTCTGTTCAAATTGTCAAGTTTATTTTTTATCTTGTTCCACTCTGTTCCAAAGACAACCAAATTTTTCAAATTTAAATCAATATCCGCATTATTGGAAATTTTTGACTAGAGTTGTTTGATCAGTTAGTCAGTTTATCTTAAGCAAAATTCAACTCTATGACAAATTAAGACCTTAAATAGCCTTATTTATTTTTTGTGAGGGTATTTCAACTTCGAGGTTATATGAACCCTTGGGTTTTGGAAGAAAAAAATAACCTATTTGTAAGTATGTCAGGTTTGGAATCAAGCCTCCTGGATTCAAACCCAGGACCTTTAGCATACTGTGATGAACACCATGTAAATGCGTAAATAGTCCGACCCTTTAAATATTCTTAAAGAGAAAAGATTAAATTTAAATATAGAACATACTATTTCAAGTAATTGGAAGTGTCATCAGAACAGTCATTATCAATTTATCTTTGATGAGATAGTAGGAATAAGCGAATGGCTTTCAAATTCCATAGCTGTTGGAACTTTTGGTTGGTTTATTGTTTTAATATAGTTTGTTTGGTCAGATACAATTAGCCTTAATTCAACATAAAAATATTGTTTGATATGCTTTCATAGACAAAAGTTATTTAAACACAAAGATGAAATTTCAAATGAATTTCTATTTCTATTAACGATACCCCAAATTATACATTGTTAATTGCTAATTTTTACAGTTATGTTGAAGTGAGCATCCCCAGAAGGAAAGTCCCAATGCTTCGTTCAAAAATTTATTGTCAATGTTTCAGACGTCTCATGTCCTTAATCATTTGGAGTCAGTAACACCCTTTCCAGTGTCCCAAACCAACAGAAATTTATTGTTTTTCTTTTTAGATATTTTGGACCTCATAAGGACCTCCCAAAATATCTAAAAAGAAAAACAATAAATTTCTGTTAGTCTGGGATGTCGGAAAAGGGTGTTACAGCATCCAAAACAATGATTATTTGATGAAGGACATGAGACATACGAAACATTATTAATAAATGTTTTGAACGAAGCATTGGGACTTTTCTTCTGGGGCCGCTCACCTCAACATAAGTTTAAAATTAGCAATTGATTATCCAATGGCCGACCATATACATTATTAAATTGAGGAAGCTTTTATTTCAAATATAATAATTATACTATAACAGTACAATAGTATAATAAATAATTATACTATACTACACGAGACCGCATGTCACGATATCTGAATAATTATACTATTTATCATTGTTTTTTAATGTTTTGTTTTCAAATGTCATATATGATTACTTATTAGTAAATATGAGAGAGAGCAAGAAAGATGTATAAAAAAAAGATAAGAAAAAATTATTCTTTTTATATGCAGAGGGTTGGTGATTACTATTATATGTTTGTATGCATATAACTAATAAATTACTACTAATATCAGTATTTAATCAAAATTATTCACTGAAAATCAATGCATGAATTTATTTAATTTAACTGTGTTGTGTTTTAATTATTTAGAATGAGAATAAGTTTTATTGCATTCGCCTAATTAATATGTTTAAAAAAAATTATCTTGAGAAGTTAATAAATTATTCTAAGTACAGAAAGACGAGTTGAGATTAAAGCTTAAATTTACTCAAGTACATCCCATGAAAATTGATTGAACGAGTAGTCAGCGTTAACATTTTTATGCCATAGTTTTTGTAAAATTTAATAATTCAATAGTTCAAGCTAATAGGTGATTTATTTATTCTCAATTTTGGCAGTTTTAGATAAATCGGCACTTTGATCGCTTATTTGGTTTACTAAACAGTTACGACTTAAATCAAACACACGGTGACCTGAGAGGCAAAATTGAGTAACAATTGAAATCTGAAACTGGCCGATAAACTGATTTGTAAAATATTGATTCATTTTGTCTGCCAGCATATTTCATCATTTCACCAAATTCAGAGACAAGATGTTAGAACAGTTACGTTATATCAAACTACCAGGGATAAGTAAACTGGACTGACCGTGGGATGGTAAAGCTTATAAAGTGTTAAAATCTTAGGCAAGGATAGAATTATTTTTTGGGACATGGGAATGGTATTAACAATTTAGTTTCATTATCCTTTGTGGTTCAAAATTCTTTTTTCAACTTGCTTTAAGAAAAAAATCGACCCTTGTGTTTTAACCCAACAAGTCTTTAATGCATTTTTATATATTAGTAAATAATAATAAAATTCATTATTTGTACCCAATCAATACATTTTCAGCTTCTATTCTAAATGATACAAAACACTTTTCTTTTTGTAAAAAATGTTCAAATTTTTAGGTTAAGACTGAACTTCGTGAGCTCTCTTCAGAAGAGCTTGCAGCCTTTATGGATGAATTCACAAACAAACATATTTATGAAATGGTCTCCAGTCAGGATGTCAATGAAAATAAAGGAGGAATTTTAGCTATAAGTAAATATTTATTAACTTGATTAAAAAAAGCATAAACTGAATGTATGTTTTATTTTGTCTAGTGTGTCTCATAAGCTCTGACACTGATGCCGAGAATATCAATAGTAGGACGGCAAGGAATAATAAATATACGCAGTATCTGCGTTACCTCTTACCTTCACAGGATAATGGCGTGATGGAGCTCACCGCAAAAGCCATCGGGAAGCTTGCTCTAGTCTCAGGTGCAAGATCTGAATTTTTTGTCAAATTTGAGATAGAAAAGGCAAAAGAATGGCTCAATGGAGAAAGGCACGAAGGAAAGCGGCATGCTGCGGTAATCCGGTAGATTCCAGCAGGATTTAGATCTTGATTTGAACTTAAATTTTATTTGTAGGTATTAATTTTAAGAGAATTGGCAGTTTGTGCACCGACGTATTTTTTTCAACAAGTGCAGTCCGTTTTTGAACCTGTTTTGCGTACGATACGCGATCCAAAACCGGCTATCCGTGAAAGTGCTGTGGAAGCTCTTAGAGCAGCTTTAGTCGTCACCGCTCAAAGAGAAACCACAAAGCAAATGCAAAAACCACATTGGTATGTGGTGCTTATTGTTTATTTTCACTTTTTCTTATAATTTTTTCCCTTTTTATTTATCTTCTTCCAGGTATAAGCAGTGCTACGAAGAAGCAAAAATGGGTTTTGATGAGGTTTATTCAAGGGAAAAAGTCAACAGGGATGATAAAATCCATGGTTCTCTTCTTGTCTTAAATGAACTCTTGAGATGTAGCAATACAGAATGGGAACACATTTTTCACAATATAAGTGCTTACATCCATTCTCCTCCACAGCAACAGGTGTGCATTTATTTATTTTGATTGTTATTGCCAGTGTAATAATTGAGAAAATTTTTAGGATAATTTAAATTTCTTACCTAAGATAAAACTTTCACTATTTTCGAACAAATCCCGCCAAACATCACCTTCAGAGCTAGTAGTCAAGCCGTTATCTACAATGGAGCCGATATACGAAAGTGCAGCGTGTAAAAGTTTAATTACTGAAAATTTTGATGACATTTGTTCTTTAGTTCTTACACAAAGAGTATCAAGGAGCCCACATATTCATAACACGCTTTTAACAATTTTACCACGACTAGCTGCTTTTAATAAAGACAAGTTTGTTAAAATGTAAGAAAATTACAAGTCCAGATGGTTTATATTTTATCTTTATTATTAAAATTTATTTTCTTAAAGGCATTTACAAGCGGTTATAGTCTACTTGCTTACTACAATTAGATCAAAGGAAAGAGATAGGTCTTCTGCTTTCACCACGCTCGGGTTCATCGCTGTTGCGGTTGAAAAGAACATAATATCTCATCTTCCAAAAATTATGGAAGCTATAAAAAATTCACTGCCGAGCCGCGAGGCGACAAGCGGTAGAAAGAGGTTGGAACCCGCACTCTTCGGGTGTATAACTCTCTTGGGACATGCAGTAGACGTTGCCATCAAAGATGACATCAAACAACTACTTCCGGCGATGTTTGCCTCCGGTTTAAGCCCAGCTTTGACGACCGCACTCAGAGAACTGGCTAAAACCATCCCTCAATTGAAACGACAGATTTCAGAAGGTATGGTATATTATTAATCGATGCATATCGTAAATAAACAATATCTCATATTTCAATTTTCTTCTGCATTTTTTATTATTAGGATTATTAGGTATGTTGTCACAAGTAGTGATGAACACTGAGCTTAGACATCCAGGCCAACCGCTGAGTGTGTCAGGCTCCATCGCCCCTGCTCCAGTGCCACATGACGTCTCCAGTGTTGTTTTAGCCTTGAGGACCCTGGGAACTTTTAATTTTGACGGTATCGTACATTTTCATAATACATACTTCAGAATCGCATCATACAAATTATGACTTTTTGCGTAAACAGGGCATTCTCTTCTTCAGTTTGTTAAAAAATGCTCTGAAGATTTGTTATACAATGAACAACAGGAAATTCGACTGGAAGCTGTCTGTACTTGTGTTCGACTGTTAAAATTAGCAATTGAAAGTACATCAGCAAAACCTTCACCAACTGTCACCCAAACGGTGTCTGATGTTCTGTCCAAATTATTGGATGTAGCCATAACTGATGTCGGTAAGCAAATTTTTTATAACTTCTTACTTCTAACTACCACTTACTACTAAAACTTACTTCTTTATAACAAAATCTAATAATTACATATCTACAAGCTAGTTTAATTATGTTCTAATTATTTTTATTTCAATTCTAGATGCTGATGTCAGATATTGGGTTTTGGCTTCATTAGACAATACCTTTGACCTTCATTTAGGACAAGCAGAAAGCTTAAGCAAACTATTTGTTGCAATGAATGATGAAGTTTTTGACATCAGGGAACTTGCAGTGTGTACCATTGGTAGGTTGACTTCTGTAAACCCAGCGTACACTATGCCCTCTCTAAGAAAGGCCTTAATTCAGGTATGTTTGATTTTTTTATTTTTTTTAAACATAACTTGGTTCAATTTTTTAAAATTTTGATTTTCAGTTAATAACAGAGTTGGAGCATAGTGGTATGAGCAGGAATAAAGAACAGAGTGCAAGGATGTTGGACCATTTAGTATTAAATGCGCCCCGATTGATCCAGCATTACATTCAGCCCATTCTTCGAGTTTTGGTGCCAAAGCTGAAAGAACCTGAACCGAATCCTATTGTCATTATAAATATCCTAAAAGTCATAGGAGATCTAGCAGAGGTGAAATCGAAATTATAAACCACAATTAGGGAAATTATATTAATCTGCTTATAGGTGAACGGTAATGAAATGGTAAGGTGGAGGGAAGGGCTTGCCCACACCCTTCTCGATCTGGTTAGCGATGTGAGCTTTCCCGAGAAACGAGGCGTGGCGCTTTGGACTCTGGGACAAATAGTTGGAGCGACCGGGTTTGTCGTCGAACCTTACAGCAAATATCCAACCCTTTTGGACACCCTTATTAACTTTCTGAAGACAGAACAGCAACCAGAGATAAGGTTAGTTCACAATTTAGTTTTTTTCTTGAGAACAAGTCAACAAGTTTTATTTTCAGGCGGGAAACTATTAGAGTGTTGGGACTGTTAGGGGCTTTAGACACGTTCAAACATAAAATGAATCATGGCCAAGTGGACACGCAAATGAATTCTACAGCTTTGTTATCCATGACTGACGGAAAATCTGAAGTTGAATCAAGTCACGGTATGTAAAAAAACAATTACTATACATCATGATTGTAAAATATATTAGGTCTATAAAGAGAAGAACAATTTGAAATAATAAAAATTCCGTTTATCATTCTTTTGTGTGTGTATATTGAATATAAGATTGGTATTAGTTGCTTGAAAGTTTGTAATTTTAAAAAATTGGAAAAAATTTAATAATAAACTGATAGGGTGGATAAAAAATGAATAAGTGCTTAAAATTAAACCAATTTTGACTGACAGTTTCTTTCCTTTTGGAATGCTTTGGCTTTCTGTCTCATCTTAAGAAATGTGATTCCATAAACTTGATTTTTCTTGTTGAAACATTCTTCCGATTCAACAAACCCAAGTATCGCATCTACAAATCACATTTTACACAGCTACTCATCTTTTGGGAAGAGCCTCTAATCTTGATCTAACTACTACTTACAAGGAATGAATTTTGTCCTGGAATAAGTTTTAAAAACCACAATAAGTTACAGAAACTTAATTTCCAAGTGAAAAAAAGTACTCATGACACAATATTTCAAATTTGGCAGATATAATTTGAATAAATAGAAACTGGATAGAATATAGAGAAAATTAATCAATAAAATCCTGGCATTCAAAATAGGGCAAAATAAAGATCACAGAAAACAGATGAAAACGGCGATGAAAGATTGAGAAAAATTTACTTACCATAAAATCTGGTCATGGGTAGGGCATATTGATCAACGGCCAATAAACGATCTGAATGAATTGATTGACATAAATGGTAGAAAGGAAGAAAAATAAGTGGAAAGAAAAATGGATGGTCATAGAAGCTGGAGAATCGTGGAGATAGAGACACAAATATAAAGCCTTTGCTCAACAAGACATTTTGGCAACTTTTGACAAAACAAGCTTAATTTATTGTTGATATACAACTTAATTGGGCACTCTCAGCACAACACGCAAGAATGGTACAATTACACAGAAGACAAACACTTTGAGCCCTGAAGATGATGTCAATAAAGATCGAAACGTTGGTACGGTAAAAAAAAATGTTTTTCGAAAACCTACATCACACCAGACCGCATCTCACGATTTCTGAATAATTAATTAGTTCGTTAACACTTGTAAATGTTTTCCTTTTGTAGGTTATAGGCTATTTACTATATGAATCTAGAATTCTCTTAAAATCTAAAGTTATTTATTTTCATGTTGTTTTTCTTAGTTCGTTATTTGTTTTAATTTACAGAACTTACTACAAGTGAAATGTTGGTAAATATGAGTTCATCAACGCTAGAAGAATATTATCCTGCTATAGCGATAGCCACACTCATGAGAATTATAAGGGACCCAGCTTTATCTCGGCATCATTTAACAGTTGTCCAAGTAATGTAAAACTTGACAATTAGTTTTTTTCAAAAAATTATATCTTATGTGTAATTATAGGCAGTGACGTTTATATTCCAATCGCTTGGAATTAAATGTGTACCGTACATACCTCAAGTGATTCCAAGTTTTATAAATGTGATAAGGACGGCAGAATCCAGTTTCAGAGAGTTTTTACTTCAACAGCTTGCGACATTAATTGCCATAGTCAAACAGCACATTCGAAACTATCTCGATGAAATTTTCAAATTGATTAAGGTAAATAATTAATTTAATTTTTAAGAGTTGATTCAGCTAAATATTTTGTTTTCGTTTAGGAGTTTTGGACTGTAAATAGCCCGCTACAAAGCACTCTGATATTTTTAGTGGAACATATTGCCGTAGCATTGGGGGCCGAGTTTAAAGTTTATTTACCACTTCTGATGCCACAGATTCTTAAAGTACTCTCCCATGATTCTAGTAAAGATAGGACAGTGACTGTGAAAGTAAGGGATGAAGTTTTTTCTTGTCGTATCGTGCATTAATAATTTTAATGTTTTAGCTTCTCAAGGCGTTACAAAAATTCGGAAACAATTTAGACGAATATATGCATCTTGTACTGCCACCAATAGTTAAGCTGTTTAATGCAGTCGAATATCCAATGGCAACAGCCAAAGAGGCTATTGAAACCATCGACCATCTTTCAGATACCCTCGACTTCACAGATTATGCTTCAAGGATCATCCATCCACTTGTAAATCTGCAATCAGCCAGCGATTTTGATGTAATTTAAAAAAAAAATCTTTTGCAGGTTCGTAGTATGGATCAAACCCCCGAATTGTGCAGCACTGTAATGGACACGCTATGCTCATTAATAGTACAGTTTGGAAAGAAATTTAAAATTTTTATCCCGCTTGTTAAAAAAGTCATGAACAAACATAGGATTTTATGTCATAACTATGATGTGCTTGTTACTAATATTTCATCCGTGAGTAAATCGTAATAGCTCGGTTTAAATTTGATAATTGATAATTTCATCTGCTTTTAGAACAATGCAACAATAGCAGAACTTGATTATTTATCAATAAAACATAGGATGTCAAGAAATAAGACTAAGGAAATATCATTAGCCTCAGATCATATAACAATTAAAAGGGTGAGTTTATTTTGTAACTTTTGACTATAAACAAGAAAAAAACCTCTTAAGAAAATGTTTGTCTAAATAACCATAATTATGTGTAAGCACAGCATCCAGAATGCATAATTTTATTAGATGTTTAATTTGTTTTAAAATTGTCTAGGTGTTCACATCAGCCCCATCTTTACAGCTGGCGTGGACAGCTACGAGAAGGGTTTCAAAAGATGATTGGCTGGAGTGGCTGAAAGGTCTTAGCATAGAATTTTTGAAATTTTCATCTTCGCCTGCATTAAGGTAAATGATTAATTGTTACATTGTAATCAAAATCTACAATCGAGTTTATGTTTCTAAAGATCCTGTGGTGCGTTGGCTGAAACCTACACTCAGTTGCCAAGAGACTTGTTTAATGCTGCCTTTGTTTCGTGTTGGACCGATTTAAGCGAGCCTCTCCAGCAAGAGTTAATCAGAACTCTAGAACAAGCTTTAGAGGTGCCAGATTTGCCTGAAATTATTCAAACCATCTTGAATTTAGCCGAATTTATGGAACATTGTGATAAGGTGAGTTAGTGAACTTAAGCGGTTGATTTGTAATAGTTTCTTACAACAAAAAATTTAATTTAAAAGGGACCTCTGCCTCTTAATGCTCAACTTTTGGGTGAAAAAGCTATGCAATGCAGGGCGTATGCAAAAGCTTTACATTACAAAGAAGAAGAGTTTCACAAGGGCCCGACCTCACAGGTAGTTGAAGCGCTTATTTCAATAAATAACAAACTGCAACAAAGGGAAGCTGCTATGGGTAACTGAAAAAAATACATATTACCAAAATATAAAAAAAATGTTTCAATTTGCAAAATATAAATAATTAAGGTCTTCTTGAGTACGCCATGACCCATGAATGTGAACATCTAAAAGTTGAAGAACGCTGGTACGAAAAATTGCACAACTGGGAAAAAGCTTTAGACGCGTATGAAGATAAGCTTCAAGAAAACCCTCACGATATAGAACTTGCTTTAGGGCAAATGCGTTGCATGGAGGCTCTCGGAGATTGGTAACATTGCGCGTGTTAAATATTTAGAAAGGAAAAATGTATTAGTTAACCTTTTATTCAGGGACCAGCTTCACTCTGTTGCGAGTGTACATTGGAATCAGATAGGTGAAGCAGGAAGGGAAAGGATGTCAAGGATGGCAGCGGCGGCTGCTTGGGGTTTGGAACAGTGGGATAGTGTCGAACAATACGTCTCGTGTATTCCTAAGGACACCACTGATGGCTCCTTTTATCGAGCGGTGTTGGCAATTCATAAACAGCAGTACACTACAGCTCAGCAGGTATTAATTACAACAAAAAAAAATCTGATCTTAAAGAAAATGTTTGTGTGTGGTGATTAGTGACCGTTAATCGATAATTCAGAAATCTTGAGATGCAGTCTAGTGGGGGGGGGTTGTTAATTATAATCAACGAATTATTTTTAGGTAGGAAATTATTAACATCAATTCACATCGAATGGGAAATAGAATTCGATGAATCAAACCGACCAAACCGAATTCTGGATTCTGGCTTTCCAAAATATGCAGCGTGCCCACCAAAAGTTCAAAAAATATTATGACACTAAACATAGGAGACACCGTGCTGATAAAACTTTACACACTTTCAAATAAAGCAAATGGAATATCCTATAAATTAAGTTACAATTACTCAAAACCCTATTTAGTGGTAAAGAAAAGTTCCCCTATAAACAAACTTCAGCTTGTATCAAATTCAGAACGAGGAGGGCTCAAACGACATAAAATGGGCAGATGTTTCGCAACTGAAAATGGTCAATAAAAACTTGATTCACCCCCCTTTTTCCCCCTGCAAATCTCCCCCAGGAGCCGTAAGCCTGTTGATGGATGTGTACCTTTTAATTTATAGCTTATATACTAAATGGATTAATGTGATTATAAAATTTACTTTTATATGTATAAAAACGATATTTCATGTTCAGTGTGTCCACAAATTTCTATCAACGTTATTATAAAAAAAATTCAAGATGTATTTAAGTGATGCAGTGTTAATTGGAGTCGGTTAAATTTATTTTAAACTGTTAAAATAAGCGTACTATTCTGATTTAAAATTATATAAGTTTTAGGTAAATCATGTATTAAAGCTGTATATTTTCTTACTTTTATTATATGTTCTTTATAATGTTAAACTTAATTTCAATTTATTCATTTAATGAAGTAAATGCAAACTACGAAAATCCAAATTACATGGGGGAGGTATATTCACAACAATTCCCTTGTCCAACAAAGAAAAAGGGGCTGGGGCATTCCCACGAAATGTTATATAATTGATTTCGATGTCAGGATTTTTCCAATGATAGAGATCCAGAACAGGGCTCAACTTCAAATCTCCGAACGAAATGCAAGAGAAGCAGCCGATCTTACCAGACAACGAGGCACCATGATGGCTATAATCTGTATACATGAGAGAGTTTTGGAGCTTATACAGGGCGAATCATCAGAAGACTTGGATTCAAAATTCTTAGGGGAAACATCTTGACATAATCAAGGAGTGTAACTTGTATCTTTTCCCCTGTTTCTTATGATCAGAGCAGGGAACTCACTCCTGCCCTCCCTTTGTCGTTGCCCAGACGATTTTTTGATTTAAAATTTTTTTTTCAAGGTGAGTCAAGGCTCCCCCTTAGTTATTCAAATTTGTTTTTAATTTGTTCCAGAAAAGTATTTTTGTTTCTTTAAAATTTTTAGTTGTACTTTATTTTGTAAATACGTTTTGAGTCAAGATTTTTATTTTGTTCAATTTTTAAAATTTAAAACTGGCGAGAGAGCTGGACTATACATTTTTGTACACCCTTTGAGGTCGAGAAGATAACAAAAGGAGTTACAGCTTTCTTCAGAGCTTTATATTAATTAGCTGTTTCATTATAATTACTGTACATGATTTTACATTGTGTACACACTTATTACAGTTTTTTTATATTATAAATATTTTCACCTATTCGGACCAAGAACACTTTTCCCCCACACCTTAAATCATAGCTATTGTATTAAATATTTTATTTAAAGGTTTGTTAAGTCTTATTTTGTCATTTAGCTTATAGACACTGCTAGAGATATGCTTGATACAGAGTTGACATCGATGGCAGGAGAAAGTTACCAACGAGCCTATCCAGCAATGGTATCTGTGCAGATGCTGGCAGAATTGGAAGAAGTCATCCAATACAAGCTAGTTCCTCAAAGACAACCGATGATAAGGAGCATGTGGTGGAGAAGACTACAAGTAATATAATCTGTTCAAATTTAAAAGTTGATTTTCCATTATACAAATTAACTTTGATTATTTATTTAAATAAAAGGGATGCCAAAGAATAGTTGAAGATTGGCAGCGAATAATTCAAGTTAGGACGTTGGTAGTGAGCCCACAAGAGGATATGTACACCTGGCTTAAGTACGCCTCTTTGTGCAGAAAATCTGGAAGACTCGTAAGAATGTTTTTGTAGTCGTTTCGTATTCTGTGTAAAATATGTCGTTCGTTTAGAAATTGTCACACAAAACTCTTGTGATGTTGATGGGCTTTGACCCAACTTCCAACGGGGATCAGCAACTTCCTACAACTTATCCGCAGGTGACATATGCTTACACTAAGCATCTCTGGACTTCTGGAGAGAAAGACAAAGCTTTCAGGTAAAAAAAAAAAAAAAAAAAAAAAAAAATCAACAAGATAATTCTATTGAAATAATTGAGTAATCATTCAAAATGAAAAATTTGTGTCACAGGCGTGATTCAAACCTGTGACTTTCAGCTCAATTCACTGCAGCACTACCACTTGAGGTACCTTGGCTTCAATCGCCCATGCCACAAACTTCTCATTTTGACTCCGCGTTTTTATTTCTAAATTTTTAATTATTAAAATGCTTAAAATTGAAATAAAATTGGGGCATATTGAGCCGAAAGTTGTCGGTTCAAATCGCCTGTGACATAAATTTTTCATTTTGAAAGAATTGTGTATAATTATTTATATAATTATGTAGAAGCTGATAAAATAATTTTTAAAAAAATCATTGTTTTGTTTCAACAGCCAGCTTAACACTTTTATCCAAGCTGCACAACAGCAACCCATCATGCAGTTATCAGGCCCTGACGATTTTAAGCAACAAGACTTGAGGAGAAGACTACTTGCAAGGTTAAACTGATTCTTTTGGTTAATTCTTGTAATATTTAGAATTTTGGTTCAGCATGTTAATATTATAGGTGTTATATGAAATTGGGTTCGTGGCAAGAACAACTTCAAGGCATAAACGAACAGTCGATACCTGCCATACTTCAGTGCTACATGTCGGCGAAACAGCACGATGATACTTGGTACAAAGCTTGGCATGCATGGGCCTATATGAACTTCCAAACTGTATTATTCTACAAAAATCAGCAAATGCAGCATTTGAATGAAGAACAAAAAGCGCAAGTAAAATAAATTTAAAAAAAAATTCTTACTGTACTTAACAAATATTTAATGTATTCTTCTTCTTTGAAGCATGTATCGCAGTTTACAGTACCAGCAGTCGAAGGATTTTTCAAATCAATTGCTTTATCCCATGGAAGTTCTCTTCAAGATACATTACGGTTACTTACGTTATGGTTCGATTATGGACAATGGCCTCAAGTTTATGAAGCAATAGTTGAGGGAATTAGAACAATTGAAATCAACACATGGTTACAGGTATACCAGATCTCAAATAATATTAAAAAATATATTTAATTTTTTTTCTCCCTCTCTCTCTCTTCTCTCTAGGTCATTCCTCAACTGATTGCTAGAATAGACACTGTCCGTACCTTTGTCGGTCGATTGGTACACCGCCTTTTGATTGATATTGGTAAACAGCATCCACAAGCTCTTGTTTACCCTTTGACGGTCGCAAGTAAATCTGCCAGCTCACCTAGACGTTTTGCCGCAAATAAGATTTTAAAAAGTATGCGGGAGCACAGTCCGAATTTAGTTCAACAAGCAGTGATGGTAATCGATTTTGTGAAGGTTATTTTTATTTGTTTTTATTATGTAATTGAATTTTATAGGTAAGCGATGAGCTTATCAGAGTTGCTATACTGTGGCACGAGTTGTGGCATGAAGGTCTGGAAGAAGCGAGCAGACTTTATTTTGGGGAGCAAAATGTCAAAGGGATGTTTGAAACATTGGAGCCACTCCATGCAATGTTAGAAAGAGGCCCTCAGACGTTAAAAGAAACATCGTTCAATCAAGTACTTAGTTCATTTTGTCATTAACATTAGATTACACTAAAATAAAATATTACAAAACTTTTTTTTCAGGCATACGGGGCAGATCTTGGTGAGGCTATGGAATGGTGCCATCAGTACAAGATATCAGGGAATGTCCGAGATCTGAATCAGGCCTGGGATCTTTACTATCATGTGTTTAGAAGGATAACTCGTCAGCTGCCTCAGTTGACGTCTTTGGAACTGCATTACGTCTCGCCAAGGCTGTTACTTTGTAGAGATTTGGAACTCGCAGTTCCTGGCTCTTATGTTCCTAATCAGCCCATTGTACGAATTGCTTATATTAACAGTTCGTTGCAAGTTATAACTTCTAAACAACGTCCAAGAAAACTTTGCATCAAAGGTATGACAATAAACATTCTGAATAAATTAAGGTTTTAAGTTGAGATAAAAAATTCAGTGTCACGAGCGGGATTCGAACCTTTGGCTTGGTACGTCTCTACTCTACCACTTGAGCTATCATGACTTTGATCCCCTCGGCGGCTAACTTCCAATTTCAACCGCACCTTTTGAATTTTCCCTCCTTTTTTACCATTTTTCAAATGCCTAATGTATTTGATTCTCATTTGGTTAAGTGAACCATGAAAAATAGTGAATTTAACGAACTAAAATGAAGTATACTTCACTAAAGCTCTCCGTGGCCATTTCACTTGTTCGCCGAGAATCATTTCATTTGAAAAATGGCAAAAAGGAGGGAAAATTCAAAAGGTCTGGTTGAGATGGGAAGTTAGTGCTCGAGGGGATCGAAGTCACGATAGCGCAAGTGATATCAAGCCAAAGGCTTTGGGTTCGAATCCCGCTCGTACCATTGACTTTTTGATCTTAACTTAAAACCATTGAAAAATATTAATTGGTCAAGCGGACCACAAAAATAGTAAATTCTGAATAAATTAAATTAAAAAAATATGGTATATGTATTTATTTTATTTTTTGTAGGAAGTAATGGAAACGACTATATGTTTTTATTGAAAGGACATGAAGATTTACGACAAGACGAAAGAGTAATGCAGTTATTTGGTCTTGTGAATACATTATTGTTAAATGACCCTGATACTGCTAGGCAAAATTTGACTATTCAGGTAAATCCCTTAAATTTAAATTCCTTCTTTTTTTTTTATTATTATTTTTTGTCGGTTTCAATAATTACAATTTAAAACTAGTATATACAGATAGGTTA
This sequence comes from Cimex hemipterus, assembly GCA_039619505.1. Classification (NCBI taxonomy): domain Eukaryota; kingdom Metazoa; phylum Arthropoda; class Insecta; order Hemiptera; family Cimicidae; genus Cimex; species Cimex hemipterus. The sequence goes on from CM077113.1 coordinate 12,276,789, forward strand.
TGTAAAAAGGTAGAATTTGGCTTAGTTTTAATATGCTGGTTTTATTTTGAATAATTAAAAATAATCGACTAATGTACATATCAATTTTTCCAGAGATATGCTGTGATACCTTTGTCCACAAATTCTGGTTTGATAGGGTGGGTTCCTCATTGTGATACGTTACATACTTTGATAAGGGATTATAGAGAAAAAAAGAAAATATTGTTGAACATTGAACATAGGATTATGACAAGAGTAAGTAAATATTTATATGTAAAATAACTGTGACTGATTGATTTAACGTTTTTTTTTTTTTTTTTTTTTTTTTTTTTTAGATGGCTCCGGATTACGAGCATTTGACATTAATGCAGAAAGTTGAAGTATTCGAACACGCTCTAGAACACACGCAAGGCGATGATTTGGCCAGGCTGTTATGGCTTAAATCGCCTTCGTCAGAAGTTTGGTTCGACAGGAGGACAAACTATACAAGATCACTTGCAGTAATGTCTATGGTCGGTTATATATTAGGATTAGGTGATAGGTGAGCTAATTATAATAATATATTTTACATTTTTTTTATACATTCTATTAAAACTGTTCAAATATGTAATTATATTTAGGCATCCCTCTAACCTAATGTTAGACAGGCTCAGTGGAAAAATATTGCATATTGATTTTGGAGATTGTTTCGAGGTTGCAATGAACAGAGAGAAATTCCCTGAAAAAATTCCATTCCGGTTAACTAGGATGCTTGTCAATGCGATGGAGGTAATGATAGAGTATGCCATGTTTCAAATTGGAATTTTGAGTGTGCAAATTTTTAGGTGACTGGGATCGATGGCACCTACACAAGAACTTGCGAGAGTGTAATGACCGTTCTTCATAGGAATAAAGATAGTTTAATGGCTGTACTGGAAGCGTTTGTTTATGATCCTTTGTTGAACTGGAGGCTTATTGAAAACAATGCTAATTGCAGTAAAGCCAAAAGGGCTCAAGCAGGATCGAACCATTCTCAAGACCCACTCACTGAACTTCATGACAGTTTGTCAACGATGATGACAAACAAACCTGCCATCCCGAGCAGCGTTGAAAATATAGGTTTTTATTCGAAAATGCCATTAAAAAAAAAAATGGAAATATACTGTAATTTGATCATTTCAACCCAAATTTTCTGTTTTAGGAGATGGTTCCCAACCAGAAAATACAAATAAAAAAGCTCTAGCAATCGTTACAAGAGTAAAGGAAAAGTTAACAGGGCGTGATTTTGCACATGAAGAAAGTCTGACTGTAAATCGCCAAGTTGAACTTTTAATACATCAGGCAACATCTAATGAAAATTTATGCCAGTGTTACATCGGTTGGTGAGTAAATTTATTGAATCATGTTAATATTGGATAATAACTGGGTATTAATGTTCTGTAGATTTAGTTTTTTTTAAACAGTGTCCTCCCACTTCCTTCCACCCTTAAAATTAACATAATCTGTGTAGACAAACCATGGTTTAATTTTTTTCATACTTTTACAGTATTCATTTTGTTAAAAATGAGTCAAGTCAACATATTAACTGCAGACTATTCACATTTTACCTTCTAATATTTCAGTCCACACAAAACACAGTGAAATCCCTATTAATGAATAATTTTTGAGTATCCTTGGCAAAAAAGATGAGATTTCTATGTATTTTAAACCCTTTATAAACCCCTCCAAACTGGTCGCAGACACTGCCATCAGTCCTCATCAGAGTAATTAACCCGTCTAGAACAGATGTAAACCGTAAAAATATATTAAATGGAGAAGTATTCGTTACGATTAGTTTATATTATTTAATTTTAAAAGAAAGGTATGACATGTAATTCTTTTCTGAGAAATCATAAAAACTGTTTTATTTTTTAACCATTTTCTAAGGGCCTCACATGTTTTATACTAGAAATTGTTAAGGTAGAGAGAGAAAGTTGATCAATTCACTGGGTAAAAATTATGGTTCTGCTCAAAAAAGTTTGTGAGTAGGACCATAATTTTCAACCAGCATTATGTTTTGTTCACTAGTTTCGTGGTCCGCTTGACCAGTTAAAATTTTACAATTAATTAAGGTTTTTAGTTGAGGTAAAAAATTCAATGGCATGAGCGGGATTCGAACCCACGATCTTCAGCTAGATACGCCGCTGCTCTACCAAGTGGATCGAGGTCACGATAACTCAAGTGGTAGAGCAGCAGCATATCTGTATATATATTATCCAGGGTGGGCAACCAAAACTCGAGGGGTTAAAAGCTTAGGTAGGCCCGTACCCCATTCTTAAAAGGTTCAGGACTTGGTCAACTCACAAGTCCTGCATAAACCTCTTGGACGACTCACAAACCCCAAGATTTTGGATCATTTTATTGGGGAGTGATTTTTGCAATGTCCTCTCCTTCAAAAGTTTCAAATCTATCTCTGGCATACCTGTCACATTCTGCGAGGTTGTGTCGAGCTGTTTCTTCTTTTATTTTACAGAAGCGGTAAAAGGGGTCTGGTAGAATACCCATTATGAAGAGGTGTCTTCTCAAGGGGCAATGGCCCGTTAGGATACCTACCAGCCTCCTAATTCCCCCTCCAGCAGCATATCTTGCTGGGTTCGAATCCTGCTCATGCAATTGACTTTTTTGACTCAACTAAAAACCTTAATTAATTAAATTTTGTGTTCATTTGAATTTGTTTTGATAACCCATTTGTAGTTACTTCATACTTACTATTTTCTTCTCCTCCGAACATTTCTATTCCACACAGGTTTGTTCACCTATTTGAGTTTTTCTTTTCCATTTTTGCCTGGAAACTACATAATTTCAATTAGCCTGTTTCCTCTTTGAAAGCTTCTTTTACATATAGGAACCAAAAATTCATATCATACTGCTTTAACACAGTTGACTCTGGTTGAAGGAGTGCCACCCTATTTATTTGATAAGTAATTCCTGTCACAGGAGGGCTTAATATCCAACTGTGTTAAGCATTTATTAAGTTGGGTGTCATGGACGAGCGGTCAAACTCAACAATACTTAATCCATGTTATTTACAATTAAAAATCCATAGGCTATGTGGCTATTGTATACACACTTAAGCTTTACTTATATTTTGAAGATGCTCTGTTTTGCAGATTCAAGATTTTCAAAAATTACATCCTTGGAAAAAATCCGTTCCAAGATTTCAGTTTATCCTTTTCTGTAGAAAACATCTCTGCATGGCATGTCTGTTTTTCTGTTAAAAACCCAATAAAAAATTTAAAAAAAATGAAAGCTGAGAGTTTACATCTAAATTCTGGGCGACTGTTCTGTCTGCAATATGCCATCGAGTCCATTTTACATTTTCTGAGTGAAATTCATTTGTTTCACCGCATTTACTTCACTCGGTTGAGATTTTTATTGGGCTCAGATTCTCAATGCTTCATTCGTTACGCATGCAATTGATAAGTTGATGTTGATGTGAGAACCGTTTTTTTCTTTTGAATGAAGGTTTGCAATAGCAGAGGTCATATAAACCCTCAGGGTGCCGGCGTTTTTGAAAAAAAAAAAAAAAAAAAAAAAATTGTAAGTATGATGAGTGCCGCTGGATTCGAACCCGGGACCTTTACCTTACGGTGATGAGCACCGTTTCAAGGATGAAACCTTGTGGCCACCGACGTCCCCTTATTCTTTATTATTACTATTATATTTAAATGCTTCACAAGCATAAAACGCCTTTATCTAAATTTAAAAAGCTAATATCAATTTTTTTATATAAACATGTTTTCATTTAATTATGTCTTATTAAAGTGCTAATTATTATTTATTTATGTAGAACATAAAAGTATTTTGATTTAAAAAAATTTTAAATTATTAGTTACATATGTTATTATTTATTTTGTATGCTCCTTTTTTTTAAGTATATGCACATGCACACATTTGCAGTTGATTTTTTGTTACAAGTAGCTTAATTCTCTAGAAATATTTTGTAAAAAAAAATTATTTGGATTTAAACACAGAAAATAACATTGAAATATTCCCTTTCTAAAAGATAGTTTCTACTTACAGTTAGTGTGCTCAGTCAGCAAAGCCGTTCTTAATTTTGTTTGTTCGTTTTTAATTATTTCAACTCGCATTAATTGAAACATTTAAACAAGGCTTTAAAAAAAATGCAATTTTATTACATTTACCATGTTATTTATGTTCACAGGTGCCCGTTTTGGTAGCAGCGTTTTGTACACATCAGCTGTTTTTCAAGTTCAATGTTTTGTATATTTTTTAGTTTAACTTTTAAGTTATTTTTATTTTAATGTGAATTGTTATATAATTTTTTAGTAAATAAAATATAAGTTTTAATAATTCTCATTGTAAATTTACCATTACTTTTGGAAATAAAGGTTTAATTTGCGTTTTATAAATTGTCAGTTTTATGAGCTATATTTGCATTTGATAGAATGAATTGTACATAACATTGTTTTTACGGGTTTTTTGGGCTTTTAAAGTAATGAGATGAAATATTTATGATTCGATATTCCTTTTATTTCCGGGCTTTTTTTCCTTGAAAAACAAAAAACCCTTAAGGTATAAAATTAGAGAAGAAAAAATAGAAATGTATAAATAACAGGTATTATTTGTTAAAATATTATAATAGAATAATTATATTATACATTTGTTAAATGAAAGTTCAATAAATAGCATTAAATTTGCTAAGAACATACAAAATAAAAATATATCAATATTAACATATACAGTTTGTTGAATTAATTAATTATAATATAAACTTCCAGTCAACTTGTAATACTACCCGAAATTTTAGACTTAGAATAAAATGGGGAACAATACTTTATGAAATGATGGATTTTGTAATAAAGTCAAGCATTTTTTTTTTATTTTAAAACAGTGTAAATAATTTCATATGATTATAATTACTTGAGATGCAATTTTGTTTTCAATACATTTTCCACAGAAGGAATGAATACACTAGCAATCTATTAATAATTAATCGTTTCATGAGAATATAAGTAGTTTAGCAATTATATATCAATCAAATTTACATCCCTTTTTGACCCAATAATCACAATGATATGATATATTTAAGTGGTAAGGAACTAATTAAAATACAACTCCTATCATTTGAATCACAGCGCCAACATGTCAACGTATATTAAGATAAAATAAAATATTGGCTTGATACAAGTCATTAATTATTACCATAAAAATCAAATTAAAAAATTGATAATTAAAATTTTAAATGTAATGTATATTAAAATTATTATTTTTTTTTTTACTTTCTAAGTTCCATTTTTTTAGGGATAGAAAAAGAAAATTGTGAGAATTACTCTGACTCGACCATACATTTTTCTCTAAGGTAAAAGGTTTAAGCTATGCAACACATCTAAGAAGCTTATAGTAGGCTTAATGATACTTTTATCTTTTCGATTACATAATTAAAAAATAAGAGATAGTTTATTAAACTGTTGGTTTCAATGAAAGATTTCTTAAAAGACAAAGGTCACTCGCTGTCGCCTTTCGCCCAGCGGGTGAAGTTAAATCGTACAGACGTAACACCAAATCCGTTGAAAATAGGTTGGGTAATGCCCGCACCAAATTGGGTACCTGAAAATAATTTTATTACAGAAATGCACAATTTTACACACAAGCGAGCGACTCACAAGAGTATTGGGCATTCCTTGAAGCAGTGGCCTCGTTTGATCGTGCCCACATGTAACAATCTGCTCCAGGACACGAAATACAAAATGGCTTTGTTGCGAGATGTAAAGAGTGTGATCTGTGATGAGTGAAAATGATGTGAACAGGCTTTTCAATGATTCTAGCAATGGACCGTTAAGTGGTGGGACTTGGGGCTCAATTGAATTACCACCTTTGAGTATGATTGCTCCTTCTTCAAGGTGAAGCAGTTTTGCTGGGATTCCAATATCTTCAAGATCCTGTAAAATGTAAATAGTCAAATACTGGGTTCCAATTTTTTTTAAAAGTTATAACGTACGTCAGAAGGAGGGTAAGGTCGTTTTCGTGTGTTCGAACTTTGAGACTGCCAAGCTGCGTAGGTACAGTAAGCACATAATTTTGCAACTGCAGATGATTGCGGCTCCACAATATCATTACTTCTGAAATGTCAAATCAGTGTTGATTTATACAGTAGAATTTACATTACCTGAGATTTTGACTTAAATTCTATGAGCAAAACCATGTAATAAATTGTTAGTTAAATTTTATGAGCAAAACCATTTAACGAATTGTTAGTTAAATTCATTCTATCTATCAGTATTCCAGTATTTTAATCAATTTTCTTTCAAACCAAAATGAAATAATTTTGTTTGAAACTAACAAATTTTTAATCTCGTTTAATTTGTTCACAAAATCTGGATTATGGGGAACTTGGTTACATTGCGTACCATAGAGTATGGTAGTGCTGCATGGTGTTGGGCAGATGTGCATGGGGGGGGGCAATTTTATGGAAAATTGGACATTGAATTGTCAATCGGGTGGCTTTGGGTTGTATTGCATTGTGTAGGGTTGCATCAGGTGTGTTCTTGAATTAAGGAGAAGGAAGAAAGAATAAGGACAAAAAAAGAGCAATTTATTAATTTCTTACACATTTACGATGCCATTCTTAATTTTTTTAAAAGTTGTTATCGAATGAGCATCAAGAGCTTTGATATTCTTTCAGATTTGGAACTGCCTAATCACACTTCTGGAAAAAATGTTTTCTTAACAATCTACGAAACAAATACTAGAAGTTCATAGCTTCCAATGGAATTTTCTGATTGTTTAGCTGCTGTGAGTATGATTGCCCTTAACTCTATGATGCATTGACTTGCATAAAGTTGTACAAATACTCTAGGTATGAGGCGTGCTAAGAGATTTATAAACAACTCAAAACGGAAGACGAAATAACTCTCTCCCAACAGAGATGTTATTGAGAAACCAACTTGGCTATCCCAGAGAGCTTAAATGTCATGCCTGGGAACCACTCTTTAAAGTAAACTTTTTTTTTTGAGCCATTGGACAATTCAGGCACTCCTAAATAACCATGTATTGGAAAGTGTACACATTTAGTGCCTTTATTGCTACCTGCGATTAAGTAAATTTGTGCACCTCGTTTCATTTAGCACAATACATTTTTTAATGGCAAATTAGGATTGAGAGCAAAGCAGGGGAAAAACTAACAATAAAATCTGAGTAATGGAGGAGATGGTTTCTACTGTATTCTAAAACAGAAAATAATAAATATACTTACAGGTTGTTGTTGTGCAGATATTGTGGCACTACAGTAGTAAGTAAAACTTCAGTGCACACTTCTATATTCAAATGAAATACTGCTAAGGCTAAATCCACGGCTTTATTGAGCTCCTCCTTATAACGGAGTTTCATAATTTCCTACAATTTTTTTTCTGATCAAAATTACTGTCACAGTCAAAAAAACTATTATATATTTACCTTAACAATATTCGTGACAAACCATTCTGGTCCTGCTGTAAGAAAAAGGCTTTCAAAAGCATGAGTTGCGTTGATGTTGAACCAACCTCTTTCATGCACCCCAGACCATACATCTGCAAGTTCTTCGCTCATCGGCTCCTTTGAAACAATGCTAAGTGGAAAAAAATATTATTACGGCCCATCAATAGTAAGTATATAATGAAATGTACCTATGGGATAAATTTATGACTTTAAGTTTTGATGATGTCGCCAATTGCATGTCATATTGCATTTTTCTGATCATCTGAACCATCAGAGTTGATCTATCTTTAAAATTGTCTTGGTGTGAACCCTCTTCTGAACCAACACCAACAGGTGATAAGAACTGTTGTACCATGTTCATTGGCTTAAGCAAGGCATCTTGATGTAAGATCTGAAATATATTTTTTTAAAAATCAATAAATAATCATTTATATTTTCATGCAATTTAAGGCAATAAAAAATAACAGACTTGCATGTAGCTGCATAACCAAAGGGATGCACATATTGGCAAACAACACATGCTTTGTCTCATGTTGTCTAAAATTCTTTTAACATCAGTTGCTGAAAGAGCACCTTGCTCCCACGCCAAAACAACTTCCTTCATGGTTGCTCCTACGCTCTTGCATATTACATCCCAACCAACTCCTCTGAAAACAATTAAAATTTGTTAAATTAAAATTTATTTGTTTATACTGCAGTCATTTTATACATTGAAGAGAAATCTGGCTGGTTGGAATTCAGTTGTGCAAGAAGGGCATCAACGACTGCTTGATCTGCCTGCTGCAGCATGGCATCAGGGCATTTTGGCTTGCCTCGTTCGATCATAAAATCTTCCACCCAATGTTCAAAAAAGCTTTTTTCACCGACATTTTCATGTTCAATCACAACATTCGAACCATTTGACTGAACGATGAAACACAGCATGACAAAAGTTATGTCAAATAATACTGGCCTGCTTGTTTTGGCATACTCGTTGAACTTTATTAATTTCGTGACAAATGGTTTGATTTCACCTTCAACCGCCGCTACCGCCAGGATAAGCTCAAAACTTTTCCCTGTTAACACCTGTGATAAAACATTCGGTAGTGGGTCCTTAAAAAAAAAAAAAATAAATAAAAACAGTAAGTAACGGTTAAAAATATTAATAAATACAACGCTTTTCAAGTTACTTGAATTTTAGCCAGATCAGCATCTAAAGTCTTTAAAATGCGCTGCAATGTCGGTTGAGCTCTGATTATAACTTTGAAGATTGGCTGGGACTGGGCTCCTGAATTAATTTCTGTTCTAGGCAAACCAAAACTAACAGCTTCCCGTCTAAAAAAAAAAAACAAAAAGTATACAATAAATTTAAAAAAATAATAATAATTTACATTTCATAGTATATCTAGGTCTAATTTTTTGTTGAGGTCTATTGGGTGATGAACTTGTAGTTTCATCATTATTTCTATAATATAATGTATGTTTTTTTAAATAGTTTTCCAGCCGTTTATAGTAGTACGATGAGGTTTGTTAAAATAATTTAATTTAACAAATCTCATCACACTTATAATAAACAGTTGTAGAAAAATTAAATTAAAGTCAATTAAAAAAAAAGTCAGCATACATTATATTATAGATAATTAAACCATCATTGTTGATAATATATTTCTAAATTTTCAAGTATATAAATTTTCCATACCTTGCAATGTACGATTTTACATGAGATTCATTGAGCATTAAATTAAATTAAAGTTAAAAAATGTCAGCATACATTATAATATATATAATTAAACCATCAAAAAAAGTTTATAGTTTAGCATTGTTGATAATATATTTCTACATTTTGTATTTAAATTTTCCATACCTTGCAATGTATGATTTTACATGGGATTCATTGAGCAATTTCAATTTAACAAGCTCAGCAAGAAGTGCCTCAATGCAGTTAAATGAAACTGGAGAATCCATGAGATCGAGCAACGGTACGAACTGAAGCAGCAACTGTATCGCTTCTACGATATCTTCACTATAATCTCCTTCGGCTAAAAATTCCACGTTCAAATAAAAAAAACCTTGCTTATTGTTTTGAAGTTCCATGTGATACTAACGTGATGATTGAATATTTGATCCGTTTAGCGCTGACAGGACATAAGGAAGCTTTAGAAATGTGAATGCGCCCCATTTTGATTCTTCGCTTGTTCCCAATGCATCATTCAGACTCATTAGGCAAGCTCGAATAACTTCACAGCACAGTCTTGACATCTTATACCCCTAAATATTTAAATACATACACTAAATTTCTTTGTTTAAAAAAAATGTATATATACAATTTATGTTTAAAGAAAGTACCTTGAGGCGTTGTAATAAGCGCAGCTGATTTGCTAGGTGATTTGTTTCAGCACCAAGGTTTTGTATAACTTGTACTGCAAGAAGGGGTTGAACACAGTAAGTAAGAGGCTCTGAAACATCTGCTCCTCTATCAGTTAAAGTTGTTAAGCTGGTGTTTCCTAACTCTAAACTACACAACTTCCTAAATTATCAAAAAGACATTATTTTTTATTTAATTTAATTGGAAATTAAAAAGAAATATAAACAAATTAGAAAAAAATTACATTAAAGTGTCCTGAATAGGAGCAGCAGCAGCTATGTTGCTGTTTTGTGAGACAATCACCTCAATTTCCTGACATTTTTTAACAACTTCATTGTAGAGATCTAAACATATTTCAACATTATAAAATACTATTAAATGAAAATAAAATCATCTATTAAGTTTTGACCTTTGTCATCATGCTTTGCTAAATACAGCATGGCAGTCAGAAAATCGCAGTTCAACATATAGTGAAGTATCGCTGAAGGTTTTTGAAGCATTTCATTGACAGGTTCGGAATTGGTGAGTGCATGGTGGTAGCACTGGAGAAGCCAATGAACGAGGCTCAATATCGCGCTGGCTAGTATTCCTTCTTCAGGTTTGCCACGGCATGTGATCCCGCTCTACAAAATTATGAATTAATAACTGGCACGCAATTAAGGATCCGTAATATTTACCTGTATGCTTTCGACAAACTCTAGAAGGCAGTTGATGCAATGAGGTTTGTGAAAGCCGTCGTATTTGGCAATGCGTTGCAATACCGAAGCGTATGACACTAGCTGCAAACATAGATAGTAAGCTAATAAAAAAAAATGCATTTTGATTTGTTTAATGGATAGAAATTAATTTCACCTGGGAGCTGAGAGAATGTTTAAGGTACGAGAGTACAAGTTGATTTGGTGCTGGGCCTACAAGAGCTTGCTGAAGGATGCAGTCTGCAAGATTATAAACATCCCCGCTTACACCTCTTGGAAGGATCTGAAGTAAAATAAAAATTAAAAAACAATAAAAAATGTTTTTTTTTAAATAATAGTTCAACATTTTTACTAACTAAAAAAATTACAATTATGACACAACTGAAAGTCATGTGAAGTTCATTTAATATATAACTGTGCAAAATTTTTTCTTTATTTGCATGTAATTTAAGTAATTTAATAAAATCTAATAAAATTATTCCAAACTAATTTGTCAGAAAACAATCACTAGATTTCTCAGGCTGCCAAAAATACAAAAGAAGAAAAAAATATTTCAAATGGGCTATACTAAAGTTGATTTGTAACAAAGAGAACAGTAAAAAAATTTACGCATAAATTATTCATGTATTTGTAATGCATATACGTAATGGTAAAAGTTAAAAATGACTAATTAATTATTACAAAAAATAATATATGCATAGGTACAGACTACTAATAAAGTAACTTATGTTTTTGAAAGAATAATAATATTTGAATAAATGTATTTGTAAAATTTAAAAATAAAAAAAAGTATATTTATAAATATGTACACAAATATATTGTTAATCTGTTTTAATGGGGTATTTCAAAAATTATTGTAGGAGTAAGTGAAATGAAATTCCTCAGATAGTTTATTGAATTTGTGTTTGGTAATAATGGTAATTTGTACTTGGTAATAAAACTTACCACGTAAACACAAAAATTCTAAATCTAAAGGTATGTAAATAATAAAGACTTAATCTACCTATTTGTAAAAAGATGTCATTAAACTGCAAATATTTATTTTTGATTCCAATAGTGCATCCAATTATTAAGAGAAGAATCAAAAATTAAAAACTACAAATTCTAATAAATAAGTAGAGAAAAAACATGCTCAGGAAGTCATTTGGAATAAATTAACATTCAAAAAGATTGTTGGGAAAAATGAAATTCATATTCATGGGAGTTCACACCCATTAAGGTAGTACTGTTAGAAAAAAAAATTCCTCCATTATGATTCGCCCAGTTTTTAATAAAGAAAACTATGCATGATTTTTTAAAAGCATAAATGCCCTTTTTGTTAACATTTAATCCTGCATGTTTATACGAATAAACTTTAATATTACTTATGCTTTGATGATTTTTTTTTTTTTAATTCATCTTGTCTCATTCAGACAGTAACTTCTTATCTTATCTTACTACACGCACGCACACATGAACACATACACAGAGCAAATCAGATGATAAAAATAATAACAATAAAAATACTTAAAAGTGACAAAATGAAATTCCAAAAATAAATAAAGCTGTTTATGGGTGTGGTTCACTTAATGAAAAAATTATTGAAATTAAAATCTTTTTCCTGTTATTTTTTTAAAATATTATTATTAATTTTATTTTTACTAGTTCATTCAATAAAAATTATCTTTCCCATTATTGATATTTTTTAATATATTTTGTGAGCTATTAAGTACAAAAAACTCTTATTAGACAATTTCGTGCAAGTATTTGTTGAATTTAACATTTGCATGTATTCTGTAAAACCTGATAGTTTTATTTTTGATAAATTTGTAGTAAGTTGAGATCATGAGGGAACTGAACTTTGTTAACAATAAGCAGACACCAACGACAAGCAAAAATAAATTTTTTGTACAATAAATAAAATAAAATAAATTGCAGTGTACCGTTCTAGATTTACTCACAGTTTTAATGTGTATGCCCCACTGTAGATCTGACCATCGCTCACGCCATGCCCGGAGTAGGAGTGCTTTCAGGCTACTTGTCTTGCTGGTGACTTTGCTGCTTTCCATTGTAACACCCATCACTAGAAACTGAAGACGGGTTTAGTCGAGCACTATCCAAATGTGGCACTCCTCACACCATGTCCACAAACTCAAACAACGGCACTCCACTCACTTGACAATTATGTTGGGATGAATAAGTAAGGATATAGAAAAGAAATAAATCAACACAACCAACAGAATGACGACTGCACTATCTCCTTGATGTTACAAGATGAAGAAATTTTCTATTAGGTTTACCATAGCATAATTGATTTTATATAGAAATTTGTAGCTAGCGTAGCTCTTCTGTTAATTATTTCACCATTTTCTTAGAGCTGACTGTATATTGTGGTCTTGCCAGAGCATTGTGGACATAATGTTTGGCGCCAATGAATATTTTATGTATATTTTTATTTATATATATTATATTGATTTACTGAAATAATGCTATTTTTATGTCGATATCACTTGGGTCAATAAAGGGATGTTGTACTAAATAATAATTAATTTGGTTTGTTCAGTTGCAAGTTATGTACACAGTGACTATTGCCTTGTTAGGCTTTGCATGCTTCCAGAGAGGCTATCATCATCTGGATAGCATTCTGAATTGGAATCAGAAATAGCCAATGTCGAAAGACCCATTCTTGCTGATTCGTCATCAAATTGTTCTAACTCTCGGTGTTGCTTTTCTCGCAATAGCCTAATCCTTTCAGACCTTTCGTGAGCAAATTGTTCAGTCTCTAACTTCATCTTTTGTTCCAAAAGGTCTCTTCTCACAGTGACCCTGTCTTCCAACTCCTTTCTCTCTCTGTCTCTCTGTGCTTCTGTCTGCATTTTGTTTTTGCTCTGGTAAGCCATCAATATTTCAAGCTCATAATGTAATTTCTCCTGTAAATGATGTCCTTCCAATTCCTGCGATTCATCTAATCTAATTGACTGTTTCTGCAACATTTCCGCTATGCTTTGCTCATATTGGTCAGCTAATAGGGCCAATTTTCTCCTCTGTTCATCTTTCAACTTTTTAATTAAAAGTTTATGCTCTTCTTTAGGCCTAGTGATTGAAAGCTCAGCCTTTAGCGCTTTGTATTGACGAGTTTGGATTTTACACGTATCCCTAAACTGTTTCCTTATCTGCATTTCTTTTTGTTTTAAACTCTTTGGCTGCTGTTTTATCTCGAGGGCGTGTTTCTTTTTCAAATCGCGTTTACACCTATTCAAATATGCATTTTGGTTTTGAAGTTCAGTCTGGTGTTGCCGTTGAACTTGTTCTTCTCGTAACACATGCACTGCTTTCTGTTGTCTGTACTCGAGGTCTTTAGTTTTCTCATGATGTCGAAGCAGCATTGAATGTGCTTGTTCTAATTGAGTCTGGCGTTTATTTAATTCCTCCCTTAAAAGTTCCTGTTCCAAAGTCTGATAACTCAACATTTTTCTTCGCCTGAATTTTCTCATTTCTATTTCCAAATATTCCTTTTGCCCTTGTACCAATCTCTGCTCTTCCTGTGCTTCCAATTGCTTTAAATTATCTTTCTGGCTCTGCAAAGCAGCATCCCTCTGGCGTTTTGGGGTCGATTCGTCTAAACTCAATTCATGTTTCCATCTTTCCTTATTAGCCTTATATTCTTTTTTCTTTTGGCAATCAAATGCTTTGCGATCCTGCTCTTGACGACTGCTGATTTCCTTCTGCAATTTCTTGTCAGCAGAAGAATTCTGTTTTAGCTTCCTATCCAATTCTTGCTGATGCCTGATCTGGAGCTCTTCCAACTCCTTGCTGAACTTTTGTAGTAAAGCTTCATATTCTTTGTCTAAGACTTGTTTGTGACTTTCCATTTCAACCTTGCATTTTTCTTCCAATTTGATTAAAGCCGCCTGGTGTTCCCTTCGCATTCTCTTATAACCGGACATCTGTTCATGCATTTCTTCTTGCATATGCTCTTTCTGCTGTTTAGTTACTATAGTTGTTGTTTTTATAGTGGCAAAGTTGTTAGCACCGTGTTCTAAAAGTACAGAAGAGCTGCTTGCTTTCTGTCTGACTCTGATCGATTGGGTATAGCAATTATCATGATTCATATCTGTGACTGGAGGTAAACTATTCGTTGAACTACTTTGTGATGATGCACTGACACCAATTGAATGAATCGAGTGTTCTGATGTTATGCTGTTACTCTTGCTACTATCCCCTCCAACTTGCTCATCAGGAGTATCATCGGCATCGCCAATAGTGCTTTCTGTTTCACAAGAATCAATCATCAATATTTTCATCTTTTTATAATTTTGGTTATCAAGCTCACGAACTGCTGCTTTTGTTCTTTGGATTAAATCTATCAGAACATGAGGCGATCTGGCTCTAATGACCAACTGATGCGATAGCAACTTGTTAGCGGAAGGACGATCGGATGGACTTTTCTGCAGACAGGATTCTACAAAATGTTTGAACACATCGCTCCAATCTGAAGAGTTCAAAGAAGGCGTGTCGTTTTGGGCTATGTGATACAGAGCACTCATAGCATTCATGTTAAAATAAGGCGGCTTTCTCTCTGCTAGCTCGATACAAGTTATCCCTAAAGACCAAACATCAACTTTCCCATCGTACTGTCCTTCGTCCATGGCGAGAATGACTTCCGGGGCCATCCAATAGGGCGTTCCGACGAAGCTGTTGGCAGGGCATTTAATACTAGCAGAACCAAAATCAGCAAGTTTAACAGTACCGTTTTCAGTCAACAATATATTTCCAGCCTTAATATCTCTATGAATTCTGCCTAAAGAGTGTAAATAGTGAAGCCCCCTCAGGACGCCTTCGCATATAGCAGATATTTCATTTTCTTTCAAAGGACTTTTATGTACTTCAATTATGTCCGAGGCGGACCCGAGGCAGTATTCCATGACCAGCCAAGCCGTGTTGTCCCTCAAATAGCAACCTTTGTATTCGACCGTGTTCGGGTGGTTCAACTGACGAAGGAAACGGATTTCTTTAAGGATATCCTGCCACTTTTCAATGCTCTGTTTTCCCATGTATGACATCTTCTTGATGGCAACGATCTCTTTGTTGACGCTATCCCTCGCATAGTAGACGGCGCCAAAGCTCCCATGGCCGATTTCTCTGAGGTCTTCAAAAATTTTGTCCGGATCTTCCTTGCCGAATAATTCGGCAATCTCCGGATCTTTGAGACTCCCAGGGCGAGGTATCGCTGGCATCGTAGATTTCTAGATGTTTTAAATATATATATTTTAAATATATTAAAAGCTAATTGGCCATTTCTCAGCTTTCTCGTTCCACAAATGTATGCATATAAATATTTTATTTAAGTGTTTTAATTCGATAAAAACTAAATTTTTATAACGATTTCTGAAGATTTTATCCTATCGCTCGCTCCCGGCATTGCCTGTTAGTTCCGAATCACTTTTATTGCACTTATTGCTCCGATTTTTGGTCAAACCTTTACGGAAACGGCTCGCGGTACTAAACGGATTCTTTTATCGGAACTTCGATCCGTTAACATTGGAAGAATAAACGGAGATAAATTTCTGTTTAAAAAGTCTATCACGTTTAAAATAAAACAAAACTAAAAGAAATGTTCGAGTTTTGAGTGGGTTCTCCTAAAGTCCCGACAGAGTGGGGAGACTGACTGTGAAGCCAATGAGCCATCTATTCCAATCCTCTCCAAATAAAATTGTCACCCTATTAAATACTTCAATTTCTTTTTCATTTAGCCGATTTCGATTTGCTCCGTCGATAGAAGAAGGACCGCTCTATAAAATAACGTTTAACGCTTTAACCAATATAAAATGATAATGTTTACCTTGAATCGGGCTAAAATCTAACCTTAGCCAACATTTATAACAATTACGGGAACTCGACTCACATCAGAAGCGTACTCGTCTCGAGACCAAACCGACGGAAAACGAAAAAAAAGTTTCGCACAGTATTATACTTAAGGGGGAAAAAGTCCGTTCAACTTAGCTAAATCACAGATAAAACTCTTTTAAAAAAAAACCCGAACCGTCTTACAAACAATTCGATAACAAGAAATAGGATTTCAGGATAGCTGTTTTATCCTTTCTTAACGATCTTTTCCTTTTACGTACCAGATAGCAGCACGGCTACACGCCCATTATATTTAAATAACAAGACAAAGACTTGATATGCCTATCCTTTGAGTCGGGACAAAATACTTTAAGTACGTTTAGTGACTTTTTTAATTCAAAAGTTCCGTCCTTTGAGTCTTTGGGCCCGGATGGGGAAATCCTTTGAGCCCTTAAGTCGGCACTTTCGGCCAACAGATGTTACCGTGTATCCTGCGGGAAACCGGCGTTTTGCCTCCCGTCTCAACAACCCATTGGCTACGTGTTATTGCTTTAGGTCTGCCCAGATTGTTTCATTATACCTATTAATTAATAGTTAGTAAGTACTTAAAGCAAAAAATATGGATTTTTTTAAAACAATCCCGACACACATGGTAATATTTCTTTTGAATTTTATAACTTAATTAAATTAAACTCCTTAATAATGTTATTTCCTTTTTTTAATATATAAACAAGGATTTCGATGGGCAGCACAAAGCAGAGAAGTTTTCAAGAATTATAATCACACTATTTGGGGTGAGTTTTTTTTTTTAAACAAAAATTATGAAGAAAACAAACTTTTTCTAAATGTGTGTGATTAGTGACGTTTATTGATGATTATTCAGAAATCGTGAGATGCGGTCTGGTTTGACGTAGGTTTCAGAAAAACATTTTATCCTGCCAACGTTTCGATCTTTATTGAGATCATCTTCAGGGCCTGGGATTTACATTGTTTAAATTTAACAATTGCATGTAGTATGTGAACAAAAGTGAATTTATACAATGCAGAATGTATTTTTTATGTTCAATCAATGTATTTCTACTCACTCAAAGTGTTTGTTTTATAATATAACATACGTATAATTTATGTTTTATAAATCCCAGGCCGTGAAGATGATTTCAATGAAAGTTGAAGCGTTGGCACAATAAAAAAAATGTTTTTCTAAAACCTATGGCATACCAGACTGCATCTTACAATCCCCAAATGATCATTAACTATCGGTCACTAAACACCACATACTTAAAAATAGATACATGCGTTTTTGTCTGGTTTTTACAGACAGGTCCTAGACTGGAAATAATTAAAATTGGCAAACTCAGTACTGCAGGCAATACACTCATGGAATGGACTATTAACCAGTCACTGGCATCTGACAAAACATCTACAACCCATTTGTAGATTAAATAATGGGACAGAAAAAACACCACCCATATTATCTTCAAATGAAAGCAACAGCTCAATGGAAACAACTTTGCATACAGAAAAAACAATAGTCAATTTTCTAATACTTCCTGGAAGAAGGATTGAGACAATTTCACTGAACTAGGGAACTATGAAGGTACAATTTGACAAAAGGATAGCAGGGCCTGAGGAGCACAAATCCTGCTTCCTATCTTTCCTTCACTTCTTCTATTATCATCAAGATATGCAAAGGGGGTGGGTGGCGTGGGATGTATAGCAAGGGAGTGCCCACCTTCTGGTTATTGCTCCCTCCATTTGGCATGCTCTCGAGGCTGTATGAGACATTCTCAGTGGACCCTCTGGTCATGCTCTTGTTCGAAAAAGAAAAAAAAAAGCTGAGCTTGAGCATTTTGGAAAAACTTGTTATGTGGGTTACCGAACATGTTGGTCTGGACGGTAATGGACATGCAGATAAGGCAACAATGTGCCAACCCCATACCAGATCATTGGGATCAGGCCCTCTAACACTAAGCTCACTGTGAAAAACATGGTAAAAACAAGATGGCAGTGTCAGCGGGCAGGGTTTTCCAACTGAAGAGTATGGCCAGTAGATGATCTTCAGAGTACCTGAGCCTGAAACGAGGGATCATTCTGGTTTAGACTGGTCCTGGGCATGTTTGGTGATTGGCCCACATGGGCACTATTTTTGGGCCGATACCCGCACAGGTGCTTCTGCAAAGAAAGGTTGCTCAATATGACCTACATAATAGAGGCGAGTCAAACCTTAGCTCCATACAGAGCCTGTAAGCATGCTGTTGTATTTAAGGAAGATTCTTGAACCACAAGAGTTAGTTTCTGGGTCTTTCCGTTTTTGGGTATTTTACTGGGGATTTATTTGAATGTATGTATTTATTAGGGTGAGTGGTGAAGGATGATGTTGAAATATATCACTCTCCATCAGTGTGAGTGCTTTAGGGTATATAGTGGAATATTTATGAAAATATTACATTGACCCTTATTTATGATAGATTATTGATATGAAAAAAAACCCATGATTTACAAACTATCGTCATTTCTATTCCTAGAGAACTGATTAAAGGCACTTGCAGCCTATTGGACATTACATTGAACGACATCGGACCTCCAGTTATTTTATTAATATCGTGTATAGGTTGATGAAGGAATATCCAGTCTCTACCATTCAGTCAGCATGAATGTATTTATTTGTGGGACTTTATCCAGTTTAAGTGGTACTAGACTAGATTATAGTTTGCATGCGTTTAGGGATGAAATGACCTAGCTGTTGATAGCCCCATTGGTTGGGAAATTGTATATGTCAATTTGTAATAATATTTGTTCATGATGAAATATGTACACAAAATTTTAAGTCTCTCTTGAGTTTCCTTACACTAATGTTGAAAATGTTTTTGAATGATTTCAGGTCGTTGGACTGATTTGGGGGTACATAATTCAACAATTTTCCCAGACGGTGTACATAGTGGGAGCTGGTTTTGTCCTCGCTGCTATTGTAAAAAATACACTTATTTAAATAATTGTAAACTATTGTTAAGCTAATTTATAATAATTTTCAGGTGACTATACCTCCTTGGCCTATGTACAGGCGCAAACCCCTTCAATGGCAAAAGCCCCGACCTGATGGTGACCAAGGAGACAACCATCAAAAATCAAAAAAGAAAAAATAGACATTAATTAAAAAGGTTTTATTCTTTATACATTCTTTAACGTTAATTTATATCAAATAAAAATACTTTTTCTAATGGGTTTTATTCGTATTGACAGTGTAGACCATTTTATATACCCTTCTCCTAAGAAAGTTTCTAAGGCTTCAAACTGCTAACAAAACACCACTAGCCTTGTCCAGTAATTTCTTGGAAAATTCACGCTCTCCTGTGAGAAAGAGAAACAACATCCAATATACCAAGGTTTAGAATTTCAATGTTCAATCAGATTAAGAGCTGTAATTTTTGTTAGTTATGAATCTTACCATTAGGAGGAGGATGGATGGATAGGACTGGAGTTCCCTCCTGATCACTGCAGCTGTACAGCTTATTGTACTATACCCTGGCTCCATTTTTGGGGGAGGGCTCACAATACAAAGTGAACTTGAGCCCCCGTTGTACCAGTGTTCTTCCATCGAAGAAACTCATTTTTGAAAGGGGTTGGGACCAGGTTCAGGATCGCTGAGATCTGGTCCCGCCCCTTCCATTGATGAGTGCCGTGTCAATTTCTTTTAATTGCGGCCACCGGTCCCCTTAGGCGTCAGAAAAAAAAAAAAGGGGGATTGAACCCACAACCGCGGGGTCTACTAGATGAGAGTCTGACGCCTTAACCACTCGGCTACCGCAGCCCCCATCTTACCATTACTTTGCAGACATATTTAATATATGGATGCAGCATAAATATTAATTATATAGAGATTAGCGTTTCTACAGAAAGCATGTAATTTGGGGTTGAGTAGACCCAAAACTGTAACAACTTAATGGTATAGGGAACAAAAAACATCCCAAGGAGGCAGGATTTTTTTAAGTAGAAAAACAATCTAAAATAATTTGTAAAGATGGGCAAATATAAAATTTTTAAAAGATGAGATAATTCATTGAAATAAGTAGTTTTTAAAATTACAAAACTAATTTAATAACAATTTACATGAGTAAGTAATTTCCTACATAGATGATAGTACGAGAAGGAATGTGTTTATTGATAAACAAACAGATCAAATTGAAAAAAAAAAAAAAAAAAATCCTAGTTTATTTGACAGCAATTATGCAATAAGTGTCAAATATTTTTGTCAACAAGAAGAAATGCTAATTTAAACAGACAATATGATTATTTACACACATTGTGTAGTTTCAAATTCTTGTTTTAAAAAAATTTAATTCTAAATTTACCAATGGTCACTTTTATTTTTCAGTCGTCAGTTTTATTAGTCTGATCGTTTAAATTTAAAAATTTCAATTAGAAAATGGCACGAGGAGGTGTTGTCGCTGGGGACGAACTCATAGTGAATAATGAAGTCGACGTTTCGAACACAATGCCGGCAGATTATTCATTTCGCAAGTTAAAACATTTAGATGGTGAGTGAAAAATAAAGACAGTTTTTCTCTATGAAAACGGTTTCGTATTAAAAATTAGCAAACATTTTTTCTATCTAAAAAAAAAGTCATAGTCATCTGAATTTGAAAAGTGTTGAGTACTTTTCTTCTGTTTTACTCCATCATCAATTAAACAATTTTGGAATATGAATAAGCGATTCAAACGTGACATGGAACCAAATGTCATCTAAATTTAAAACCAGATGGAAAGTGCAATCTTAGCTGAACTATTGGATTTTGAAATCTTACTTTGGAACTAATTTTTAAATCAGATAAAACATTTTGTAATAGTTTGTGCAAGTAAAAGAATGAAAAATTGTAGATTTATTGTTTATTGACTTTTGTAGAAAAGATATTTAAGCAATGAACAGTCTTATTTGTATATTTGACAAATTTTAATGTCAATTTTGTAATAAAAAAAACATGTAAAGGAAGTAAGTTTGAGCCATTCTCAAATCCCTGCAAAAAAATTTACTGTTTATTTAAGTTTTTAGTCAATTTAATTTGAAATATTTTGTAAGTCATATAAATTTATCAGATTTGGAAGGCGCTCGTCCTCGTGTAATGAGAGTAGGAAGAGATGTAGTGAGAGGTCCGTCGGGGAGGATTCTGTCGAGTGCTCTCTGGCTTAATAATAACAATCTTGAAAGCATGAGATTTATCACATGTTTTGTTAACACATTACTGGAAGCACCAAATCAGTTGCAATGGCTTGACTTTTCTTTTAACAACATCAAAGAAATACACGAGGTATTGGATTAAAAATAAATAAAAGTATTTCGTCATTATTTAACTATTTATTTTTTTACAGGATATATTAAAGTTTACAAACTTAAAAATACTTTATCTTCATGGTAATTGCATCAATTCCCTGTCCAATGTTGGCATGCTTAAATGCTTGAAGAAATTACGCTCTCTCACATTGCACGGTTGCCCCGTAGAGACGATCCCTTTTTACCGACAGCATGTAATCAGTATGATACCACAGTTGAAAAATCTAGATTTTGTTACTATCACACCGAAAGAAGCCAATGCACCGCCACCTCCAGGATTTAATGCTGCTGATACTGAATTAGAATATGAAGATGATTGATATGATGTTTTCAGTTTTTCTTATTTATAATCTACGCACCTAAATAAAGTAGGTTGTTTAATTTAAATGGCAGCAAATGTTTCATTATTTTTATCTATTGAACAAGTTCACGATGAAATCATTAAATTGATTTGAATTTTAAATCAATGTTCTTGTCTGTGTTGTCTTTGTACCTAATGTTTCTTCGACATTAGTTAAATTAAAATTGCAAGCTTAATCATAGGTAATTAATATTTTATAATTTAATGTACTTGTTATATAGTCCCAGTATTGGCGCAGCTTCCTGTCAGGATTTACAAATTTATTTATCTTCAGTTCTCAACCTAAAAAGAAATAAAAAAATCTCAAGGCGAACTAAAGTCAGGAATTTTAGATCTGACAATTTCAAATAGGATAAAATTCTTCCACAAGTGGCTTTTTCATTAAATTGACCCTTCAAGACAATAGGGTGTCTGTCATGACAGTTCTGAGAAAAGAGGCATATATCAAAATATTGAAACAATAGACCAAATCAGCAAGTTGTGAAAGCACAACTGACACCTCTGGTACTCTTATCACCTGAAAATCGGTTAAAACTAATACTGTCATACACTTTTTAGAAAAGCAACAATCCAAATAAAAACTTAAAGCGGCATTGAGAAACATGGTTTGTTTGAAAATAAAACAGTGATTCTTCACAGAAGTTACATTCTGGTGAAATCATCTAGGACTCCTAATAAATAAATTGAATTGAATTAATTATTTTTGTCATTAAAATAAGAATTAATGTGTGGCGATTAGTGACTGTTAATCAACAATTATTCAGAAATTGTGAGATGCAGTCTGGTGCAGACCACCTCATCTCTCAGTTTTGTCTTTTTACAATTTGTGGTTTTATTTTATGAGGTTTTATTCATGAAGTATGTTCATGTGTAATCATTTTTTATAGTTTTTGTTGCAAAATAAAAATTCATTCAACAATACCCAATTTCTGAAAATTATACAAGAAATTAAGTTTAATTTATTCAAATGATTCCTTTTATTTTGTTATCAAGATCTAAGAGAATTAATTTCATTATTTCTTGTTTAAATGTTTGAAATTTGTAATTGATATAAATTAATATTTTGTTTTTATAGTCTATAGTCAGTCGTTATTGCCACAAATAATTATAGTCTCCCGTGAAAGCCTCTCAAGTCAAACTACTTTTTTTCAACCCTTAGAGTGCCAAAGTTTTACAAAAAAAACCAAAAAAAAAACCGAAGTGTACGTCAGGTTTGAACTGTGAATTTAATCCTGAACCCAGTACCATACAGTGATAAGCACCATGTCAGTGTCTTAACCATTGAGGCCAATGATGCCCAAAACCTGCGATGATTGTAAAATATTTCTTTTTTATATATGGGGAACAATGAATGCAATTGTTGCCATAAAACATGCCACTGATGAAGGCAATCATTTATACTATACCCATCATATTGATATAATTGCTCAAATTTATCAACCAAGGTAAATAACAGTTTAAGGGATAATAAAGTATCCGTATAAATGATGCACACTGAAAATCTGCCGGGTGCCAGGAGACAAATTCAAGGTTCAGACAAGTCAAAACTCTCTTCTGAGAATAGGGCACTTTAGGCCTACCTATAGATATCTAATAGCTAGAGAATCACATCTGCTTTATGAAACCTGCTGTGTTAAATACGATCAGGCTAGAAGACATGGCCAGTCAATTGTCGCGGATTCTTGGGACGATTCCTCAAATATAACATGCTTGCATTCTTGAGTAAAAAATCGCTCCAATTTTTTCACCACCCTAGCCAGCCAGGTTTGGCGCAGATTGAGCTTCTTGAGATGCAGGAGCAGCGTGCAAACCTCTCTGCTTGTCTTGGGTGTATATGCTGGCAATGGCATTCACACCCCCTCAGATGATCTTTGCAATAACAATTATGAACACTTTGAATCAAGGTATGGTTGACCTATTTTAGTCACCATCAGGGCAAAACAACCTTAAATATATTTACAGATTGACATATTTGTGTTTTTACAGGTGATCTAATTTTTTTGAAGGCCAACTCAGTCCCAACATTACCAAGGACTGTGTTGACAATAGATAATTATATGTTTTATTGTGAATAATCCCCTAAGGCTTCTTAAATAAGAGTTGATTCTCTACAATAGATCATTATTATTTAGACAATAGCCTAAATTGCATCGCAATTGCATTCTACAGTGTTTTGCCCTGATGATCTTAACATAAGTCAAAAGCTTTGGCAGTAGTAACTAAATTTGCTTTCTCCTTAAAAACTAAACTTTGACCCAGTGTTTGTTTGAAGAAGTGAAAAAGTGGTTGATACTTCTAATACTGAAAATAATTATGTACGCTTTAATTTTTAGAGAAAAGGATAGTCCTCAGGGGGTGCAGTGCTTCATCTGGGCTCGTTTTTTTGTCCACCTGGAGCTGTCAACCAACTTGCCAGAAATTTTTTGAGATTAATGATGATGATAATGGATTCAAGTAAATGGGATTTTCGCTCCTCAAGCCCTGCAGTGTTCCAGTTCTGGTTTCCTACTTTGACGCTCCAAAATCCACAAGACTTGATGCATCTTCTTATTAGTATTAGGTCATTGCTGCAATGCAATCCCATTCCTTGTATTTTGAAATTATGAGTATGAGTGGAACATCACTCGTAGAGGTTGATCACCTTTTTTATAAATAATTTTTTTTCTCAAATAAACCATTATAGAAATAAATAATTTGCACTTTAACACAGATAATTAATTTTTGAATAACCCAATTTTTTAAAATTATTGTTGTTGCTGTTGCATCTGGGTTCGTCTCTTCGCCCGCACCTGGAGCTACCAAGTGCCAAGCACCAGCCACCCTGCCAGTTTACACTTTACACGCCTGTCAGACTGTCAGTGGTACGAAACGCCGAAGTTAAAAACTGTCATCACTGATATCACATTATCACAAGTGACCGGAGTTTATAATGCGGTTATAAAACCAGGGAAAATGTTTCACCTTTGATAGCGATTATTGGGTGACGTTGGATTTTATTTTGAATTTATTTGTTTTACCGATTGACGGATGACAACCAGGGCGTAGATTCAGACTCGAGCCGTCCCACATGAAAACATTCCGAAATGGACGAATTGAAGACGAAAATCTTCGATTTTATGCACATACAAGTGAGTCGAAGTTTGACATGATTTGAAACGGTTTCCCGATCAAAAAAAAAATTCTTCACAGGTGAATCCAAAAATCCCCATCGTCGGTGGCTTCTCGACAGTCCAACAGCAAAACGCACCCGAGCCCGAGGATGCTCCCGTCAAGAAGGAGAAGGAATCGGAACGACCCTCCGACCAGGAAATCCTCGAGGCAATCGACCCGAAGCATTTCTCGATGGAAAATGAGTTCGACCCTGGAAGATATGAACTCGAGGTATATCACTACAATTAACATTACAAACAAATAATAACATTGTAATAAAGTTTCCAACTTTCACCTTGAAATATTTGATCTCATTAATTATTCAATCATCCCTAGGGATAAGAGACCTCGACCTAAATAGATCTTTTTAATAATAACTCACTGGCCAGCTTCAGGCTATTAACCAGCCTCCATAGCTTTGTCAGCAGTTCTTTTGTGTAGGATCTTGGTTGTGGTTTTTCTTGCCCTTAGAACCTGCATGTTCATAGACCTTCACAGAAACATAAACTGTGTTAAGTTTTGCGGATGGTCCTACTACGAATCTCTTCGCGTGCCTCATACCTGTGGTACTGTTCCACCTGTTTTTTGGACTCATTAAGGATTTATTTTAAGATGTATCATCGTTTTTGTCAGGCTACTAAGCTGCAGTTATGTTCTGGGCCCATAACTCTACGGCTACCTTTTTGGCCAACATGTCAACCTTTTGTTGCCTTTATGCCCTGAATGTCCAGGCACCTATGCCAGTGTCAGAGCCTCCTTGCAGTTCCAAACATTCTTGGCCCACACTTCGCATGAGACTAAGGCCCTGAGAGTTGCCTGGTTGTCAGAGAAAAAATGGCTATCTTTCAGGAATGAATTCCTATCCTTTTTATTTCTCCGGTGCATTGTTTGATCGCTATGATTTCAGACTGGAAAACTGTAGCATAATTGACTAGGTTTACCATCAGTTTTGTCTTAGGGTTCATCCAGAAGACCCCGGGCTCCCTTGTCGGTTTTGGAGCTGTCAGTATATCAGTAGGAATTTGCCTTTAGTGATGTTACCTTTTTCCATTCTTCCCATTCTGGTATCAATACTTTGTACTTCTTGGTGAAGTTGTACTTTGGACCATACCTAGAATGGCATCTGCTTGTATCTCCGCCCTCATTTTCCAATGTTTATTCACATGGCCTGTCATAGCAGATGGTATTTCATTTATGGTCCTGTGGGCTGTTCTGGCTTCTCCTTGGATTAAAACGTAAAGTGGTGTGAAGTTTAATAAAACTTCCAGAGCCGCAGTTGGCGTCAGGGACACTGAGACAAGCTTGCCTTTGGGTGCCACTTGGCAGCCTTATTGCAATCATCCCTAAAATCACTGAAATGATCAATTAATCAAGACCATTATTTCTTGCAATAATTTGACATATTTAACAGCAACATAATTCTGTTCTACAATTTAGAGGATTAGTGAATTTGTTTCAGAGAATCTTTCGTACAGTTTCTATCAAGTAGGATTATTGTGGTCATCCTGTATCTAGCTTTAGGTTTTTATTAGCATCCACATTTTGTATCACCATAGCATTTATTGCTGAATATATTAATTCATTCACTTTGAAGGTCTTATTTCAAAGCCTTAGTTTTGGAATGTGCAGGTGTTGTATGGGCACCCTCTAACAAAGGTGACATCAGACTAAAAAGGATTCAGAACTAAACTTATAAATTTATTTCCTCCAGAAGTACTGGTCATGAATTGGATGAAGAATCTTCAGTCGGAACTACTCGATCGAACTCTGGAATTTTGGAGGAATTTAACTTCACAGCAGGAATGTACATAAATCAGGGTTTCCTCTGTTGCCTTACAGAATCTACTCGTATTCCACCATCTCTTTCAGATATTCTTTGAATATACTATATGTAACAATTTCCAAGTTATTTCTTATGCAATCTGATATTTCCATTTCTTACTCTAGTCTAGGTTATCAGGGTCAAATGAAACATCTCCATTGTAATTTTTTTTAAATTTTTCTTTAAATATTGTTCGTGTAATAAGGTAGATCGTATTTTACAGAACCTAAGCAAAATTTTTTATTTTAAAAGATAGTACATATTTCAGGAAGAAAACAAGAAAGTTATTCTTCTATTACATTCTTCCAGACCAGGAAGTCCTGAAATACATACTATCTTTTAAATTTAAAAAAATCTGGTTGTTTGACTTCCATATAAACATACCTGATGTTTGCACAGATCCTTTCTTTGATGGTGATCTATCAGGGTTTATTTCCCTAATTACATGTGTCTTGAAACAGTGGAGGGTGACTTAGTTTTTGAAGTTAAGTTTAAAATATATTGTGAAAGTTTTGGGGTAATGAACCTGTAGCTTGGCAATATCTTATTGTTTTGATCTGTCTCTGCTGTTTTTGCCGACACTTTTTGCCATTTAAAGTTTTTGGGTTCCGTAACTGAAGTTAGTAAAAAGCTAAAACATGTCTTAACAGACCAAAATGATCAGGAATTACCAAAAACTAAGAATAAAGTTTAATTATGGTTTTATTTGTGTAGAAATTTGTTGAAATGGATATGTCGAAGATAGAAGACCACTTGCATCATTTAAAGCAGCAACAAGTGGTTGTTTCAAACAAAGTGTTGCAAATGATTCTAGAGAAACAGTCTGCCTGTCAAGAGGAGTTTACCAGGTAATATTTTTTAAATTAAAATTATTTAAATGTTCTATTAACCCTGTACATTTTAGGATAACAGAAATTCAGGCAGGACTTGATATGATTTTGAAAGGTGTTCAAGTTGGAAGAGCTGAGCTCGGAATGGCCACCAGACATTTTACTACTGCAAGCCTTGGCATTTTAGCAAACTATAGAAAACGGACTTTAGCCCAACAGCTTTTGAGCTATTTAAATACAATAAAAACCTTGGTATTTGTCATTTTACACTTGTGTTGTTGTTAATAGGATATAATTATATTTTTTGTTATAGTACAAAACAGAATCCAAATTACGAGAGCTTCTGAATACTGGGGATTTTCCTGGTGCTATTGGTCTTCTCCTTGAGTGCCAAGGCGTAGCTAGCACTTACAAACATTTCTCTTGCGTAGCAGCTTTAAGTATGAAACTTAAAGAAACGCTGGAAATGGCTGAAGAAAAGCTAGATAACACATTGGCTGAGGTTATTGTCAAGAATTTTTGTACTTGTATAACAATTCTTTTTTAAAAAACTAAATCAAGAACTTTTTTTTTTAAAGATGTGTTGTGGCTTTGAAGAAAACATTTATGAAAAACTTCATTCAGCATATTTTCTTCTCGGTAAAACTGAAGTTGCAATGGACCAATTTCCGATGCATTTCACTTCTGCCGTACAAACCACAGCTTCGAGCGTTGTGGGCAACTTTATCGACCCTGGACAGCAAAACTTGAGGGAAATGCAATATTCTGAAATGTGTAAGGTATGTAATATTAATTATTTTGATTTACCTAACGGTCGATTGTTACATATGAAAATAAAATCCTTCTATATAAAAAAAACTTTTCCAGGAAGTTAAAGAAGAAAATTTCATCCCTTGCCTTCTCACCCTTTGTAAATCCTTATGGTGTATTGTGCTAAGTTACAATAAAGTTGTAGCCTGGCATCAACAAACTTCAAAATTGACTGAAGGTACTTTATTCGTAATTTTTATAATTTTATTTACAAATTACAGTATAAAGCTTTTGATCATTTCTGAGAATAATCAGGGATGATCAATTTGCATTTTCATCATTCCACATTTCTCATTTTATGTGTTTGTAGAAAAAAAATTATATACATTTTAGATTCAGATTTTGAAACAAAAAAGAATGAACAGAAAATTAAACAAAAGCTGAATAAGGGTTTCTCCAGACTCTGGCATGATGTACAGACGAGGGTCAGTTCACTCGTAATGGCGGCTAATCTTTCATTATATAAAATTGATGACTTCCTCCAAGTTCTTGGCATCCTTCACAGGTATGTTTTTAGTGTATCTTTATTCTAATTTTATATACAACAATGTTATTTGCCTTAGACTGACTCAGATCGGTGAAGAATTTTGTGAAAGCGAATCCGAAGAAGTCGCTTCTTCCGTAAGAGCTAAAAGTAGCGATTATTTTAATTCGTATCACTCGGCAAGATTAGACGACTTGAAGGTCTTTCTTGAGAATGAATCGTGGACACCTTGTCCGGTCCGATGTGATTTCTCTCTTCTACATCTTCAGGTAGATTTTGTTTTGTTTCTTGTTATATTTTATATTAAACGAGTTTTTCAGGAGTTCCAAAACATACGTTTAAGTGTGGAGGTATGCGCGGGTGTGAAAACTTTGCCAGAGAACTCAGGTGAAACTAGCTCTGCTGGAACGAATTTCTTCAGTAGGTTTCCAAACCCTTTGGCGGGTACTCCTTTTGATTCGAGCTTCCAGGTTGATTCTAAAGAGGAGAACATTCTTGCAAACATTCCAGTCAGTTTAAATATTATTGAATTCCTACTTTAAGGCGTTTTTACTTTGGTTTTTAAATGTACAGGATGATTGTACGGGGTACTATAGTGAAGACAGTGAAGACGATGTTGAAATAAGCACAATAGATACAGATAGTAAAACCAAGTAATTTGACGTTATTACTGTATAATTTTGTTAGTTATAATTTAGTAATTTCCATCGTATTTAAAGGAAAAGTAATTGCGAGCCAAATTACAAAGGACCATTGCTGACAAATACTACACTGACTGTCCTGAGGTCTTGCGGAAAATATCTACAGATGTCAAGGCTTTTGAAATCAATTTCATCCGAAGTTATCGTTGCGATGGCTCAGCTTTTCGAATACTACCTTTATACGATTAATTCTTTTTTTTCTTCCGATTTACCTGTAAGTATTTACATATTTAAACAAAATCATTATGTATTATTTCAATGGCAATTCGATAAAATTCCAGGACACTTTATGTGACAACTTTCCGTCCTTAAAGCTACAATCTGTTTTAAATCGAATTAAGGAAAGTCTTATCCTGTCCGACGAAACATTCCACGAGGGTGATAGTAATACAAAAGTTTGTATTTGTATGTGTGTAAACATAAAGTAAAATATTTAATCATGTTTTTTTTTTCTTCTTTAGGTTTATGTTGCTCAAATTTCTCCGATCGTTGATTTAAAGTCGCCAGATACAGTTTACGGCCTGGGCGAAAGGATTATTGCTGTCGAATCTCTAATTTTTCTCGCTCAGGAGTACAATTTACTCAAATCATACCTGGAAAAATTGATTTCACCTCAATGTTCTTCTTTTGTATATCTCAACCAATTTTATAGCCAGGTATTTTGGACTTTTCTTTTTCAATGGCGTAGTCAATAAAAAAATTTTTTTTTAAATTCCAGACTGTAGCAGTTGCAAGTGAAATTCGCAAATCAGTTTATGCATGTTCTGTGTGGAGGGCAATTGATGCCAAATGTATATTATCAAAAATGTCCAAAGTTGATTGGGAAGTAAAAGATGTAATGAGCCAGCATAGCGAATATGTTGATGTTTTATGGGAGGTAAAGAAATACTTTTCCGTATTGTTTCTTCCTCTTATAAATTTATTAATTTTTTAAGGCAATAAAACTTTTTGATACCAGATTAAGTATAATTAAAACATATTTCATCATACCTAAGCCAGCTTTAGACGTGATATGGGACCGTTTGATACTCCTGATTTGTAATATATTTGTAGAAGGGTAATATAACTTCAAATATATTCTCCTCGAGCGAATGAATTAATGGAAGTCATTTCAGTTTTGCCACATCGAAAAAATGTTCCAGCGGAGGAAGAGCGTTGATGCAATTAGATTTTATACAATTAATTTCCAAAGTGCAGACTTTGTGCATGCTCTCTCCAATCCCACACAGAGAATTTGTCGAATCGTACATCAAAGCTTATTACCAGACTGAAGATGTTTTAGAAATCTGGTTAAAAGATCATAAGGTAATCATTAAATAGATATTCCTTAATTTTATAAACGAAACACGTTTTGAATCTGTTATTAGGAATATTCAAGCAAGCAACTGACTGCTCTTGTACACTGCGCGTGTCAAAGCAGCAAAAAGGCGAGACAGAAATTGTTACTGTTAATTGAAGAGTTGGAAAAAAACAGATGAATTATTTTGTATAATTATTCCAGTTATTTGTATGTAAATGTATATGTATGTAATATTAAAAGTATACTTTTTTTACATTGCTATCTTGAATTTGTTCCTACACCTATGCATGTTAAAAGTAAACCCATATTACAATTAAATCACATTTCTTATGTTCAACAGACCGAAGGATAAGTACGATATATGAACAATTATATGAAGATTATGGTAAAAGGTGAATTTTTTTACTGTTTTTCTATAAACGTTCTATAAAGAAAATTTTTACTTTTAA
Organism: Cimex hemipterus; assembly: GCA_039619505.1. Classification (NCBI taxonomy): domain Eukaryota; kingdom Metazoa; phylum Arthropoda; class Insecta; order Hemiptera; family Cimicidae; genus Cimex; species Cimex hemipterus. The sequence goes on from CM077113.1 coordinate 12,308,321, forward strand.
AAAATAAATAAATCTATTTTTGAAAATATTGATAAATTTTTGTTTGAATAAGAAAATTATTTAAACTTTCGCAGTTTATTTCTATTTCAGTAGTGTGAATTAGCCCAAGTGCAATCCTGAAAAATGCCATCGATCAATTTCTTGGATCAACCTCTTTAGAACTTTTTTTACTTCTTCACAATCCTTGTGTTCTGTTTCAGTTAATGGAAACACTCGCCATCGGTTACGATATACTTTTGTGGTCTGCGTGATGGAGTTGGGTCCATCCTTAAAAGGAAACCCCTATTGTTTCTATTCGTATGTTAAATAATTTCAATGCTACAAAATGATTCATAAGACGTAAGTTTGGATAAGATCTTCAGGGGTGATATATAGCAAAAAAAAAAAACTTTTTGGACTGTGCTGAGCAGTTTTCAGTGGTTTATTTTATTATCTATTATTATGACAGTGGAATAAACAACTGAAAGCTTGTCGCACCCCTAAAAACTGTTTTTGGTCCATATTATCTCTGAACGATAAACATCCAAAACAATAAAACGTTTTGTTGATCTTGAAGGCAGAACAAAATACGTTACACAAGGGTATTTTTGCCAATGTAAACAATATTTTATTAATAATTAATCACTTAAGCTGTCATAATTTTCTTTCTTTTATATAGAAATTTTTTTCTGTAAATCCAAGAATGGGCTGGACCGAGAGAAAGACTGCATTTTCCAATCAGTTGTCCTCAAAACAAGTCAGTTGCTCTCAAGTTTTGCCATCCTGTATGTTCAAACGTATATTGCTTTTGTCCTTCCAGTTGCCTTAACCAGTATGCAGGAATGCACTCTGGTCTTGCCCTGTACATTTATTCGCCAATGAGACAATCGTGAGAATCCTGATCCTCAATCTTTGGGCACCAGTGGATGCAACATACGTACTAATAGATCGGTACACTCCAGTAAGCCAATTTTTACTTATATTTTCTTCTTTTAAAGTTTTATATTAACAAATGTAATTTTTTAACTTTACTTATGTCAATTCTAGCCAGAATTTAATTTCTTTGTGTATATAATAAATTTGTATTCCGTAGAGGAATTGATTACTATATTTTTTATTACCGCATTGAACTCTTTACACATTGCTGGTAGTGCCCAGACTTGGAGGGTAGAAAACAGAGGGCCTGAAATACAATAATTTTATGGTATTTAACAAGACTTTTTTGAGGCTGCGGTAGATGAGTGGTTAGCGAGAGACTCTCGTCTTGTAGATCCTCGGTAGTGGGGATTCCCACCGTTGCCTCTGGCCTTTTTTCATGCTACCCTTCCCCTTTTTTCTAGTGGACCAGCACATTCTTACAATATCCGGATACAAAATATCGAGATTTCACTCTAAGTGAAAATATATTTTTATTATACAATTTAAAATTGGGCCTGAAGTAGATCTCTCAGAAACGTGATCTGAAAGTACTCCTCACCATGGAGTCTATGAGCCAAGACCCTCATGCAAACCACTCGGCTAATGAGGTCCTGCTACTCCTAATTTGTCCTTACATATAAATACTCTCATATAATAGAAAAATACTCATTTCTTTTATGATATGATGAAGTATATAAAAATGAAATTTTTGAACGTAATCAACTACTTATGTACCTTTTATTTGTTTAAAAACTAAACTTATAACATCTGGATGACAAAAGGCATTTATTATCTCCTTGCTACCGATTGTATCATTTTCAACTGCATCTTTTAGTTTATTCTGTTTTAAACATTTGCTTTTAAACAGATTTTGGATTTCTTCTTTTTTCCGCGATCTGATTGTGAATTGGTTTAAACAACTTGCATTTGATTTTGTCATTTTTGAAGTCTCGCCTGCCTCCTGCAGACAGTAGTTGAGCTCTTCTAAGCTATAATTAAAAGTGAAATCTGTCAAATCATCCTGTAAAAAATAAATACAATATTGAAAACTTTCAATAGATATATATTTTTGTAATTTTATCTAATACTTCATTTGGGTTTAGGACAGTTTTGATATTTTCTTCATCCATATTTTTTGTCAGGTTGGAAATAAATAGTTTCACCAAGGATTCTTCTACTCTTGATTTATTATCGGAGTCCTAAAACGGTTTGGTTTAAATTTTGAAAACATTAAATACACCGCTTGGTATACCAAAGGAATCCAAGAATTAACGCTTATAGCTGGGCTCTCGTTTTGCACAAAATGCCACCATCTTTTCGGAACATAGAGAACATCCCCTGGCTCAAGAGTTATTATTTTACCTTCATTAACGTCTTGTAAATTAAATAGAACTTAAATTAATAACACGACTAAAACAAAAATGCAAATTATTTGTGTGATTCCTTTTTAAATCTTACTTGGAAATTCGTTGCACGTACAAAAAAAGTTGAAATCGCTGTAAATACTAGATTCTTCATATGGCACTCTTGTCGGTCTAAGACTGCCGATCTCTGAAGGGTTGAATAACAGCCATGTTTTGCTGTAAAATACCTAAAGTTAATGATATATATTTATACGTTTGTTGCTTCTCTGTTAGATTTTAACTAATTTTTATGAATAAGAAAACATTTCCAACCAATATATATTAATTTCGAGGAATCCTGCCTTCATCAGCTTTTTGTTATTGCAACAATAAAATTTTTAAAAGATAAAACTATTAATTTATTTTCAAACAAATTACCCTTCTAAAATCTCAGGAAACACTTGGCTGTGTTTATGTTATATATATCGTCTCATTTTTATGTTTCTGTAATTTCACTATTTGGTGAATATGTTTTTAAATTGTGAACAAATTCTTTAACTTTTTGTTTGTTTACATTGAAACATTATATAATGGTTGTAAACCTTTCTTCACATGTTAAATTACTCAAAAATCTAATGAATCACAACAATTTTACGAGGGAAAAAAGACGTTACCGTCCATACAACTGGGCAACAAAGTTACAACCATATGTATCAATATGACAAGGTGTATGAGCACCCTCTGTTCCAATCCATAACGTTGAATCCTTTGCAGTTCTTTCAGGGTAGCCTACACACGCCCAGGAAAAATCCTTGAAAAATTATTTGTAAAATTAAAAATGTATAATTTAAAACATTTAAAATAAAATTGATATTACTTTACCAATTGTTCTATATTCTTTTCAAACCATTGGGCGATGTGCTTGTAATCGAAGTAGTACCAATTTTTATTGGCTTTCTCTTCCGGTTTGAAAAAAAGCGAAAGGAAATTTGACATTGTCATTTTCTCTTCTGCACATTTCCTCTCCCATTGTGGTTCCTAAAAGTACAAAAATGCAATGTCTTCCTCAAATGTTGTCAGTGTTTTAACAGGCAATCTTTAATAAGCTTGCTCCTCATTTAAAAAAATTAGATATTTAAGTGAAGATTCAGCCATTATAGCTTGGTTGACTCTGGTTGCCCTTCAAAGATTGCGTTACGTAGGGTAACAAAGACAACATCTCCAAACTTTCCATCACTCTCCCATGATAGGAGGGCAATATCGACAGTAACAGGTTTGGATCGTCCAGAAAGAGTTCTGACCTGACGGAAGTATGGTAAGTTGTTTCAGATACGAACTTCATCAGGATTTCCTCCATCAAATGAAACTGGCAAACTCATTGCTTCAGTTTATAGTGCAATAAATTACATCCATTCTAATAAAGTACTATACAGGCGACCACAGACAGAACACAAACACACATAAAAAAAGTTGTATACATTTCAAAATCCCTGTAGACCTGAGGTACGGAACAGCAATTTATGCCCACTGCCGTGCCTCAAGATTATGCCCAGGTCTGATGATATGCCAAAATATTGTCTGTATACATCAAGTCTTCTTAAAATTGAAAAGTTAGTTAAAAAAGATATTAATTAATTAGTACTAAAATTACCAAAATATTTTTAAAAAATTGTCATTATACTAGTACTTAGGACCTTTAAAAACTAAATTAATGTTCATTATACAAACAGTTTATTGGAGACTATACTGAATACCATACTTAATCACGATAAAGTGAGTCTTTACAAGGATTCTAATGAACTATAACAATTATTGCAGCGATGGCAAGCCTTACTTGAAATGGTGTGAAAATAAGACAGAATATTGAAAAATAGCATGAATGCTTGAGGATCGGAAATAACCCGAATTTCGGCAAATAAATCCAGCATTTCATGGTGGACAGAAGCTACCAAATTCGACCATTTTTCAATTAAACAGTGAATGAGAATCGCCACATAGTTGACTAAAAATGTAAAGTCATTTTTAAAATAGTCCCTATGTTGGAAAAAAAAAACAAAAAAACCACTGGGATAGATCCTGCACTACCTAGTACCTGCTGGGCAGTTGATCTCTCAAAGAAAATATGTATCTAAATCCACCATAGTATCGCTGAAAAATTTATTAAAATTATGAAAAATTACAGGACGTTTAAATATAATTGTTGTAGTGATAAAAATTATCAACATACTTACACTACTGCATTCAAAACTTCCTTTCCTAAAAGGATATGTATGTTCACATTTGCCCAGAAAGTTTCTCCATTCTTTTTCCTTCCATTTAACGACTTGCCAATTATTGCAGGCACCTTTGAAAATTAAAGGCTCGTCCCAGGATAAAATATCTTCTTTGTTCATATTTACAAGTTTTATTAACTGTTTAGTAAGTACTTTACTTTTTCAAAACAGTTTTTGTTATCATTGGTTGTTAAAGGCGCCACAGTTTTCCTTATCAGACTCGTTGATTGGTATGATTTTCAAATTGATTGGAAACCGATGATTTGAACGGTTTTATGTTTTAAATAGGCAAAATACTTCTATTTTGAAAATCATCGATTTTTTTTTTTTTTTTTTTTAGTTTAAAGATTGTGCGAACTGGCGGACGTTTTTTATATTAGAACGCTTGCAAATTTAGCAAGTTGGAAAGTAGGTTTCGCATCAGGTTTTAGCTTGCAAGTAGAATAAATTTGAGATCGACGAAATCAGCGTTTTTTAAAAAAACAATTTTTACATTACTTATATTATTTTATCTATAAAATTTTCGTCTTATTTACACCAGTATCGTCATACAGTAAGTGGTCACTTTTGTCAGGAAAATCGCCCGACTTTCAACGTCGAATATTAATTTAATAATTTTGAATAATTAATTAAAACTTTGTAGGAATGGCTGAAAGCAATGCCGCCCCATCGGCCAATGAAGAGCCCGTCGACGAAGAACTGGACGAATTGTTAAACAGTATATATCTCAGATTAATTATGAATTGGAGATATTAATTACATACATTTTTTTATTTTTTACCTCCTAACAGGTGCAATCAATGACTTTGACAAGCCATCAGAGGCTCCGGCAGAGGCGAAGACGGACGGAAAGGCTGACAAAGGTGCCGGTGACCTTTGGGGCTCAGAGTTTACAGCACTAGAAGCTGAAGAGGAATTGAAACTCATGGAGCAAAAGATGAAAGAACTTTTTTCAAGTTAATAGTTTGAATTTTTCTATTTTGAAGTTATTTGTAGCTATATTGGCCTTGGCCATTTTGGTCTGTCTATTCCTATCGGTTTTAGTATTTCATACACATTTCTGCCAACTTGGCTTGCTCTTAGTTTTACTTTCTAATTCTGAATGCAAATAAATGAGAATTGGCAGACCAGGGTGACTCGGCGTGATTGATTTATACTTTTGTCTTATGCTTAAAGCCTAGTCCCCACTTGAGCTAAAATTTGCGTCAATGTTTGGGAAGTTGAATATCCTTTGAATCTGGAGTGTGTAGATTTAGCCTCATAACACGTCCCCTTGTATGTGGAGTGTTTTACGGGTCTACGTGATGCAATATTTTGAGCTCCACCGAAACGGGATTCAGTCCGGATGTTGTGCAACGTTACAAGTTGCTTATTCAGAGATCGTGTGATGTAGGTTTCAGAAAAACATTTTCTTAATCGTGCCAAGAAAATGTTTTTTTCTGAAATGTTCATCACACCAGACTGCATCTCATGATCTCTGAATAATTATTGATTAACGGCCGCTAATCACTACACATTAGCATATACGTGTTCCAGGGGCAGTCGGTAGGTGATTGTGAGTTTCACGATAGAGAAAATTGAATTTCTAAATTTTGTGTTTTCATTAAACACCTTCGGTGCATCATTTGCAAGAGATTTTCAAAATCTTTGGGTATCATCCTTAACAAATTGATAAAAACAACTTACATCTTCTAGGCTTGATGTCCAAAAAATCATGGCGTGCATCTTCGTTACTACATAATTTTAGGACCCACTACTTGATTTCTATTTAAATCTTCAATTAATAATAACAATGACAGAGAAACACTCGCAAGACCAATCCCTGAGATATTTTCTAGGGAACTGCCTCTATAGTTTAGAAGTGATGTTTTTTTTTTTCCCGTGAGACAGCCTTCAAACAGATGCAAAACATAGAATCGGGGCTGTACCCAACCAAGACGCACAACTTTAATCCTAGTGTGGACTAAGCTTAAGTACAAGAAGTTTGACCGAAATCTGTTAAGTCTGATCGGACCATTTTTCCATTTTAATTGCAACGATGATCTTGTAATTGTTTATTAAGGTAATGTCTGTTTTCCAGGCATGGGCGATGGTGCTTTCGGTGGATCGGAAGATCTAGACGATGATTTTAAGAAAATTGCCGCTGAAGCAAATCGATATTTTACAGACAGTACATCTAGAGATACTGATTTTACAAATAAAATATCCCAAGCGCTTAAAAGTTTATCAGTTGATGCTGAAAATGTTAAAGTAATTTTTTTGTTTATATTATTGACTTTTTAATTTAATTTAGAATTCCAGATTATTGGGATCATCGTAATGGCCTGTTTTCAGGAAATTGTTTTCAAAGCATTAATTTTCTTTTTTTAAGACTCCATTGGATCCTGAAGCACTCTCTTCTATGTTTAATGGATTGCAATTTGGTGAATCTGGTATGCCGGGTGATTTTTTACCTATGATGCACGATATAATGCAAATTTTTCTTTCAAAAGAAGTGTTCTATCCTCCATTGAAAGAGATCTGTGTTAAGGTATGTTCTAAGATTCTTTAATTTACTTATTATAATTATATTATTATTTTTTTCCCATTAGTTCCCGAAATGGTTGGAAAAAGAAAAAGGTAATTTGACAGAAAACGATTACCAAAATTACGTTAAACAACATAAACTAATGGAAAACGTTTGCCACGAGTTTGAACAAGAGAGTGCTAACGACAGTGATGAAGTTAGAAAAAATAGGTTCACCAAAATTTTAAGCCTCATGGAGGAGGTATGCTGAACGAATTTGTTTGTATTGTACATATTGAATTTTGAAACGTAATATTTCAATTTCATTTATTTAGATCCAAAAGTTTGGCGTCCTCCCTGAAGAATTTACTGAGGTGTCCCTATTGCAAAATTTTGATGGACTGAAACTGCCGCCTGATATGCCCCGTCTTGAACCTGGTCAATGTGCAGTTATGTAAAAATAGATGCCTTTTTCTTAGTTCAGAAAAACTGTAAATTATATTTTTTTATTTATTGTAACTGTGCAATGGGGAGGGGGTAGTCTTTTTTGAAAAAGAATCATGTTTCTTTTAGTTCACTACATGTTTGTGTTACCTTGTCTTTACTCTTTTTAAATATTTCTATTGTAACAATAATAAAATATTAGGCCTAATGATTAAGTGGTTTGTTGAATGAGCACTTTATAAAATGTGATTAATTTTATTGTTGTTTTTAAGTTTGTATAGTAAATATTCTTATTTGTATCATTTTATCAATACTTATATTTACTTTAAATAATTTTCCCATGTATATTTCTTTTTTTTTCAATTGTTCGGATTTAGTGGAGATGCTATGACATTGTACTGAAAATTTATCGCATAAAGGTCTTGCTTATCCTGATTTTACCTCAGAGAGAGTGTCTGAGAAAGGAATTATAAGAAGTCTTTACAAAATTTTTTTAAACTATATTCAGTGCCTAACTTGTTATTCATAAAGTTTTGACTTGCGAGAGTTCGTTCAAAATTAAGTAAATATAACGCTGAAAGGTATTTAACAAAGACAAACAGATTATCAAGGACAAGCAGGCAGAAAATAATTTTTTAGACCTAACTTAACGTACTGTAGTAATTTATTAGCTTAAGGCTATAAATATGCCATTATAAGTGATGACACGTCTGGAATGGATGCGGCGGAGTAATTCATTAGCACTCACATGCTAATATTTCTTGTACTTTCAACCTTCAAGGCGGAGCCTGAAACTGGTTTTTGGAACGTTGTACGCTATATTTTCACAGTGGGCATTTTGTACCACAAAAATAATTATTTCTCCACTTTCTAATATCCTGGAGAGATGAAATAAGATGTTGATCAAAAGGATGCTGATACGGTAGATGAGAAGTTGGTTAAAATACAGATTACATTATATTTATCAGATAAATATTGTATATAGATAATTTTTTGTTGTCCCCTTGCACGAACGTTTGTAAATAAACTAAATTTCAGTTTCAGTATAATTTTTCTCAATGTGCTTTATGTCATAAAAGAATGGCCATGCTGAAGACAATACAGGAAAGTATTCTTGTGTCTTTATTCTTTACATAAAAATATTAAAAAACCATTAACGAAGTGTTACTCGAACATGGCCAAAGATCTGAACAACAGGTGTGAACTTCCATAAATATAAGAAGAGCTCAGATTTATGTACAATTGCTTCTTTTTTTAGACTACACTGAACATTGTGAGATGAAGTTATTTATCAAGTTGATTTAGTAAAATTTAATATTGCATGTTTTATTTTGTTCCGTAATTTTTTTGTTGTATTTTTTAGAGAAAAAATTATATTACAAATTTTGTCAGCCAGCATCTGTTCAGTTGATTAATTTTTTTTATTAAAGCCAAAACTCGGAAGAAGCAAATATAAAATAACAAGCTGTTAGAATAATATCCAGGATTATAAAACAAACGGCATTGTTTTATTGCGCTGTATATGACAAAACTGATAGAGTGAGAAAATCAATAATTGAAGCTCTCTGTACCACTATTAAGTATACACTTTTGTAAAAGGTGGTTCTATCTTCTAATAGAACACCTTTTACCAAACTAAATTTTACTGTTATTGTTAAGTTTCTGTTCTTTCCTGTTAATTAATTAATAATCCTTCCCATGTTTTAAGCTTCTCTCTCATCTCATTCTGTTTTCCTTCAGGTTGAAAGGAACCCCTTATATTTGCTTTATCCAAGAAACGTAAAACCCACAAAAATAGGATTAAACCCACCCTTCTTAGTGACTACTGCCCTATTAGTCTTTCTACCATCACTATTTTTGTTGACTCCCATGCCTTACATTTTTTTTTTTCGCATCCTACATGTATTTGTAAAATTTAAACATTTATAAATGCCAGGACGAAGATGATCTCAATAAAGATCAAAACATTGGCACGATAGAGAAAATGGTTTTCTAAAATCTACATCACACCAGACCGTATCTCATGATCTCCAAATAATAATGTACTATTATTATTGTTCTACTGTATTTTTCCATTGCTTATTTGAAAAAATGAAGCTTCTTTTTGGTCTTTCTTTACTGCTACTAAGGTCATCTATTCATATCTCTCTGACAGAATTCAGAGAGTTAAAGCTTGAAATTCTATCTCCTTTTCTTTCTCGATTTCATCTGATGTGCCCCAAGGCTTTATTCTTAGACCTTTACTCTTTTCCACGTTTCTAAAATATCTTTGATAAGTTCTTAATTTCACCCAATTTTCATCTATTTTCAGCATTACATTAAATTTCCTACAAGCTATCTCTCTGTTCAACCGTGATTTTCATTCTCTCAACTGATGGTTGAGAAGTATTGTCATTCAGAGAATTAAAGCTTCAAATTTTTTCTCAATTTCATCTGTTGTACCCCCAAGGCTCTATTCTTAGACCTTTACTGTTTTTCATGTTTCTAAATGATCTCCGATTAGTTCTTTATTTCTCCCAAATTTCATCTTCCCTCTGCTTTATCTAATGTCCTACAAGCTATCTCTCTGCTCAACTGTGGTTTTCATTCTCACAACCGATATTTGAGAAATATTAACATTCATAGAGTTAAAGCTTGAAATTCTATCTCCTTTTATTTCTCGATTTCACCTGGTGTACGCCAAGTTCTTAGAACTTTACTCTTTTCCTTGTTTCTAAATGATCTTCAATTAGTTCAAAATTTCTCCCAATTTTCATCTATTTTCAGCTTTACATTTAATTTCCTACAAGCTATCTCTCTGCTCAACCACCATTTTCATTCTCTCAACCGATGATTGAGAAATATTAACATTCAGAGTTAAAGCTTGAAATTCACCTTTTATTTCTTGATTTCACCTGGTGTACGCCAAGGCTATATTCTCAGACCTTTACTCTTTTTCATTGTTTCCACATTATTTTTGATTGGTTCTTAATTTCTCCCAATTTTCATCTTTATGCTGATGCGGCTTTATATTCAAGCCGCTGGGTCCTATAAAACTTTACCATTAAGCTTAAGAATTTCAGGGTCAAGACTATGGAATTCTTTTCAAGGTGTTCTGCTTCCTCCCTGGCTTGTTTCACGTCCATGACATCTGAATTTTAAGAAATATAATCAAATTTATTTCTAGTACATGTTAAGGTGCTTTAAGCCCTATTTGCAACTTTAAAATAAATAAATATAGAGTTATTTGTAAGATAAACTAAGCGTTGTTTATTATATTTTTATAATCTATATAATTTAATATAAGGAATCAAAACAAGAGTTGTTTAGGGCCACAAATGTGAAAGTATCACATCACTGATCACACAATTGTAACCAGTAAACACGTGATCTGTGATATCTCTTGTACTTTTTACCTCAAATGTTATCACTTTATCAGGTCTACATGTCAAATTCTTGAGTGGGTCATTTCAGTGATAATTACTGTGGGGGTATCGCTTCCTTCACCATTATAGAATATATATCGCTTTGAAATACAAGTCTCTTAGATTATTTTTGTAATATTTGTAAACAAAAATGGCTTTAAATAAATTAGCAATCGATGCTGTCAATTTGGTAAATAAACGAGTTTTAATGAGGTGAGTTTATCAATTTTAATCTAACTTAAATATTTGATCTCCAAATAAATGATAAAATTCACTGAATTATATAAATAAAAATAGATTAAAGCGTAAAGTTAATAAAAATGATAATAAATTAAAAAGTGTAAAATTGTACCATTGGATAACTAGATTTATATTTATCATTTAGTATTAATTACTGACATAGTTGAAAAAATACTTTAAAAAATGATTGAAAATAGGTTAGTTTATTTATACTTTTTCAAGGGTATAAATAACAGTGGTCTAATAATAAAACTCAATGGTTTGAAATGAAATTACTCGATGTCTAAAATTCAGATGAAATGAGAAAGAAATAGCCAATTTAAACATATCTTGACTATCCACTACTTTTCGTGGTCCACTTGACCAATTATTAATAAAAGTCAGTGTCACGAGTGGTATTTGAACCCACGACCTTCGGTACACTGCACTTGAGCTATCGTGACCCCTCGCGCCCTAACTTCCGATCTCAACTTACTCAAAAAAGAATTAGAAAATTGGAATTCAAAAAGGTGTGATTGAGATGGGAAGTTAGTGCCTGAGGGCATCAAAGTCACGATAATTCAAGTTGTACAGTAGGACAGTATCAAGCTGAAAGGTCATGGGTTCGAACCTCACTCGTGACACTGACTTTTTTTATCTCAACTTAAAACCTTAAATAATTGTATGTTAATATAACATATTAACTCAATTTTACCTTTATTTTCAGGGTGGATTTTAACGTCCCGTTGAAGGATGGGAAAATAACAAATAACCAACGGATTGTCGCTGCTTTAGACAGTGTGAAGTACGCACTGGACCAAAATGCGAAAAGCATCGTACTTATGTCACACCTCGGGAGGCCCGACGGTACAAAGAATATGAAATACACACTCAAACCAGTAGCCGCAGAGTTAAAAACTCTGTTGAATAGGTATTCTAGGTATTGTTTTTAAATCCTGACCTCACCGGTTCCTTTCATCCTACCTGGCCCAACCTGTGTAATGTATAGTATGCTTTTATGGTCTATTCTCCATGTAATTTTTCCGTTTTTCCTTATAAAAGGGAGGTGACTTTTCTTTCGGACTGTGTCGGCCCTGATGTGGAAAAAGTCTGCGAAGACCCGAAGCCGGGTTCTGTGATTTTACTAGAGAACCTACGCTTCCATGTTGAAGAAGAGGGAAAAGGGGTTGATAGTTCTGGGCAAAAGGTGATTACTTTCTTTATTTATATTAATTTATTTATTCAAAGTGCTCTGACTTGGTTTCTACAAAAAATTGGTGATCGAATCGACTAAATTTCAGATTGCCAAGTTGGAATGCTTTCAGCCTTGTGATTATTTTTATATTTTTCAAACAAATGAAACTCATTTTAAATGTACATATCTAAGTATTTCAAAAGGTGTTGATAGTTTTGGGCAAAAGGTGATTAATTTCTTTAATAATTAAAAGTGCTATGTCTTGGTTTGTATAAAAAATTGATGATCGAATCGACTAAATTTCAGATGGCCAAGTCGGAATGCTTTTAGCCTTACAATTAGTTTTACACTTTTCAAACAAATGAAACTCATTTTAAATGTAAATATCCAAATATTTCAAAAAAAGCAAAATTTCCTGCTAAATCAAGTTTTGTAGCATTTCTTTAAAAACCAATAGACGTTAAATCGGGAACAGTAGCCTACGGGATTGTTCTTACTCCAGGGAAGGGCTAACAATCTGGAGAAATTGAATATGGAGGATAGAATGGATAGATGCCATTTTCCACGGCTGAGATATAAAGTTGTCAATACTGTGATTATTTATTATTATTAAATTGTAAACATATTTGTAAAATTTGTAAAATGTAAAACAAGTGGTTTGACTGGCATTACTCCATTCTCCCCTATATCTGCGATCATTTCCTATATTTTAAATCTTTCTGTATTTGCTCTTTTGTTCATTCGTACTTAGAATGGCTAAAAGTCTTGAACAGGCCCAACAGAAAATTAGAACGTGCCAAGCTACAAGAATTTGTTTGTTGTACTATTAAAAAAAATTCCATAAATTCAAAAGGCAAAAACAATAATTTATATATTAGATCGAAGTACAAACTAGATAGTTTAGAAGTGAAAATAGAAAAAGATTAGCAGCGTAAATTGAGCGTTTATTGGGATGTTACATTGTATTTTGGTTGTTACCATTTTGGTGTGTCTATCCTCACTGGATTGATCTGTTCAAATACATTTCGGTGTGTTGCTATTGGGTTGTCCGGAAAATAATGCAGGATTTTAAGTTTTCATTAAAAAAAATCTATATAAAATATTCTGTTTACGTTTACAGGATTACTCATTTGTATGAATGTCAACACTTATTAATCCTCTTCCAAATGATATTGTTTGTTTACCTCTGTAGCATTCCGCTACTTGGAAATAATTCAGTCATCCTTATAATGTCAAAGCGAGAATTTCGTACGATTTTCTTTTACGAGTTTAAACTCGGCCGAAGCGGAGCCCAAACGGCTAGAAACATTAACCAAGTCTGGGGCGAGGGTTGTGTTAATGAGTGCACTGTGCAAAGGTGGTTTAAAAAATTTCGGGAGGGAGATTTCAGCCTTGAAGATGAAGAAGGTCGTGGAAGGCCTTCCTCTCTTAATGATGATGTTCTGCGATCAGTGGTGGAAGAAAACCCCAAAACAACTGTTCGAGAACTTGCAGAGCAACTCAAAGTCAGTAAAACGACCGTCGCTGACCACCTCTTTGGTCAATCGGAAAGGGCCCATTTTGTTGCATGACAACGCTCGATCACATGTGTCACGTGTAACGTCACAAAAATTATTGGAGCTTGGCTATGAAACTTTGCCTCACCCACCCTACTCTCCGGACCTCTCGCCTACTGACTACCATTTTTTTAGACACCTGGACCACTACTTACAACACATAATATTCAAAAATCAAACGGAACTGGAAAATGCATTTATTGACTTTATCAATTCTAAAAATTCTGAATTCTACTCAGACGGAATTAATAAGTTACCAACACGTTGGGAGAAATGTATTGAGAGTATGGGAAATTATTTTGATTAAAGAACATTGCTTTAAAGTAACTAGTTTCTTTTTTTTTTTTTTTTTAATACCAAAATCCTGCATTATTTTAACAACCCAATAAAAGGATTATCCTAGGGTCAGAGTGACAAACTCTAGAAACAAGCGACCATGGGTGCGAATCCCGCTGTTGTCCTTGGTCTTTTATTTATTTTTCCCAATAGACACAACAGAAAAATACAATTCATTACTCTGGCCAATATTGACAAAATAAGGCCATCAAAAAAATACATACATTAAATAATAATCAAGAAAGATTTAAATGTGACGAACCAGCTACTAGATAGATAGATATACTTTATTTACAAAATGAAAAAAAATTTAGAGTTAAAAAATAAAAACACTGTATTATTATGGTATGGTATTAAAACCGTCAGCCAGAGTTCGGAGGGTATAACTATCCCAAGAATATGCTTAATTATATAATTATAAGAAAAGGAGAATTTAAAATATCAACTTCAATGGTTACAATTATTTAAAGGATTTTCAAATTACAAGGTTGAATTGCGAAATTTGAAAATAATAAAAATGACACCTCAAGGAACAAAAGGACTTACAAAGGGTCCCCCACTGGCGAACAGAATTCACATTTAGAAGCCTACAAACTAGAAATTATATATATTAAGACAAACAGAACAAAATAAAATAATAAATAAAAAGACAAACAAATAAGAAACTAAATAAGACCAACAGAATATTAATTCCCTACATTCCAATGTATTCATACCTGTAAAACCAGGCTTTCCGAGCAAAATCAACAAGACCCCCGGCAATCGGAAGGGTTATGAGCTCTTCCCTCGTCAGAAAACCCTTACCCACATACAGACACCTCAATTCGTTCAGGACTGAGCATCAAGCAAGAAAATGAAATGCACCCTCATGATCACCTGAGTTGCATAGAGAGCACACTGCAGTGGCGGGAGTACTCCCAACCCAAGGCCTGAAATTCAGGAACAACTCCCCCCCCCCCGTATTTTAAACCACCAGCGGAAAAAAAGAGAACGGAACATCATTTACTACCAGCCAGCTACTAGTCACAATATATTTGGTGGGATTGGAGATGCAGTCCAATGAACGTTGTGTATTTGGCGCACCATTGGGAAATCAGCGTGGGTGAGTTTAAATCTGACTCGACGCTTATTTCCTTTAATTAATACATTAATAAAAGAAAGTGAGTCAATTTTCAGCGCACCATAGGAAAATCAACGTTGGTGCATTAATTACGGCTTGACACATTTTATTTTGCTAGTCTCGTGTCAAAAAATAGGCAAGTCACTTTTCAGCGCACCATTCCTTACAAATTAGTTTTAGTAGGTTAGAAGGAAAATAAACAAAACCAATATTATCAAAACATTTATTCAAACACAATGTAAAAATTAAAAAAAAAATTTCACATATTAATTTGAATAAGGTTTAAGTTTTTTTTTGGTAAAGCATAAAAGAAATTGTAGTTTGTATACATAGTTACAATACAAGACAATATAATTTTAAGTTAAAATGTAGTTTTTATCAAAAAAGAGGCTTTCTGATACATTAGATTTCATGGACTTTCTAAAACCCATAATGTTGCTGATGAATATATATTGATTAACTGAATTTGTAATGAAAATTTTCATCAAAGTTTATTCATATGAAATATTTTAAAGGAACAAATTTTCTGCTCATTTCATTATATACATTTTTTTTCTCTTTGATTGTTTTTGATAATTTTGGTCTGTCAATCTTCACCATGTTAGTCTGTCAGATGTGTCGAAGTATTTTGCCATTTCCAAAGTTGTGTTTGGGTGGCAAAATGTCAAAACGTGTCAACAACTAGTCGAGGATTGGTTGACCGTCGGATGACAATACAGAAGACAAAAAATCACACAATTTATACAATAAATATTAAATAGTGATAATAGTAATTATCCTTCATTAATTGCAATAAAAATATTAATTTTGTAATTAATGCATTTCAGTTTAAACCACTCCTCCAGAGCCCTGCCAAAACCTCGGAGGTAAAAACGATTATTACTTCTGAGGGGAAAATAACAATGCCAGCATTTTGGGTTTTTCATTGTACAATGAAATTTTGATTGTTTTTGTGATTATTGCATGAAATAAAGGGTATTAGAAATAATTTGTAGGTTAAACTTATGTTATATTAACTCCGAAGTAAAAGAATATTTGTTCGTCATTAAGAATTTCATTGGTCTGTTATTTTATGCAGTTTAAAATATGTTGGTAAATTTTGTAGCTTGATCATATGCTTTCATACTTTGTTTTTTGTCTATTAGACTGACCTTTGCTCTTTCACATTTTATAAACTTACAGGACACACAAGCCTCAAATATGGTTAAATATGCCCAATAAAAAGAGTTAGCAAGCAGAACAAGATGTTTAAAAACTTTTAAACTATCAATTTATCACTTTAATACAAATATTTCACAATTTAGGCAAAAACTTTACCATTAAGTGCAATAATATGTAAAAAAAATGTTGGTATTCGTTGGTTTGTTTGTTTCAATGTTATCAATATTATTTCTATATTTAACAATATCGAATATAACATTGATTTCACATATAGAAGAGTATCCAATAGTATATGCATGATGATTAAAATAATTATAAAAATCTATGTCTGTATGATGTTTTTTCATTTATTGATTCAAATGTTTACCAATATCATATTTGCTTACGTATAAGTTCTCCCTTTCAATATGCATGTTTTTTTTTTAAATTATTTTAATTACAAATATCTTATTCCGTCATTTGTTTAATCTAGGTAAAGGCGGATAAAGAATCTGTGACAAAATTCAGACAGTCATTGAGGAAATTGGGCGACGTTTATGTAAACGATGCCTTCGGTACTGCCCACAGGGCACATAGTTCTATGCTAGGGGAAGGCTTTGAACAAAGGGCTGCAGGATTCCTATTGAAAAAAGAACTCGAATACTTCGCGAAGGCTTTAGACAATCCAGAAAAGTAACCGTTTTGAAAAACACATCATCAAAGATATGAATATTTGATCTAATTTTTTTTTTTTAATTGACAGACCTTTTCTGGCTATACTGGGTGGGGCTAAAGTTGCCGATAAAATTCCTCTGATTGAAAATCTTCTGGATAAAGTTTCGGAAATGATAATAGGCGGAGGGATGGCGTACACATTTTTAAAAGAGATGAACAACATGAAAGTAAGACGGTCTTATTTAATAATTTTGTAAATTAATAGTTTTATTTTTATTTTGTGTATACAGGGCGAATTGCTACTCGTGCTACAAACTTCTCCAGTAGATTCTTCACCCTAAAATGAACAAAAAAGTTCATATTGTCCATGGTCCGATTCTCAACCATTTCAGAGTAATTTGCTTTTTATCGATTTTGAAAGATATCACGTCCTGGGGTCGGAAAATC